>CM033477.1:135636191-136236191 GCA_019447015.1 Hymenochirus boettgeri
TATACAGCGTGATGGGTTTTTTTTGGCACATGGTTTTTGTTTATCGTTGTTTTAATCCTGTTTCTTCTGCTCTGTTTTTCAAATATTCATTATGGGGAATGAGGACATTTGTTTTGCTTCTTGCTACAGTTATATCTTGAATTTACCTTGAGAATTCCCCCACTAACAAAATGGACTGTTTTGTTATCTAACGACAACTGAAGAATCCCGAGAACTCTGCTGTTCATGCATCGTTGCTTTTGTGTCGGGAGCGCTGCTTTTTAATGTGTTTCCATAGTTTGTTTTGGACAGAAACTGGCCATAAATGGTTATCGCATGCGTTTAGGTAAAATCGGATTCTCTTGAGTTCAATTTTGGAAGAAACATGGGATTTTAATAAACAGTTCTTAGTTGTTAAAAATGATGCTAATTTTGCTCCAAACCGCAATCAGGTATTATCTGTCCATTGTGGAAAGCTCTGCATTTATTAGGGCACATGAGGAAGCACTCCAGAATAGTGTAGGGGGGGGGGCGAACGCTGTCTGGCTGTTTGTTCGGCTTCTGAAGTAGCGACTGACACTGGATTGTGACCTGACTTACTCTATGTGGATCTTGTATCCTCTGTTCTAACTAAATGCCTTTATGTTATGATTCCTTCATGATGTATGCTCCAACCTATGCTTATACTGATAGTGTGGAAGTCCTAATTAGTCTAAGTCGTTTTTTCGCTTTTCTTTTTTAATTGTTTTTATTAAGCTGAGTAACCTGTATTTTTTGTATTTTCATAAAGGTTTTTTGAGATATATATAGAGATGCACAATCAGTTGCTTTCTTTTTCCTATAACATTTGAAGCAGCTAACATCTGATAGTCTTATAATAACAACTTTTTTTGTAATAACCCTGTGAACATGTCATTGCTATTCGAAGTGGCAAAGAGTCTGCAAAACTGCGGCAAAAATGAACAGTTGGTGGGCTAGACCTTAAGGGTATAAACCTTGACTATATGTTGTCGCAGGGACAAAAATAACCTGTAATTGTATCTGTTATGTTAGAGTTTATAAACACGTTAGTCTGTGTGTACTCATTCATGTTAATCAGTACAGATGGCCGAGTATGAACAGCATTAGGGGAATCTTGTTCTGGTTTGTCCATGACTGGTATGAAAACCTTCATTCTTAATTCGTTAAGGGGAAGTGTAAGGAAGTATATACAATATATTTTTTTTAAATCGTGTATGACTTACTCTGGGTTGTTCTCCCCTTTGCTATAGTGAGCGCCATGCAGGTTCTGTAAGGGGCCCCTACACTGCATGCCGAAATCCAGTTGTTAAGATAGGCGGTATCCCGATATTCGTGTGTATCCCAATTATCGTTTCCGATCAACCGTTGACGTTATGTTGTGTTACGTGATGGTCGTCATGAGCTTTAGCCAGGTGGCTAACGTTCAATTGGTGAAAAACATATAACGTCTTCTATTAGGGGGTCCTGCAAACAACGAAGTATTTTCGAACTGTCTTGGACTGTTTTGGATGGTTAAACATGTTCAGCATCTCTACTGATCACCCGAATGATGACACTATACGGGATCCTACAAATGGAGAATGTCTAACTTTAGTAAAGCCTGGACTTATACAGATTATGGTTATGTTATAAGAAATTTTGACGCTTGGCATGTTGGACAATCACCATAACTGATTTTACGTGCACTTGGTTATTGTAAGTAATGCAGAAGGTTCTGGTTCCTCATTAATTATATTACGGTTATTATCATTTGGAGCGAGTTTTACTACATTGTTTAAATGACTGTTTTGTATTATGAGCCCTTGTCCAGGAAGGGTAGGAATGTTTGAGACGTGTTTGGTTAGTCTATATAGGTTGTTCTAGGGTTTCATGAAAAAATTTATCCTTAAACATCATTGCTCAAGAACAGGATTGGTTCCAAGGGTTTTTGTTTGAATGGTTTACACTTTGAATGTCACTTGACATTGTCTAATGCAAACTACAGTAACGTAACTGGGAGTTAATAGTCTCGATGTATTTTTACACGTTTCTAATCCAGCCTCTTTGCCCACCCTGTCCCCATCTCCAATAACACCCCCCGAGTACGCGGAATCAAGTTCTCTCTTGACATGGGGTCTAATTTCTGTCTGCTATCCTGAAGGTCTGTTATTTGAACACTAGTATTTCTGTAAGTTGGATCATGTCTCTTCTGCCAATTCTTGTGGCCAGAATACATGATCTGGTCTTAGGAATGTCACATCAACTAAAGCCGCCCATTTGTGGACATTACGTTCATTCCCCTTCATGTCGGATTGAAATTTAAATTAACTGTCAGAGCATGGCCAGTCGGTTTAGAGGACGCTTTGATTAATACCTTTAGTCTGTATCGCCTCTTTAGCTGCTGCTATATCTGTTCAGCAATGTTCCCCGAAAGGACCAATGGCGACTTGAAATGATTGTCCAAGGTGAGGTTGGAAATTCTCAATAAAACATTTCTATCATGAAGACCGAATCCGTTAATCTGTATGTGAAATCTCATTGGTCCGTCCAGTTTGATTTATGACTCCGTTGTATCTAGTAATAATGAGATATTGATAGCACCATTTGACCAGATAAACTGAAATACATCGGGTAGTCACAACCAAATACTCGGAGCCCATTGTGGATACGCTGACTGGCAGTCTTTGGCTTGCAGCTTATTGAAATTCAGAGTCTGCTAGGTGTCAAAGGATGTATATTTGTTTCTGCTAAAGGCCATAAATAAGAGACGACATTGGCCTCAGAGTCTAATTACGTTTCATCCTCACTAATTCTGTTTGTTGAGGATTAATTGGTGGAAACTGTAGTTACGATTTGTGTATTTCAGGATGAGCATTTTTGGATTGATTGTCTGTGCATGGAGCCATGTCTACCCTCCGTGTACGGTTCGTATTCAGTGAGAATATTAATGCAGTGAGTTCCATGGTAACACATACTGTTGGGCTGTATGGTACATTATCGCAAAGTACCTCAGATAAGTGCTGGACACTTGTTAGTGTTTTGGCAAGGACTAAAGGACAAATACTTTTTTTTGCTCTTCCTTACATTGACCATTTATCGACCTGGGACAGACAATATCTGGTTGGGGCTTATTTAACACCGGATCGATGCTGGGCATATTTTCCGGTAGTTGGGTTCTGTTCGTGCGTAACTGGTTCTTTTAATATGGTCTGTGAGCGTTTACATGTTTTGCAGAGCTGGTGCTGCACCAAAGACACTACCTGCGTACTAAGATACGCCACTGCGATTGTGTATATGCGTTTGCACTAATTTACGCACAAGTTTTGCTAACACCAAGCATATACTTAGCATTACATTATCAGCAGTGGAGTAAATACGCAAGTCGATATTGATAGTCAGCTGTGTGGTGGCTGGCTGCCACCCATCTGTTTATTCATGGGGACAATGTAATACCAGTTTGGACTTTTAGTGTGAAATACGGGGTGAAGGTATTAGCGCAATCATCTTTTGTGGGGGGATTTGCTATTTTGTGAATTATATTGTGTCCTATCAAGTGGGTCTAGTATTACTTACGAATGGTTTTTATTGTCAATATGTCTTGTGTCTCTAAGCGATTACCTTGTGCACGGTTTTGGTGGGAGTAATTAATGCTGCCTTTGTGTTCTGTGAGTAATAAGGTGCTGCCTTTATTGTTCTAGGTGAGTAATAGGCTGCACTTTATGTGTTCTGTGACGTATTCTAAGGGCTGACTTATATTGCCATGTAGCAACGTATATGCGTAGGTAGGGAGCAGTCTGTTGCATTTTATGCCTGAGACAATTTTTTTGCTTACGTTTCCAGTACAGTTTTTTTTTCTTGTTACTTAAAAGAGATTAGATTGAATAGTGGTATGTCTGCATAAAGTGTAGTAACAAATCACTCGACTGGCCTGGGGTTTTTTTTTTCTTACCAATCGTGTGGGCCACTAGAACCTCCTCAGGTGGGAGTGATACCTTTGGGGGCCGTCCGAACTCCATTCGCAACACAACAGATTAAGAGTAGGGTGTAGAAATGTGAGAGACTCATCTTCACCACTGTCAGGTACACAACAAAGCGCCAAGGCACAATCTTCAGCAGTAAAAACATAGTCCATTTATTTTGTGCTATATGTAAGGCATAGGCAGGACATGCTAAAGCTGAAAAACGTTTGTTTCGTGTCCAAGCTGCTTCATCAGAGGTCGCCCCCTCTGTATTCTAACACCGAAACTTAATACCCATATCTGATATGAGACATATGATATAAAGGACAGAAGTGTAATAAAAGGTAAAGCTCAAATACTACAGGTTATCCTAGATCCCAACTCCTTATTAAAACCATTGGGGGATATCTCCTTTTAGTTCCAATATCCACCACAAATCAATTGCTTGAACAATTACAAGCTTATCTTATCACCTACCCATGATACCCAACAGTTACCTGTTCTATTAGATCGTTTACTTTATAACACTCTGTACCTTATATCAAAGGTAGAATATTGTATTACTGTTCCTTATTGTATATCTTATTATCTATATTTTTCAACTTTGGCAATATCCTATCTGATATTGCGTGTATTCATCCGGTTTTGTATCTATACAGGATTGATCAGTTTGTTGCATCCTGTGATTACTATTGTATATGTAGTCAGCATCATTATACGTTCTGTTGTATTTTAACTTCGATGGTAGTGTGCATAGGTTAGTCATAACTACTGATTCACAAATAACGACTTGTTTTATGCTGAAGTATGTGCTGCTTCGTTTTTGTTGTGACCTGAGTGGTTCAGTGACTGTCCTCTACATTCTCTTAGTTAGTTTCTGCATTCAATCAAGGATTGTTGGGGGTAGTTTACTATTTATATCGTCAAGTGTGAGTAGTGTATGGGTTCCTAAGGTGGGTACACACAGCAGATATATGTTCGGTGTTCGACCGGATCGGATTCACAACTACTTTCAGTTGGTCGGCTGTACATTCTCAGTGTTGTGGGGCCTGCCACCGTGAGCTGATTCCGACTTGTCGGTAAATTCCGATCAATTGTGTGCGATGTGATCGTTCGCTACTTTCGCCCGTGTTGTCCCGTACGGACATTTTTGCCGGTCTGAGCGCTTCTCTTAATAGATGTTTCGATGTTGGGCTTCGGGCGGACAAATCTTCCCTCGTGTGTAGCCACAGCCTAACAGGAGGGACGTCCTCCCTCTGCATTGTATTGGTCTTAAATAAAAGATTGCTTGGGGTTAAAATGCTCCACTCTCACTGCCCTTCCACAGCTTGAGCACAGTTGATTTGGTGAAGATTATGAGTGGAAAACATTGACACTGTTAATTCCGCTTGGGTAACCCACACCAGATGCTTGTCAGGGGTGTACTACCAGGGGAGCAGTGGCGCATAAACTGCAGGGAGTGCCTGTAGCCAACGGCCACCATTCTCTTATTTTCCATAGGTAGGCGATCTTCACTCCTCCAAATACACACTGTGATATAGCACGGAGAGGGTTGGGCCCCATCACAGTTTGCTGGGGGGCCCAGGATTTAGTTACCCCCACTGTTACCAGTGTATACAATCCATAGTTTTCGAAACTTAAGTATGTCCTCTGGGAGTGTAAGTTTCCAGTTGTCTCAAATATCTGTACAGAGCCAAGTGAGCCTGGATGCCATGGTTTACAACTCGGGTACATATTAGCTAAAAATTAAGAATTAAAATTCCATAAAAGGAGAACAGAAGTCAAAGAACTTAGAAAAAGTGCTTGGTAGCTGTAGAATTTATGGATAGATAAGAAGTAGGTTTTTGTTAGGAAAGGGTTGCAAATAAAGTGATTTAGGTGGTGACAAAATCCCTTTATGTTTGTTATTGTTTCTTGTTAGAGGCTATTTTTCCTTTTATGTCCATTGTAACCTATTTATATAATATCAGTAGATAAGTCTAATAGTTGGATAAAACAGAGCGCCTGTGCACTTTCTCTGGTCCTTTGAGTGACATTTGGATCAAGGCAAAGTTCTGGGGTTTTGCCAGATTTTCCAGAAATTGTTTTTTAAGTTCAACTTTCTTGCCTTTAATAGATTTGTTTTGTTAACCCTCTCCTTAAAACGTAATTTACTCCTTTTTACTCTTTGTTGGAATGCCATTCAATGTCATTAGAATATATACCTTGTAGAAGTTAGATATTGGGCAGCTTGCCTATACACGGCTTAATACTATTATCACATCAGCCTCTGCCGCAAACAATGGTGTAGAAATCCATAGGGAATATAAACGTTTGAACAGCTTTTGGGAGCGCAACACGTAAGCATTCTGGGTTAGGGTTGTTGGAAACATTAACACGACATATGTGGCATGATGAGGCATTTTGATCAGGTCACTAAGAATATATAAGATAAATAGCGACATAAATAATTGAATATCATTTCTGTTGCTAATACAAAGTAAGATATTTATTGGAGGCAAAGTTCCATGCTAAATCCACAAAGGTTTTAGTGTGTGAATGTGATTGCTTTGCATTTTTTTTAAATGCCAACGAGTGGCTTTTTTTTGTAAATGAAAAGATTTTGGAGTCATATTGGTTTAAGATTGTGCGACTAATGCGTAGGGCCTTTCTAATGGTCGGTTTTTTTAATGAAATTTCCACCCGTTGTTATTCGGTAATACAGGCACCTGACACTATATACAGCAGTGTTGTATTTCTATTCTACTGGAGTTCAGATGGTGCTATGAATACGGTGCGTTTATATAGGACGTCCCCCCCCTATCGCTATTTCGAATAGTGGTCTCAGGTCAGCCGCTAAGCTATTAACCACACACACCGCTTCCTGGTAAACTCACAACCCAATATGGGTCTGCATTGGGTCTTGACGCGAGACAAAACTACAGTGATTTACTTCCTCCCATAAATGGAACTTGATCTCATACTATCAGTCATGTTGGTTAATGGTCCGTCCAAGTTCCAAGATTTAATTGCTGCAATTTTGAGGATTTAAAATTGACAACTACCCACAATCCTGGGGAATATGTAACACAAAATAAAATACCACTCCCACGCAACCTTGAAATACTATAGCTATTACATGATATCATATCTGTGATCAATCGCATTGATCAACATAAAGGTCTTTGCCCTGGTTAATGTCTGTACCAGGATAATCAGTAAGCTGCTGTCTTGTTGGAATAGATGGAGAGTGCAGCATGAAAACTCAACAAATGCTAACGTTGCAGACCAAGTGGTATGGTTGTTGCGTAAGTAACGTGCAGTGAGAGAGTTTTGTGTGCAACCTTGTCAAGTCTAGATGTGCGTAATATAGGTTGGGCATTAGCACAGGCAATATTCTTCCGATTGAGTCAATCTATGCTATTGAATCAAGGATGAACATCGAGGTGTGTATAGCCCCTTAACTACAGCTCTGTCAGGACACAGTTGTTTAGTGTGTGATAAGTATGGGAGCTTTGCAGTGGTTTTATATGTTTTGTTAAGGAGTCATACCACTTTGTACTCTAAAGTCAAAAAACCCTCTATGGTAGACATTAAAACAGTCCCTGCTTCTCATGTGCCTGTTTAATGGGTTTGAAGGAAACAATCCTTTAATGTAACTATGTTTATCAGACATCCCGTTGTCATTCATAATGGTCTGTTTCATCACCTGTCTTCACCCTCCTCTTCTTACTATAATTAAAATTCATTATTCCGACCAGAAATGTCTTGTTTCATTATACGGTCCATAGCGTTATATATGCTATATTTATTCCCTGTTTCCTACAGAATTATAAAAAATTGGCAATTGCATGTGTACTGAAATCGACGATTGGACAACCAGGTTCCCTTTGATTACATATCGGATGTCTTGTAATATCTGTGTGTGGTAAAGTATAGTCAGTGTAATCTGTATATTTTCTGTAATCCTGTTTGCATATTAAATTCTCTGTAGACTGTAAGTCCTTTGGTGCAGGGGTCCTCTCTTACTATTGTTATCACGTATTGCTGTAAGTAACTCATTACTATCATGAGGTGCTTATATTATGTATTAACGTGCTGTGTATGTACTATGTATGACATTTTTATAATGTTGTATCACTCCTATGTAAAGATGACTTGTAATTGTGTAAAACGACGAAGATGTTGGCGCTTATTATAAACAATAATATAGTATAAATTCATAATGTGGTGCACTACACACTGGGTATTTAATCCAGCTATTTTTGTGTGTGCACCACTTCACCCTGTGTGCTACACACCTACACACACTAATATGTTTTTTAAGGTGTGTAATTTCCATTATATACAGGTTTGTATTCTAAGGTATTTTATGCGTTACAGTGGTGTTGTTATCTGTATTTGTACTGTATATACTCGAGTATAAGCCGACCCGAGTATACAGCCTTTTATGGTACATTTTTTTTACCTAAATAAGTAGAGAAAAATGATTGATATGATTATAAGCCTGAGGTTAGGAACTCTTTGACCTTACTAGCTACTTTCATTCAGTTATTGTTTCGAGTTCTTAAAGGGCATGTCCACCCCAAAATTTCACTTTTGATATGTTGGTAGTGGCTAGTGCTCACCCAGCCAGCCCCAACCGCATTAATTAATTGGTTTAGTAAAATGCTCCTCTCCGCAACGATTCTTACTATACTGCACTTTCTCATCCCTGACTGCAGTGTTCCCTAGCCCTGCGGCTTGCATGGAATGTGAAAGCGTAAGGGGGCGGGAACCGTGGCAGCTCGCGGGTATGGCCTGTTCCAGCCTCTGTTTGGCTGGGATGCAGCTCGGCATTGCGCTGTAGCGGCTTCATCTGCAGCATTGCCCTAAACCTTGTATTGAGTGGTTAGAGTGAAGTCTATCAGGCACAGACTATGCAGTACACACATGTCCTACACAGCAGTTTCCGGGATTTTGGAGGGGCACAGTCAGCGTGGGAAGCTATTTTTTGAGCAGTGAATGTAGAGTAAGGATTGTTTTAATATCTTTAAAGAGTAGTGGCCAGTAAGGGGGTTTTTAAATATTTTAGTTTGGGGGGTGGACCAGCCTTTAAGTGCCCTTAATATGCGACAGCAGATTTCCAAAAAGAGTTTTGAAAACACAACTCCCAGGCACAAAAGAAATTGCTGGAGAGTGTTGGTGTAGTTTTCCAAACATCTGTTATGGGAATTCTGCTTTCCATTTCAAAGGGCATATCTTAAGCCTCAAAGTAGCAAACAAAAATCAAAAGGCAATCTACGTCCAATAGGTTATTTCCTTTTTTAGGACCAGTTATTTAAAGCCTATACGCATGGGTGTGGTCAATCGATTTTCATGTGGGCTTGCAATTAAAATCGGACTAGTGTGCAGGGCATTCATGACCTCCCATAGGTTCTCAGCTTAATCTGTTCAACCCATCTTAATGGATCTTACAAGTTCATAAAGAGCGTAAGGGCACATGTTCCCAGGACTGCGGTAGTCTGGTATTCCAAACATACTCTCGCCATGCATCAAGCCTCCGTCCTCTGAGTGACAGTTAGTGGTCCTTCTCCCTACTAGTGTTCTCATCTCCAATCGCAAGCGTCCCCTTATACACTGATCTCCGGCTGCTCGTGTACATACTCTGAGCCTTCTCCCTCATTCACCTCCTACGGCTCTGCCTCATGCCCGCTGGTGTCCTTGACCATCAGTGGCACATCCAACGCAGCCCCTCGGGTGAAGTCTTGGTATTTCCGGTGACGTCACTGTCCGGGCTCCAAACCGCGCGGTGGAGCAGCACAACCTCAGGACTTTGGCCCAGCATGCCGCGCTGCCGCGTCTTGGAGGTGTCAATAGCATCACCATCTGAGGTCGTTGGGTAAGATAGTGAACCCTTGGACTCGAGTTATAATTGCCATTGTATGGAGTAAGGTTTTAGCCGTTTATGGTTTAAAACCTAAAATAACCTTCGGCTTATTACCGAGTATATACTGGTCTTGTTGATATACAGTAGTATGTGTTATCATGATATGTACTTTTATGTACCAGGGTTTTTGTTATCCTAGGACCAATTCGAGGTTGTACATAGGAGATGATCAATCTATCACAGGTTCAGCTGTGAGATAAAGATTTATTTTAGAAACAATCATACCTTTGTTAACAATTAGCACAGAAAGAATGTTTGAGGCTACAACCGCTCCGCTTCCTCATCAAGTATACAGTTGTGTTCGAACGTATGTCTTTATATACAGGTTTTTTCAAACAGTTATGTGTGTACTTTTGATATAGTGTTTTGTGTTTAATGAGTATTGCCGTGGTTTCTTATCAGTGGTGTATTTTTATAACAGGTATTTTTTATCAGTATGTGGTACTTTTTTATTCTTGGTTTTGTTTCAGTTTATGTTGTGACCTTTAGATACAGTTGTTTTTATCAGTAGTGTTACTTTTATATACAGTGGTTTTTTTTTGTTTGTATTCACTTAGGTGTACATTATGCTACAGTGCTTTGTTTTCAGTACTTTCTATACATGGGTTTGTTTATTCATTATGTAGTACTTTATGATATACAGTTGCGTTTTTCATCAGTGATAATAAGGGTATAGTATTGTACTTATATACAGTGGTTATCAGTATGTTGTCTTGTATTATACAGGGTTGGTTATCAGTCTGTTTTGTTTGTTATATCAGTTTGTCTGTTTTTTGTTTTTAGCAGTCCACCATGCCCTTCCCCCAGCCTCTTGTTATATAGTGTTGTTGGTTATCAGTGTGTTTATTTGTTATATACAGGTGATTTTGTTAGTCAGATGCAGACTTTTATGATATTAGTGTTTTGTTATCAGTATGTGCTGTCTTTGTACGAGTAGTTTTGTTATCAGTATGTGTACTTTGTGATGCACAGTGCGTTTGTTTATCCGTATTGTAACTTTTATGTACATATGGGTTTGTTATCAGTATATGTACTTTGAATACGTGGGTTTTGTTATCAGATTGATGTATCTTTTAGGCTGTACGAGTAGTTTGTTATCAGTATGTGTAACTTGTTATGTTACAGTGGTGTTTTGGTTTTTCTCAGTATAAGACTTTTTAGTATACAGTGGTTTTGTTTATGCAGTTATATGTAATTTTTATATTACAGTGGGTGTATATCGTAGTGTGTTGTACTTTTATATACAGTGGTTTTGTTATAGTATGTTGTATACTTTATGCTACAGTGGTTTTGTTCTAATGCAATCGAGCGTTTACATAGTGGAGAGAGACAATCCATCACAGTCTCAGCTGGAGAAAAGATTTATAGTATTATATACATTTACAAAATTAGCACAGACTGTTTTCTTGGGCCTACAAGCACAACTTTCTCAATGTTATCGTTGTTATCATTGTTATGTCTGTTTTCTATACAGGTTTTTTTGTTTCAAAACAGTATGTTGTGGTATACTTTTTTATAGTGTTTTTTTAATGATACTGAGTGATACAGTTGGTTTTTATCGTTATGTGTATTTTTATAAAGTGTATTTTATCAGTATTGTACTTTTATAGTTCATTTGTTTGTTTATTCAGTATGTGCTACTGTTTGTAGTATACAGTTGTTTTATCTCAGTATGTATACTTTGTATATAGTTGGCTCTTGTATATCCTAGCTGTGTTACTTTATATATAGTGGTTTTTATCATGTTTGTGTACTCTGTTTATACAGTGTATTTTTTACATCAGGTGCACTTTACTATCAGAGTGGTTATTTTGTTATTAGTATGTTAGGTTTTGTATACAGTTTTATTTGTTAAACAGAATTGTTTACGTTTTAGTATACAGTGTTTTTTATCAGGTGTGTTTTGGTAGTCGGTTTTTATATAGCCAGTGGGTATTTGTGTTATCAGTATGTGACCTTTTAATTACCAGTGTATTTGTTATCAGTATGGTACTTTGATTTTGATACAGTGTATGTGTTATCAGAATTTGTGTTATTTGTATCAGTGGTTTTGTTATAAGTGGTGTACTTTTATTTACAGTGGTTTTGGTGTCAGTAGGGTGTTGGTACTTTAATATACTAGAGTGTGTGTTGTTATCAGTGTTTGTACATTTTATAAATATTGTATGTTGTTGTTTGTTGTTATGCTTCTACTTTCATGTATTCGTAGTGGTTTAGTTATCAGTATGTGGTATTGTTTATCTACAGAATCAATTAATGTATTAATGTAATGTTTTACATTACAGTGATTTGTTTATTATAAATACAGTGTTGTTG
Organism: Hymenochirus boettgeri; assembly: GCA_019447015.1. Taxonomy (NCBI): domain Eukaryota; kingdom Metazoa; phylum Chordata; class Amphibia; order Anura; family Pipidae; genus Hymenochirus; species Hymenochirus boettgeri. The sequence continues at coordinate 135,648,354 of CM033477.1, forward strand.
ATGTCGTTGGGACTTTGTTGTGTGTAATTTTATATACGGGGTTTTGCTATCAGTTGTCGTTTTAATACAGCGGTTTTGTTATCAGTATGTGTGTTCTGTTATATACAGTGGTGTTTGTCATAGTGGTGTGTTGTAATTTTATTATACAGTGTTTGTTATTAGTATGTGTGTGTTTTTTATATACATGTTATTTGTTACAGTATTTGTGATACTTTTTATATACAGTGAGTTTTGTATTGAAGGTGTACCTGTTATTACAAGTGTTTTTGTATCTGTTGTGTATTATTTATATACAGTGGGTTTTTATCAGCGTTTTGTGATACTTTATATTTACAGTGGGTTTGTTTATCAGATATGGTGTGTCTTTATTATACCAGTTGGTTTTTTATCGTATGTGTATTTTATTATACATGTGTGGTTGTTGTCAGTGTGTGCTGACGTTTATATCACAGTGGTTTATCCAGTATATGTGTGCACTTGTATATATTACAGTGAGTTTTGTTTTTATCAGTATGTGCTACTTTTTAGAAGACAGTCGGTCTTTTGTATCAGTATGTGTAATTGTAGTTTATTACTAGGGGGTGTATCAGGTGTGTGTACTTTATATACAGTAGTGTTTTGTTATCAGTATGTGGTAGTTTTATAATACAGTGGTTTCTTATCCGTATGTGTATTTTTATATCAGTGGTTTTGTTGTCAGTGCACCTTTATATACATTGTGGTTTTGTTATCAGGTGGGTGTGTAACGTTATATACAGTGGGTTTTAATCGTGTGTGTACCTGTTTATAACAGTGGTTTTGGTTATCAGTTATGGTGTTTACTGTTTATATACTAGTGCGTTTTCTTATCCGTAGTGTACTTTTATGATACAGTGGTTTGTGTTGTCAGTGGGTTGTTGTATTACTTTTATACACAGTGGTGTGTATCTAGTATATGGCATCTTTTTACAGTGGTTGTTATACAGTATGTGTACTTTTAAATACAGTGGTTGTTTTGTTATAAGTATGTGACGTGTTTATAACACAGTGGATGTTGTTTTATCAGTATGTGTACTTTATATACTAGTTTTTTATCATATGTTAACTTTTATATACAGTGTTTGTTTTCAGCTAGGTGGAATTTATGTACAGTTAGTTTTGGTTTTTCAGTATCTTTCATATACAGGTTGTTTTGTATTATTATTGGTGTGACTTTAAATACAATGTTTTTTATCAGGTCATGTGTATTTTGTGATACATTGTTTTGTTATCAGTATGGTGTACTTTATACAGTGATTTTTTATTCATTCCAGTGCCACTGTTTATGTCAGTGGTTTTTGATATCATATGTAGTTTTGATATACAGTTATTTTGTTATCTAGAAGTTTATACTTTGTATATATGTGTTTTTTTTATCATATGGTGTACTTTTATATACCAGGTGTATGTTTTGTCAGTATGTGTGTGTACTTGTATATATACAGTGTGTAGTTTGTGTATCAGTGATGGTGTACTTTTATATACAGTGTATTGTTTATCAGTATGTGTGTCTTTGATATAACAGGTGTATTTTGTATCAGAATGTGTTGTACTTTTGTTTACAGTGTTTGTTATTAGTATGGTTGTACTTTTATATTTACATCGTGGTTTTGTTATCAGTATGTGTTACTTTTATATACAGGTAGTTTTTTTTCAGTGGTGTGTACTTTTAGATACAGAGGGTTTTGTTATCAGTTGTGTACTTTATATTAAAGTATTTTTTTATTATGTTTCTACTTTCAGTGTATTCAGTGGTTTAAGTTATCAGTATGTGTATTTTGATATACAGTTGATTTTGTTATTAGTAGTTAATAATACAGTGTGGTTTTGTCATTAGGTTGGTGTGGTAATTTATAATATACAGGAGTTGTGTTATCATATTGTTGTACTTTTATGTACAGTGGTTTTGTTTATCATGTTGTATGGTAGCCGTATACTAGCGAGTTAAGCCGACTCCGAGTAGTAAGCCGAGGCGGTAATCTTTTAACTAAAATGTAAAGGAAAAATGATTGACGTAGATGCGTATGAAGCCGAGGGTGTTAGGAACTAGTAGACCACACTACCTTCTCATCAGTATTGTTGAGTCTTTTAAAGGGCAGTGTCCACCCCAAAGATTTAACTTTTGAATGTGGTAGGGCACTTGCCCCCAGCCCCACATACGTCTATATTAATATAATGTTAAAAGTCCCCCGATTCTTACTTAGCCACTCCTCTCGCCCTGCCCACTGCCAAGAAGTGTTTAAGGCCTCTGCTTGCATGTGAATTAGAAAGCAGGGGGCTCGGGCTACCGGCAGCAGCTGCGTCCGTTGTTTGGCTGCGAAGGACAGGGAGGGCCGCACTGAGCATGCCTCAACTGGATGAGGTTGAGGAATGTCTACAGGAAAAGCATTGAGTCACATGCACTGCCCCCTAACCAGCAGTGTCCTGGAATTTGGAGGGGGCACAGCAGGGGGAACTATTTGTAGCAGGAATGTAAGGTAAGGGTTGTTTAACGACTTGATGTGGCAGTAAGGGTTAATTTTTAGTTTGGGGGGTGGACCATGCGCCTTAAGTTGCCCCTTTAAATGCGACAGGCAGATTTCCAAACAGAGTTTGAAAAACTACAGACTCCCAGCAATTAGTAACATGCTGGGAGTGGTATGTTTCCAAACATCGTGTATGGGAATTGTTTCCATTTAAGGGCTAACTGTAATGCCTTCAAACAAGTATCACAAAAGTCATAAAGTGCAATCTACTTGCCAATAGGTATCTCTTTTTCTAGACCAGTCTTAAAGCCTATGTAGCCAGGGCGTGGGAGCAATATGATTCTCTTGGGCTGCATTAAAAATCTGACTAGTTGTGCAGGGCCCAGACCAATAGGCTCCCACTTAATTCTGGGTTACATAATTGGCATCTCAGTGTTATATAAGTGAGACTAAAGGGCATTGTTCACCACCCATGCAAATCTTGCTTGATAGGGTATGTATCATCTCCCAAACCCCATTTATCCTATCTCACCCAAGTCAGACTCCTGAGTTAGCCCTCAATGTTACCTCCCTCCCTCCCTGAGCGATGCCCCCCAGTGTCCCCAGTAAGTTGGTCGTTACCCAATCGATGGTTGCTCAACTCAAATACGCAGGCGCCCCGAGGGGTAAGTCCTGTGATTTGGCCGTGCTGACGTCATACTCGGCGCCGCCTTCACAGCCTGGCGCCTGAAGTAGTGACGTTCAGCCGGCAAACCCACAGGACTTACCAGCAAGCGGCAGCCCGGATTTGGGGTTAAAGCAAAATCTCGATCGGGGTTAAGGAAGGACCTTGACGTCGAGTATAAGCGAGTGGTAAGGTTTTTAGGTTTATTTTAAAACCTAAAAACCTTGGCTTATACTCGAGTTATACGTTGGTACTTTTATGTACAGAGTTTTGTTCAGCAGTATATGTACTTTTATGTACAGTGGTTTTGTTATCATAGACAATGAGGTTACATAGGGAGAGACAATATCACAGTCTCAGCTGTGAGATAAAGATTTATTTAGAACTAATTCATACCAAAATTAGCACAGAATGTTTTGGGCTACAAGCGCCCCTTTTCTCAAGGTATCAGTTGTTATCAGTATGTTCTTTTATATACAGTGTTTTTTTCAAACAGTATGTGTGTTACTTTTCATTAAGTTGTTTTTTTAATGAGTATACCGTTGGTTTTCTATCAGTTGGTGTATTTTTATAAAGGTGTATTTTTATCAGGTATGTGTACTTTTAATTCATGGTTTTGTTATCAGTATGTGTACTTTTATATACAGTGGTTTTTTATCAGTATGTTTACTTTTATATACAGTGTTTTTTTATCACTATGTGTACATTTATGTACAGTAGTTTTGTTTTCAGTACTTTCATAACAGTGTGTTCTGTTTATTATTATGTGTACTTTAAGATACAGTGGTTTTTTATCAGTATGTGTACTTTGTATACAGTTGTTTTGTTATCAGTTATGGTGTACTTTTAGACAGTGTATTTTTATCATCATGTGACTTTTATATTCCAGTGGTTTTGTTATCAGTTTATTTTATGTAGTTTGTATACAGTTATTTTGTTATCAGAATGTTACGTTTTATATTACAGTGTTTTTTTATCAGTATGTGTGTACTTTTATATACAGTGTATTTATCAGTATGTGTTGTACTTTTATTATACAGTGGATTTGTTCTTCTCGGTATGTGTACTTTTATATACAGTGGATTGTTGTATCAGATGGTGTGTATTTTGTATACAGTGGTTTGTTATAAGTATGGGTACTTTTATTTACGTGGTTTTGTTATCAGTATGTGTGCTACTTAATATACAGAGGTTTTTGTTATCAGTGTGTACTTTTATATAAAGTATTTTTATTGTTATGCTTCTACTTTCATATTCAGTGGTTTAGTTATCAGTATGTGTATTTTTTAGATACAGTGATTTTGTTATTATTATTAATAATACAGTGGTTTTTGTCATCGGTGTGTGTAATTTATATACAGGGGTTTTGTTATCAGTGTACTTTTATATACAGAGGTTTTGTTATCAGTATGTGTGTTCTTTTATATACAGTGGTTTTGTCATCAGTGTGTGTACCTTTATATACAGTGGTTTTGTCATCAGTGTGTGTAATTTTATATACAGTGGTTTTGTTATTAGTGTGTTTTTTTATATACAATGTATTTGTTATCAGTATGTGTACTTTTTATATACAGTGGGTTTATCAGTATGTGTGTTCTTTTATATACAGTGGTTTTCTTATCCGTATGTGTACTTTTTATATACAGTGGTTTTGTTGTCAGTGTGTGTACTTTTATACACAATGGTGGTTGTTATCAGTATATGTGCACTTTATGATACAGTGGTTTGTTATCAGTATGTGACTTTTAATACAAGGGTTGTTATCAGGAGGTACTTTATATACAGTGGTTTGTTATCAGTATGTGTTGTACTTTTATATACAGTGGTTTGTATCAGTAGGTGTGTACTTTATGTACAGTGGTTTTGTTATCAGTATGTGTACTTTTAGTACAGCGGGTTTGTTTATCGATGTGTACTTTTATGTGACAGCGGGTTTGTTTTTCAGTTATGTGTCTTTTATGTACAGTGGTTTTGTTATCAGTATGTGTGTACTTTTTGTACAGTGTGTTGTAGTTATCAGTGATGTGGTACTTTATATAAAGTGGTTGTAGTTATCAGTATGTGTGTACTTTTTATTACAGTGGTAGTTATCAGTATGTGTACTTTTATGTACAGTGGGTTTTGTTATCAGTATGTGTACTTTTATGTACAGTGGTTTGTTTAGTTATCAGTATGGTGTGTACTTTTATGTATAGTGGTGTTGTAGTTATCAGTATGTGTACTTTATGTACAGTGGTTTATCAGTATGTGGTGTACTTTATGTACAGTGGTTTTGTTATCAGTATGTGTACTTTATGTACAGTGTGTAGGTTGAGTTATCAGTATGTGTGTACTTTTATGACAGTGGTTGTTATTCAGTATGTGTACTTTTATGTACAGTGGTTTTGTTATCAGTATGTGTACTTTATGTACAGTGGTTTGTTATCCGTATGTGTACTTTTATGTACAGTGGTGTGTATTTATCAGTATGTACTTTTATACAGTGGTTTTGTATCAGTATGTGTACTTTTATGTACAGTGGTTTGTATCAGTATGTGTACTTTTATGTACGTGGTTAGTATCAGATGTGTACTTTTATGTACAGTGGTGAGTTTCGTATGTGTACTTTATTACAGTTGTGTAGTTATCAGTATGTGTACATTTTAGTACAGTGGTTGTAGTTATCAGTATGTGTACTTTTAGTACAGTGGTTAGTGTATCAGTATGTGTACTTTTATGTACAGTGTTGTTTGTAGTTATCAGTTATGTGGTACTTTTATGTACAGTGGTTTTTTATAGTATGTGTACTTTTAGTACAGTGGTTTTTATTATCAGTATGTGTTACTTTTATATTACAGTGGTTTTGTTATCAGTATGTTGTACTTTTATGTACAGTGGTTTTGTTATCAGTATGTGTACTTTATGTACAGTGGTGTGTAGTTATCAGTATGGTACTTATATACAGGGTTTGTTATCAGTATGTGTACTTTTAGTACAGTGGTGTAGTTATCAGTATGTGTACCTTTAGGTACAGTGGTTTGTTATCAGTATGTGTGTACTTTTTGTACAGTGGGTAGTTATCAGTATGTGTACTTTTATGCTACAGTGGTTTTTGTTATCAGTATGTGTGTACTTTATGTACAGTGGTTTAGTTATCAGTATGTGTACTTTTATTGTACAGTGGTTTAGTTATCAGTATGTGTACTTTTATGTAACAGTGGTTTTGTTTTCAGTATGTGTACTTTTTATGTACAGTGGTTAGTTTTATCAGTATGTGTATTTTTAGTACAGTGGTTTAGTTATCAGCATGTGTACTTTTATGTACATGGTGTTTTGTGTAGTAGTTATCAGTATGTGTACTTTTATGTACAGTGGTTTAGTTATCAGTATGTGTACGTTATGTACAGTGTGTGTAGTTACTGTGTGTTGTAGTTATCAGTATGTGTAACTTTTATGTACAGTGGTTTAGTTATCATGTTATGTGTACTTTTATGTACAGTGTGTTGTTATCAGTTGTGTACTTTTATGTACAGTGGTCTTGTTATCCAGTATGTGGTAATTTTATTACAGTGGTTTTGTTATCAGTATGTGTACTTTTATGTACAGTGGGTTTGTAGTTATCAGTATGTGTACTTTATTACAGTGTTTTGTTATCAGTATGTGTACTTTTATTAAGTGGTTTTGTTATCAGTATGTGTACTTTTATGTACAGTGGTTGTTGTTATCAGTATGTGTACTTTTTATGTACGTGGTTTGTGTTATCAGTATGTGTACACTTTTATGTACAGTGGTTTTGTAGATCAGTATGTGTCTTTATGTACAGTGGTGTGTTGTTATCAGTTATGTGTACTTTTATACAGTGGTGTTTGTTATCAGTATGGTACTTTTATTACAGTGGTGTTTGTTCAGTATGTGTACTTTATATTACAGTGGTGTTTTGTTATCAGTATGTGTGTACTTTTATGTACAGTGGTGTTGTTATCAGTATGTGTACTTTATCTGTACAGTGGTTGTTTATCAGTATGTGTACTTTTATATACAGTGGGTGTTATCAAGTGAGTGTGTACTTTTATATACAGTGGTGTTGTTATCAGTATGTGTTTCTTATATACAGTGGTGTGTTATAGTATTGTGTACTTTATTACAGTGGTTTGTTATCCAGTATGTGTCTTTTATATACAGTGGTTGTTGTTCTACAGTATGTGTACTTTATATGTACAGTGGTTTGTTATAGTATGTGTGTACTTTTATATACAGTGGTGTTGTGTTGTATCAGTATGTGTACTTTATATACAGTGGTTTTGTTATCAGTATGTGTACTTTTATGTACAGTGGTGTAGTTATCAGTATGTGTACTTTTATGTACAGTGGTTTTGTTATCAGTATGTGTGTACTTTTATATACAGTGGTTTTGTTATCAGTATGTGTGTACTTTTATATACAGTGGGTTTTTTTTGCACATGGTTTTTGTTTATCGTTTTTAATGTTTCTGCTCTGTTTTTCAAAATTCATTATGGGTGAATGAGACATTTGTTTGCTTTCTACAGTATATCTCTGAATCTACCTTGAGAATCCCCCACTAACAAAATGACTGTTTTGTTTAGAACGACAACTGAAGAACCGAAACTCCTGCTTGTTACATGCATGTCTGCTTTTGTCCGCTTTTTAATGTGTTTCCATAGATTTGTGTTTTGACAGAAACTGGCCATAAATGGTTATCGCATGCTTTAGAAAATCGGATTCTTGGTTCATTTTGAATAAACAGGGAGTTTTAATAAAAGTTCTTATTGTTAAAAATGATGCTAATTTTGCTCCAACCAATCAGGTATTATTTAACATTTGAAAGCTCTGCATTTATTGGGCACATGAGGAAGCCTCCAGAAAGTGGGGGGGCGAAACGCGTCTGCTGTGTTCGCGGCCTGAATAGCGACTGACACTGGACTTGTGACCTGCTTACTCTGAGTTGGTAGCTATGTACTCTGTCTAACTAAAGCACTTTATGTTATGATGCCTTCATGATGTATGCTCCAACCTAAGCTATACTGATATGTGGAAGTCCTATATAGTCTAAGTCGTTTGTTCTCTCTTTTTTAATTGTTTTTAAAGCTGAGTAACCCTGATGTATTTGTATAATAAAGGTTTTTTAGATATATATAGAGAATGCACAACAGTTTTTCTTTTTCTATAACATTTGAAAGCTAACATCTGATAGCTTTCAATAACAACTTTTATTGAATAACCCTGAACATGTCATTGCTGATCGCAAAGTGCAAAGAGATCGCAAAATGCGGCAAAAATGAACTAGTGTGGGCTAGACCTTAGGGATAAACCTTTACTATATTTTGTCGCAGGACAAAATAACCTGTAATTGATCTGTTATGTTAGATTATAAACACGTAGTCTGGTGTACTAGATTCATGTTAATCAGACAGATGGCCGAATGAACAGCATGGGAATCTTTCTGTCCATGACTGGTATAAAACTCTCATCTTAATTGTTAAAGGGGAAGTGTAGAGGAATAAAATATATTTTTTTTAAATCTGTATTACGTATACCTGGGTGTTCTCCCCTTTGCTATAGTGAGCTGCCATGCAGGTTCTGTAAAGGGGCCCATACATGCACCAATCCCAGTTGTAAGATAGCGGGATATCCCAATATCGTGCGTATCCCAATATCGTACGATCAACGGTTCGTGTATGTGTGATCGTATGGTCGTCCTATGACTTAGCCAGGGGCTAAGTCAAGGTAAAAACCATAACGGTCTCTATTAGGGGTCCTGCAAACAAGAAGTAATTTCTACTGATTGACTGTTGGATGGTTCAAACATGTTCAGATCTCTACTGATCACCCAATGACTGACACTATACGGGATCCTACAAAGAGAAAGTCTACACTTTAGAAGCCTTTAATAACAGATTATGGTTATTTATATAAGAAAATACTCATGGCAATGTGGCACAATCACCATAACTGATACTGCACTTGGTTATTGTAAGAATGCAGAAGTTCTGGTTCCTCTAATTAATTATAAGGTTATTATCATTGTGAGAGGTTTTACTACATTGTTTAAATGATCTGTTTTGTATTATGACCCTTGCCAGGAAGGGTAGGAATGTTTGATGACGTGTTTGGTATAGTCCTATATAGGTGTTCTAGGGTTTCACTAAAATTATCCTTAACATCATTAGCTCAAACAGAATTGGTTCCAAAGGGGGTGAAACATTTGAATGCACTGAATTGTCTAATGCAAACTACAGTAAGTACGGTAGTTAATAGTCTTGTATATTACACTTTTCTAATCCAGCCCTTTCCCACCCTGTCCCCATCTCCCAATAAAACCCCCGGGAGAACAGTCCACATGGGTATAATTCTGTCTGCTCTCTGACAGTCTGTTATTGAACATATATTTCTGTAAGGGGATCATGTCTCTTCTGCCAAATCTTTGACCAGAAACCATGATCTGGCTAGGAAATGTCACATCAACTAAAGCCGCCCATTGTGACATTACGTTCAATTCCACCTTCATGTCGGATTGAATATTAAATTAACGTCAGTGCATGGCCAGCTTTAGAGAGACAGCTTTATTTAACCCTAGTCTGTATCGCCTACTTATCTGGCAATCTTCTCGCAATGTTCCCCGGAACAACCAGCGACCTTGAAATGATTGTCCAAGGTGATGGTTGGAATATCAATAAAACATATTCTATATGAAGAACCGAATCCTAATCTGTATGTGAAATCTCAATGGTCCGTCAGTTGATTTAGACGTTTATTAGTAATAATGAGAAATGCACATTGTACAGTATAACGAAATACCCTCGGTTATCACCACCAATACGAGCCCATTAGTGAACGCTGCCAGTCTTTGGCATGCAGCTTATTGAAACAGAGCTTGCTAGTGTCAAATGGAATATATTGTTTTCTTGCTAAAAGGCCAATAAAGAGACGACATTTGGCCTAGAGTCTAATTATCGTTCATCCTCACTAATTACTGTTATGAGGATTATATTGGTGGCAACTGTTAGTTACGATTTGTAGTTTGCAGGAGACATTTTTGGATTGATTTCTGTGCATGGACATGTCTCTCCGTGTACGTTCGTATTAGTGAGAAATTAAATGCACGGAGTTCCATTGTGTAACACATATGTTTGCTGTAACATTATCGCAAAGACCTCAATAAGCTGCTGGCACTGTTAGTTTTTTGGCAAGACTAAAGGACAAATACATTTTTTTTTCTCCATACAATTTATCGGACCATATTGGACCAGACAATATCTGGTTGGGGCTTATTTACGGATCAGTGCTGGGCATATTTCCGGAGTTTCTGTCGTGCTAACTGGTTTAATATGGCTTAGCGTTACATGTTTGCAGCGGCTGCACCAAAGACACCTGCGTACCCAGCACTTGCGATGTAATATTGCGTTTGCACTACATTTACCACAAGTTTCTAACACCAGCATATACTTAGCATTACATTCTCGCAGGGAGTAAATCGCAAGCGATATTGAATTCAGCGGTACCTCTTTTATCATGGGGACATGTAACACCAGTTTGGACTTTTAACGGAGGGAAGATTAGCGCAACATCCATGTTGTGGGGGGATTTGCTATTTTGGAATTATATGTGTTCCTATCAAGTGGGTCTTAGTTTACTAGCAATGGTTTTTATTGTCAATATGTATGTGCTCTAGCGATTACCTTGTTGCACATGTGTTCTGTGAGTAATAAGGCTGCACTTTGTGTTCTGTGAGTAATAAGGCTGCACTTTATGTGTTCTGTGAGTAATAAGGCTGCACTTTATGTGTTCTGTGAGTAATAAGGCTGCACTTTATGCATGTAGCACTTTATATGCTTAGGGAGGCAGATTGTTGCATTTTATATGCTGAGACAATTTTTTTGCTACGTTTCAGACAGTTTTTTTCTTGTTATTAAAAGAGATTAGATAATAAAGGTGTATTTCTGCATCAAGTGTAGTAACAAAATCACGTCGATGCCTGGGGCTTACCAACCGGCCACTCGAACCTCCAGGTGGGAGGAACCTCTTGGGACTGTCCGGACTCCATTCACAACACAACAATTAAATACGTAGAGAAATGTAGAGACTCCTGCAACCACTCAGGTCACAACAAAGCGCAGCACAATCTTCAGCATAAAACAAGTCATTATTTGTGCATATTAAACATCAGGCAGACATGCTAAAGCTCAAAAACGTGTTTCGTGTCCAAGCTGACCCTTCATCAGAGGTGCGCCCCCTATCTAACACCAGACTTAAATACCCATAATACTGAATGAGACATATGATATAAGGACAGAGTGTTATAAAAGGAAAGCTCAATAATAACAGGTTACCTCCCAATCCTTATTCAAACCATTGGGGGATCTCGTCCTTAGTTCCAATATCCACCACAAATCACGCTTGAACAATTAACTAGTCTTATCACCACCCATGATACCCACAGTTACCTGTTATATTAGAGCTTTACTTTTATAACACTCTGTCCTTATATCACATGTAGAATATTGTATCTGTCATTATGTACTATCTTTTATCTATATTTTTCAACTTTGGCAATATTCTATCTGTATATGCGTGTATCTACCGGTTTGTATCTATACAGGATTGATCCATTTTTGCATCCTGTGATACTATTGTATATAGCAATCTTATACGTTCTGTATTTACTTCGATGGTAGTGTGATATTAGTCATAACTACGATTCACAAATAACGACTTGTTTTATGCTGAAGATTGTGCTTCGTTTTGTTGTGACCTGAGTGGTTGCAGGAGTCTCTACATTTCTCTACGTATTTCTGCATCAATCAAGGATTGTGAGTTATCATTTAATAGCGCAAGTGTGAGAGTGCTATGGGGTTCCTAAGGCTGGGTACACACCAGCAGATATTTTCGGTCGACCGACTGATTCACAACACTTTCAGTTGGTCGGCTGTAAATATCTGCTGGTGTGGGGCTGCCAGCCGTGACTGACCGACTTGTCGGTAAATTCCGATCAATTGTGCGATTGATCGTTCGCACTTTCGCCCGTGGCCGACGGACATTTTTGCCGGCTGAGCGCTCTCTCATAACGAGTGCTCGGTCGGGACAAATAGTCCCTTCGTGTGTAGCCAGCCTAACAGCAGGGACGTTCCTCCCTCTGCATTGTATTGGTCTTAATAAAAGATTGCTTGGGGTAAAATGCGCCACTCTCACTGCCCTTCACAGCTGAGCACAGTTGGACTTTGTGTGAAATATGAGTGGAATAACATTGAACACTGTTAAATTCCTTGGGTAACCCACCAGATTGCTGTCAGGGGTGTAACTACCAGGGGAGCAAGTGGAGCAACTGCAGGGAGGCCCTGTAGCCAAAGGGCCACATCTTCTTATTTTTCCAATGGCAGATATATCCTCCTCCCAGAAAACCACTGTGGATGAAGCACGGAGAGGGGCCCCATCACAGTTTTGCAGGGGGGGCCCAGTGATTCCTAGTTACCCCACTGTTACTGTGTTATACAATCCCATATTTAAAACTTAATATTCCTGGGAGTGTAGAGTTTCCAGTCTGTCTCAAATATCTGTCAACAGAGCCAAGTGAGACTGGATGCCTGGTTTCAATTGGGTATTACTTAAAAAAAGAATTAAAATTCCATTAAAGGAGAACAGAAGTCAAAAAGTAAATAGAAGTGCTTGTAGCTGTAGAAAATTATGGATAGAATAAGAAGTAGTTTTTTGAGAAAAGTTGCCAATAAAGTGATTTAGGGGACAAATCCCTTTAGATGTTTGTTTGTTTTTTTTAGACTAGTTTTCCTTTTACCATTTAACCATTTAATATAATCAAGTAGATAAGCCTAAAGTTGGAAAACAGATCTGCCTGGTGCACTTGCTCTGGTCCATTTGAGTGACATATTGGATCAAGGAAAGTTTTCTGGGGTTTATGCCAGAAATTTTTTTTAAGTTCAACTTCTCCTTTAATAGATTTTTACTCTCCTTTAAAACTATATTTACTCCTTTTTACCTTTTGTTGGAATCTCATCAATGTTCATTAGAAATATGACTGTAGGAAGTTAGATGATTGGGCAGTGCCTATACAAGGCTTAATACTATTTCACATCAGCCTCTGCCTCCAAAAATGTATAGAAATCCAAGGGAATTAAACGTTTGACAGGCTTTTGGGAGCTGCAACACGTAAGCATTCTGGGTAGGTTGTTGAACATAACACAAATATGTGGCATGATGGAGGCATTTTGATCAGGTCACAAGAATATATAAGATAAATAGCAATAAAATAATTGAAATCATTTCTGATGCTACAAATAAGATATTTATGGAGAGTCAAAGTTCCATCTAATACACAAAGGTTTAGTGTGTGAATTGTGATTGCTCTTGCATTTTTTTTAATGCCAACCTGTGGCTTTTTTTTAAAAAAAAGATTTGGGTCATATAATGTCAGGGCCTTTCTAATGTCGGTTTTAATGAAACTACCCAGTGTATCGTAATCAACCTGCACTTATCCATAACAGATGTTTATTTCTACTGTAGTTCAGATGGTCTACGGTGCTTTTATAGGTACGTCCCCCCCCTTTCGCTATTCTGAATATGGCTCAGAGCAGCCGCTAACTATTAACCACACACCGCTTCCTGGTAAACCACAAACCCAATATGGTCGCAATGGTCTTGAAACCAAAACTACAGTGATTTTACTTTCCCCCATAATGGAACATTAATCTCTACAGTCAAGTCATTTGGTTAATGTGTCCGTTCCAAGTTCAACATTTAAATTGCTGCAATTTGAGGATTTAAAATGACACACACACACATCCTGGGGAATATGTAACACAAAATAAAAAACCACTCCACGCAACCTTGAAATACTATAGCTAAATATATCATAATCTGTGATCAATCCATCATACATAAAGGCTTTGCCCTGGATTAATCCTGTACCAGGATATCAGTAGCTGCTAGTCTTGTGTGAATATATGGAAGTGCAGCATGAAATCACAATGCATACGTTTCAGACAAGGTGGTAACGTAACGTGCAGGAGAGCACGTGTGCAAGCCTTGCAAGTCTAGATGTGCGACTATAGGTGGGCATACACAGGCCAATATTCTTCCGATCAGATCAGATCTAATCTATTGAATCAATGGGAACATCGATGTCGTGTATGCCCACCTTAACATACAGCTCTGCAGGACACATGTAGTGTGTGATAATATGGGAGCTTTTGCAGTTTTTATATGTTCTTTGTTAAGGAGTCATAACACTTTGTACTCAACAAAAACCTCTATGGGTAGACATAAAACACCGCTGCTCCAATTGCCTGTTTAATGGGATTGTAAAGGAAACAATCCCTTTAATGTAAACTAGTTTATCAGACATCCAGTTCATTCATAATGGGCTGTTTCACCGGCTTCACCCTCTCTCTCTTTACTATAATTAAAATTCACCGACCAGAAGCTCTTGTTTCATTAACGTCATAGCGTTTATATGCTATATTTATATCCCTGTGTCCTACAGAATTATAAAACATTGGCATTGCAGGTACTGACAAACCGGACGATTGGCACCAAGGTTCCCTTTGATTACATATCGGATGTATAATATCTGTGTGTGTAAAGTATAGTCAGTGTAATCTGTAATTTTCTGTAATCTGTTTGCATATAAATTCTCTAGACTGTAAGCTCTTTGGGCAGGGTCCTCTCTCCTATTGTATCACAGTATTGCTGTAAGTAACTCATCACTGAGTGCTTATATTATGTATTACCTGTGTATGTAATATGTATGACATTTTATAATATGTATCACCCTGTATGTAATATGACTATGTAATTGTAAAACGCCACGGAAGATGTTGGCGCTATATAAATCAATAATAATAATATAAATTCAAATGTTGTGCACTACACACTGCGGTATTTATATTCCAGCAGATTTTTGTGTGTGCACCACTTTCACCTGTGTGTACACACCTACACACACTAATATGTATTTTTATTTTATAAATTCAGTGTTTTTTTACTAAACTATAACACTGGAACGAGGGCGATACATAGAGAGGTGTTTGTGCACTGTCCATGCGAAATGGTCCAAGCTGCTGTCATCCTAAAATTTGACAACATCCGGGTCTGTTGCTGATGCTGAATTGAAAGAGCCCAGTTCTCCCCAGTCCTACTTGTGTGTTTCCTCAAGCAGATATCTGTGCATCTTGTGATGTGTTTTGCTGCGTGCGGAACATTAGAAGGTCAGAGAGATTTTTACTGCAAAGCATAAAAATCTTCCTTTTCACCTTCCCAAGTCCTATCTCCTCCCCGCATTGTTACCGTATGCTGTGCACAGTGACTGATGTTGTCTATTTCTGAACATTAATTGCTTTGACTGCATGCGTGCGATCATCATTGTGATGGTTTATTTATAATACTCCACCATTTTGTAGCACTGTACAGAAAACACTGAGAAAAAAAAAATGCAAATAAATAACCTGCGGGCCCAAAAGGTTTTTTTAATTCTTTTTTTTTCTTTTTTTAAAGCAAACACATATTGATTTTATCTGATGGTAGGAGGGTAGGATTTCACCCAGAATGAAACAGATCTGCCATTTATTGTGCAGTTATTATCAGTTATGTGCGGACAGAGAGGTCCCCCTGGGTTCTGCCCTATGATTGGCCTTTCTATTTCCTTTTGGTGGATTGTGTTTCTTTCCTTAGCGTTGGTTCTGTGTATTATATTTTAGCGAAACGTGTTATATTATTAGGAATTTATTGTGTAAACACAATCAGGGTTGTTCAATAAAAGTTCTTATCGTTAAAAATGGTGTTAATTTTGCCCCAACCAATCAGACGTTAGCTTTCAGATGTTAAATGGTTTCTGATTGGTTCGGGCAAAATTAGCACAATTTTTAACAATAAGACCTTTTATTGAATCTCCCTGAATACTCGTAACCAATTGGCCATAAGGAGGTCAGTTTGGTTGGTCATTCCATTTTTCATTTGTGTTCATGGACAATAATGGTTGGTTGTGTTGGAAGGATTGTGTGGAAATTATTCCTCCTAGGGAAAAGCTTGCATGTTTTGTTTACGAATTGACATTAATCTTTGTATATGGCGTAACACTGAAATTGTATGGTTTTGTTTTATTGATTGTCATTTCATTTTTTGACGCGCAAACGTTTTACTATAAAATAGGAACATAAATTCAGTCACTTGAAGTCCTTGAAATTTAAAGGGGAACTATTTAATAAAACACATGTAGGGATTTTGCCACAACGAGACTTTAAAGGCAGCTGTTAGCTAAAAGTCTTGCAGGTTTCTTTTTTCAAACCTGCACAGTTGTCGTAATAAAGGAGTTATTATTAAGTCACACTAACCGATATTTAATCCTATAATATTATATATGTTATATTTTACATCCATATATTGTACACTGTGTGTGGACTTAAAATGCAAGAAACTCCCCCTGGGAGTACCGTACATTATTTCAGAACTTACACTTACCTGAATGTCTTTTCCCCAGTTTTGGGGCCCATACACACACCTATTCCGGTTGTACGATATTGGGATATTCTGATATTCTACGATTGAAAAAGCGTTTATGGCTGATTGAGTTTCATCCGGTATTTTTTCCTATTGGACATCCCTATAAATCCACCCTCCAATGTGCAGAAGGGCTATGTGAAGGTGTGCACTGCAAGTTACACGCCCTACCATATGCAGTGTGTCCCTGGCTTACTGGCCCAGGGGGTGGGGACAAACAAGAGTGGACTATGGAGCGGCAGCTTGTATTAAAGGTCTACACAATGGGTACAACATAACGAGAGGGTAGTTTGGGGCTTTTACTCCCCTTTAAATGACGTATTACTATCCAAAGAAACACACACAGGGTTATTCAATAAAAGTTCTTATCGTTTAAAATGGTGCTAATTTTTCCCTAACCAATCAGATGTTAGCTTTCAAATGTTAAATAATATCAGATTGGTTGGGGCTAAATTAGCGCCATTTTAAACGATAAGAACGTTTATTGAATCTCCCTGTAAGTCTCTAAAATTCTTACTTCCTCATTCCCTTCTATTTCCCAGTGGGTCAGGCATGCTCAGTTTACTTCACCTAGAGTGAAGGAGAAGATGTTTAATTAGCTGCTTTGTATTTGTCGGTGCTAAGAGCATGAAGTAATTAAACACAAAAGTTAAAAAGTGGTTGGTTGATTGATTAATTGATTGATTGATTAATCTGTAGCCCTTTGAGCTGTTCAGTCACTGTGTAGGGGGAATGATAAAGAGATTTACAGGGAGATTCAATAAAAGTTCTTTAAAATGGTGCTAATTTTGCCCCAACCAATCAGAACTTATTTAACATTTGAAAGCTAACATCTGATAGGTTGGGGCAAAATTAGCACCATTTTAAACGATAAGAACTTTTATTGAATAACCCTGAACGTTTCCATTATTGACTATTGTGAAGCTGAATGTTTACAATGTCACAGTAGATTCACCTGATATTAAAATGTATTTATTTTACTCCTCTATAGATATGGAATCTGCAGAGAGGTTAACAGCATCGACCCAATCATCAGCCAACTCCTCGTCTCCCTCCACACCGTCGGTCGCTGTAGCTGTGTCTAAAGGCCTTTCAACCGGGGTTACACCTCTAAGCTCCACAATCACTGCTTGCGGTAGGTCACAGTTTGGGGAAGACTGACAATACCAATAGTGCCAATCTGATGATCGTGACACTGGACTGTTAATACTGTTCACAATACAATACTATAGTACACAGCAACAGTACAAGGTTATATACAGTACAGGGTTATATACAGTACATGTTACAGTACAGGGTTATTTACAGTACATGTTACAGCACAGGGTTATATACAGTACATGTTACAGTACAGGGTTATATACAGTATTGAAAACTAATATTACTCCTTTTTACCTTTTGGAATCTCATCAATGTTCTAGAAATATGACTGTAGGAAGTTAGATGATTGGGCAGTGCCTATACAAGGCTTAATACTATTTCACATCAGCCTCTGCCTCCAAAAATGTATAGAAACCAAGGGAATTAAACGTTTGACAGGCTTTTGGAGCTGCAACACGTAAGCATTCTGGGTAGGTTGTTGAACATAACACAAATATGTGGCATGATGAGGCATTTTGATCAGGTCACAGAATTTAAGATAAATAGCAATAAAATAATTGAAATCATTTTGATGCTACAAATAAGATATTATGAGGAGTCAAAAGTTCCATCTAATACACAAAGGTTTAGTGGGTGAATTGTGATGCTTTGCATTTTTTTAATGCCAACCTGTGGCTTTTTTTTAAAAAAAGATTTGGGTCATATAATGTCAGGCCTTTCTAATGTCGGTTTAATGAAAACTACCCAGTGTATCGTAATCAACCTGCACTTATCCAAACAGATGTTTATTCTACTGTAGTTCAGATGGTCTACGGTGCTTTTATAGGTACGTCCCCCCTTTCGCTATTCTGAATATGGCTCAGAGCAGCCGCTAACTATTAACCACACACCGCTTCCTGGTAAACCACAAACCCAATATGGTCGCAATGGTCTTGAAACCAAAACTACAGTGATTTTACTTTCCCCCATAATGGAACATTAATCTTCACAGTCAAGTCATTTGGTTAATGTGTCCGTTCCAAGTTCAACATTTAAATTGCTGCAATTGAGGATTTAAAATGACACACACACACATCCTGGGGAATATGTAACACAAAATAAAAAACCACTCCACGCAACCTTGAAATACTATAGCTAAATATATCATAATCTGTGATCAATCCATCATACATAAAGCTTTGCCCTGGATAATCCTGTACCGGATATCAGTAGCTGCTAGTCTTGTGAATATATGGAAGTGCAGCATGAAATCACAATGCATACGTTTCAGACAAGGTGGTAACGTAACGTGCAGGAGAGCACGTGTGCAAGCCTTGCAAGTCTAGATGTGGCGACTATAGGTGGGCATACACAGGCCCTATTCTTCCGATCAGATCAGATCTAATCTATTGAATCAATGGGAACATCGATGTCGTTGATGCCCACCTTAACATACAGCTCTGCAGGACACATGTAGGTGTGATAATATGGGAGCTTTTGCAGTTTTATATGTTCTTTGTTAAGGAGTCATAACACTTTGTACTCAACAAAAACCTCTAGGGTAGACATAAAACACCGCGCTCCAATTGCTGTTTAATGGGATTGTAAAGGAAACATCCCTTTAATGTAAACTAGTTACAGACATCCAGTTCATTCATAATGGGCGTTTCACCGTTCACCCTCTCTCTCTTTACTATAATTAAAATTCACCGACCAGAAGCTTTGTTTCATTAACGTCATAGCGTTTATATGCTATATTATATCCCTGTGTCCTACAGAATTATAAAACATTGGCATGCAGGTACTGACAAACCGACGATTGGCACCAAGGTTCCCTTGATTACATATCGGATGATATATTCTGTGTGTGTAAAGTATAGTCAGTGTAATCTGTAATTCTGTAATCTGTTTGCATATAAATTCTCTAGACTGTAAGCTCTTTGGGCAGGGTCCTCTCTCCTATTGTATCACAGTATTGCTGTAAGTAACTCATCACTGAGTGCTATATTATGTATTACCTGTGTATGTAATATGTATGACATTTTATAATATGTATCACCCTGTATGTATATGACTATGTAATTGTAAAACGCCACGGAGATGTTGGCGCTATATAAATCAATAATAATAATATAAATTCAAATGTGTGCCACACACTGCGGTATTTATATTCCAGCAGATTTTTGTGTGTGCACCACTTTCACCTGTGTGTACACACCTACACACACTAATATGTATTTTTATTTATAAATTCATGTGTTTTTTACTAAACTATACAACTGGAACGAGGGCGATACATAGAGAGGGTGTTTGTGCACTGTCCATAAATGGTCCAAGCTGCTGTCATCCTAAAATTGACAACATCCGGGTCTGTTGCTGATGCTGAATTGAAAGAGCCCAGTTCTCCCCACGTCCTACTTGTGGTTTCCTCAAGCAGATATCTGTGCATCTTGGATTGTTTGCTGCGTGGGAACATTAGAAGGTCAGAGAGATTTTTACTGCAAAGCATAAAAATTTCCTTTTCACCTTCCCAAGTCCTATCTCCTCCCCGCATGTTATCCGTATGCTGTGCACAGTGAATGTGTTGTCTATTTCTGAACATTAATTGCTTGACTGCATGCGTCGATCACATTGTGATGGTTTATTTATAATACTCACCCATTGTAGCACTGTACAAAAACACTGAGAAAAAAAAAATGCAAATAAATAACCTGCGGGCCCAAAAGGTTTTTTTTAATTCTTTTTTTTCTTTTTTTAAAGAACACATATTGATTTTATCTGATGGTAGGAGGGTAGGATTTCACCCAGAATGAAACAGATCTGCCATTTTATGTGCAGTTATTATCAGTATGTGCGGACAAGAGAGTCCCCTGGGTTTGCCCTATGATTGGCCTTTCTATTCCTTTTGGTGGATTGTGTTTCTTTCCTTAGCGTGGTTCTGTGTATTATATTTAGCGAAACGTGTTATATATTAGGAATTTATTGGTAAACACAATCAGGGTTGTTCAATAAAAGTTCTTATCGTTAAAAATGGTGTAATTTTGCCCCAACCAATCAGACGTTAGCTTTCAGATGTTAAATGGTTTCTGATTGGTTCGGGCAAAATTAGCACAATTTTTAACAATAAGACCTTTTATGAATCTCCCTGAATCTCGTAACCAATTGGCCATAAGGAGGTCAGTTGGTTGGTCATTCCATTTTTCATGTGTGCATGGACAATAATGGTTGGTTGTGTTGGAAGGATGGTGGAATTATTCCCCTAGGGAAAAGCTTGCATGTTTTGTTTACGAATTGACATTAATCTTGTATATTGGCGTAACACTGAATGTATGGTTTTGTTTTAAGATGTCATTTCTTTTTGACGCGCAAACGTTTTACTATAAAATAGGAACATAAATTCAGTCACTTGAAGTCCTTGAAATTTAAAGGGGAAAATATTAATAAAACACATGTAGGGATTTGCCACAACGAGACTTTAAAGGCAGCTGTGCTAAAAGTCTTGCAGGTTTCTTTTTTCAAACCTGCACAGTTGTCGTAATAAAGGAGTTATTATTAAGTACACTAACCGATATTAATCCTATAATATTATTATGTTATATTTTACATCCAATATTGTACACTGTGTGTGGACTTAAAATGCAAAATCCCCCTGGGAGTACCGTACATTATTTCGAACTTACACTTACCTGAATGTCTTTCCCCAGTTGGGGCCCATACCACACCTATTCGGTTGTACGATATTGGGATTATCTGATATTCTACGATTGAAAAGCGTTTATGGCTGATTGAGTTTCATCCGGTATTTTTTCCTATTGGACATCCTAAAATCCACCCTCCAATGTGCAGAAGGGCTATGTGAAGGTGTGCACTGCAAGTACACGCCCTACCATATGCAGTGTGTCCCTGGCTTAGGCCCAGGGGGTGGGGACAAACAAGAGTGGACTATGGAGCGGCAGCTTGTATTAAAGGTCTACACAATGGGTACAACATAACGAGAGGTAGTAGTTGGGGCTTTTACTCCCCTTTAAATGAAGTATTACTATCCAAAGAAACACACACAGGGTTATTCAATAAAAGTTCTTATCGTTTAAAATGGTGCTAATTTTTCCCTAACCAATCAGATGTTAGCTTTCAAATGTTAAATAATATCAGATTGGTTGGGCTAAATAGCGCCATTTTAAACGATAAGAACGTTTATTGAATTCCCTGTAAGTCTCTAAAATTCTTACTTCCTCATTCCCTCTATTTCCCAGTGGGTCAGGCATGCTCAGTTTACTTCACCTAGAGTGAAGGAGAAGATGTTTAATTAGCTGCTTTGTATTTGTCGGTGCTAAGAGCATGAAGTAATTAAACACAAAAGTTAAAGGTTGGTTGATTGATTAATTGATTGATTGATAATCTGTAGCCCTTTGAGCTGTTCAGTCACTGTGTAGGGGGATGATAAAGAGATTTACAGGGAGATTCAAAAAGTCTTTAAAATGGTGTAATGCCCCAACCAATCAGAACTTATTTAACATTTGAAAGCTAACATCTGATAGGTTGGGGCAAATTAGCACCATTTTAAACGATAAGAACTTTTATTGAATAACCCTGAACGTTTCCATTTGACTATTGTGACTGAATGTTTACAATGTCACAGTAGATTCACCTGATATTAAAATGTATTTATTTACTCCTCTATAGATAGGAATCTGCAGAGAGGGTAACAGCACGACCCAATCATCAGCCAACTCTCGTCTCCCTCACAGTCGGTCGCTAGCTGTGTCTAAAGGCCTTTCAACCGGGGTTACACCTCTAAGCTCCACAATCATGCTTGCGGTAGGTCCAGTTTGAGACTGACAATACCAATAGTGCCAATCTGATGATCGTGACACTGGACTGTTAATACTGTTCACAATACAATATATAGTACACAGCAACAGTACAAGGTTATATACAGTACAGGGTTATATACAGTACATGTTACAGTCAGGTTATTTACAGTAATGTTACAGCACAGGGTTATATACAGTACATGTACAGTACAGGTTATATACAGTAGATGTTGCAGTACAGGGTTATATACAGTACATGTTACAGTACAGGGTTATATACAGTAGATGTTACAGTACAGGGTTATATACAGTACATGTTACAGTACAGGGTTATATACAGTACATGTTACAGTACAGGGTTATATACAGTACATGTTACAGTACAGGGTTATATAAAGTAGATGTTGCAGTACAGGTTATATACAGTGGATGTTACAGTACAGGGTTATATACAGTACATGTTACAGTACAGGGTTATATACAGTAGCTGTTGCAGTAAAGGGTATATACAGTGGATGTTACAGTACAGGGTTATATACAGTAGATTGCAGTACAGGGTTATATACAGTGGACGTACAGTACAGGGTTATATACAGTAATGGTACAGTACAGGGTTATATACAGTGAGTTAGTACAGGGTTATATACAGTACATGTTTACAGACAGGGTTATATACAGTGGATGTTACAGTACAGGTGATACAGTACATGTTACAGTACAGGGTTATATACAGGGATGTTACAGTACAGGGTTATATACAGTAGATGTTACAGTACAGGGTATATACAGTAGATGGACAGTACAGGGTTATATACAGTACACGTTACAGTACAGGGTTATATACAGTAGATGTTACAGTACAGGGTTATATACAGTAGATGTTACAGTACAGGGTTATATACAGTACAGGTAACTTACTGGGTAATATACAGTACAGGTAACAGTACAGGGTTATATATAGTGCAGGGTTATATTCAGTACAGGGTTATATACAGTACATGTTACAGCACAGGGTTATATACAGTACAGGGTTATATACTGTAGATGTTACAGTACAGGGTTATATACTGTAGATGTTACAGTACAGGGTTATATACAGTACAGGTTACAGTACAGGGTTTTATACAGTACAGGGTTATATACAGCACAGGTAACAGTACAGGGTTATATTACAGTAAGTGAACAGTACAGGTTTTACTAGTACAGTAAGTACAGGTAACAGTACAGGTTATATACGAAGTACAAGGGTAACAGTACAGGTACAGTACAGGTTATATACAGTAAGGGTTAACAGTACAGGTTAACAGTTACAACGGTAACAGTTAAACAGGTTTATATACAGTAAAGGTAACAGTACTGGGTTATATACAGTTTAGATAACAGTACAGGGTTATATACAGTTTAGGTACAGTACAGGGTTATATACAGTTAGTAGTTACAGTACAGGGTGTATATACAGTACAAGTAACAACACAGGGTTATTACAGTACAGGTTACAGTACAGGGTTATATACAGTATAGGTAACAGTACAGGGTTATATACAGTACAGGGAACAGTAAAGGGTTATATACAGTACAGGTAACAATACAAGGTTATATACAGTACAGGTTACAGTACAGGGTTATATACAGTACAGGTTACAGTACAGGGTTATATACAGTACAGGTAACAGTACAGGGTTATATACAGTACAGGTAACATTACAGGGTTATATACAGTACAGGTAACAATACAAGGTTATATACAGGACAGGTAACAGTACAGGGTTATATACAGTACAGGTAACAGTACAGGGTTATATACAGTACAGGTAACAGTACAGGGTATAAAGTACAGGAACAGTAAAGGTGTTATATACAGTACAGGGAACAATACAAGGTTATATACAGTACAGGTTACAGTACAGGGTATATACAGTACAGATAACAGTAAAGGGTATATACAGTAAAGGTAACAGTACAGGGTTTATACATACAGTAAAGAGGGGTATATACAGTACAGGTTAACATATACAGGGTTATTACAGTACAGGTAGACAGTACAGGGTTATATACAGTAAGGTAACAGTACAGGGTATATAACAGTATATCATACAAATTGGACCAGCTCAGTCCCACATAAATCATCATAGGATTGCACTACACGATACCTATTATTATTACAGGTCAGGTCAGATCTCTTCACTACAACACATTAACCAATCTGGTGTCAATCTGGGTAATGTCTGTGTTTTCGCCCATAACCATATTGGCACAGTATATCACTCCAACCAGATTTTAATCCAAAGAAACGGCAATATAGCCCAATATACATCTAATGTCCCCAAAATACCCCATCTCTTCCCCAAACCACCGACACACCTATATACACACCCCAGTGGGTGGTACATGCGGTCTTCAGAAGAATACCTTAATTATATCATAACACATATGTGTATCACTCGTATAACCAATACTTAAGGTATGGATAGACTTTAACTTTGACATATAACACTTATCCTTTTGGTGTCACAAACATCCTACCTCCTCCCCTCACCCATACCCCCATATTTCTCGATCAACAACTACTCGAGATTCAATGTCTTGCTCGAACCGCACGTACCAAACCACGCTAGACCGCCGACGCAATTTCGTCACGTGACCCGTGACTTCACAGGGCGTAAAGGGTTTATACAGTAAGTAACAGTACAGGCTATATACAGTCAGGTTATTATACGTATCAGGTAACATACAGGGTTATACAATACAGGGTTAATACAGTACAGGTTACAGTACAGGATTTAAACGTACAGGGTTTATATACCGTTACGGGTAACAGTACAGGGTTATATACAGTACAGGGTTATATACAGTACAGGTAACAGTACAGTGGTTAATAGTACAGGTAACAGTACAGGGGATATTACAGTACAGGTAACATACAGGGTTATATACAGTACAGGTAACATGTACAGGTTATACGTTAGGGAAGTACAAGTAATTACAGTAGGTTAACAGTCAATGTATATACAGTACAGAGTTAAAGGACAATGTTAATATAGTAAGGTTACAGTACAATGTTATTAAGTACAGGTAACTGTACAGTTATATACAGTACAGGTAACAGTACAGGGTTAACGACATAACAGGTACGTACAGGGTTAATACAGTACAGGTAACAGTACAGGACTTACCTATACAGTACAGGGTTATATACAGTACAGGTCACAGTACACAGTGTGATATACACGGTACGTAACAGTAAAGGTTTAGATTACAGTACAGTAACAGTACAGGGTGATAACAAGTACAGGTTAGTACATGGGTTATATACAGCTACAGGTAACAGTACAGGGTATATATACAGTACAGTACAGTATATAACCCTGTACTGTTACCTGTACTGTATATAACCCTGTACTGTTTATAATCCTGTACTGTAACCTGTACTGTATATAACCCTGTATTGTATATAACCCTGTATTGTTACCTGTACTGTATATAACCCTGTACTGTATATAGCCCTGTACTGTTACCTGTACTGTATATAACCCTGTACGCCCTGATGAAGTCACGGGTCACGTGACGAAATGTGCGTCGGCGGTCTAGCGTGGTTTGGTACATGGCGGTTCGGACAAGACATTGAATCTCGAGTGAAGTTGTTGATCGAGAGAAATATAGGGGGTATGGGTGAGGGGAGGGAGGTAGGATGTTTGTGACACCAAAAGGATAAGTGTTATATGCAATGCAAAGTTAAAGTCTATCCATACCTTAAGTATTGGTTATACGAGTGATACACATATATGTGTATGATATAATTAAGGTATTCTGAGTCTGAAGAACCGCATGTACCAGCCACTGGGGTGTGTATATAGGTGTGTCTGGTGGTTTGGGGAAGAGATGAGGGTATTTTGGGGACATTAGATGTATATTGGGCTATATTGCCGTTTCTTGGATTAAAAATCTGGTTGGAGTGATGATACTGTGCCAATATGTGTTATGGGCGAAAACACAGACATTACCCAGATTGACACCAGATTGGTTAATGTGTTGTAGGGTAAGAGATCTGACCTGACCTGTAATAATAATAGGTATCGTGTAGTGCAATTCCTATGATAGATTTATGTGGGACTGAGCTGGTCCAATTTTGTATGATATACTGTATATAACCCTGTACTGTTACCTGTACTGTATATAACCCTGTTGTTACAGCAACAGGTTATATACAGTACAGGTGATATACGTAGATGTTTACAGTACAGGTTATATACTGTAGATGTTCAGTACAGGTTTATATACAGTACAGGTTACAGTACAGGGTTTTATATATACAGTACAGGGTTTATATACAGCACAGGTAACAGTAAGGGTTATATACAGTAACAGGGTAACAGTACAGGATATAATACAGTACAGGTAACAGTACAGGTAACAGTACAGGGTTATTACAGTACAGGTAACAGTACAGGTACAGTACAGGGTTATATACAGTAAAGGTAACAGTACAGGTAACAGTACAGGTAACAGTACAGGGTTATATACAGTAAAGTACAGTACTGGGTTTATACAGTTTAGATAACAGTACAGGTTATATACAGTTTAGGTACAGTACAGGGTTATATACAGTTTAGGTTACAGTACAGGGTTATATACAGTACAAGTAACAACACAGGGTTATTTACAGTACAGGTTACAGTACAGGGTTATATACAGTATAGGTAACAGTACAGGTTTATACAACAGTACAGGGACAGTAAAGGGTTATATACAGTACAGTAACAATACAGGTTATATACAGTACAGGTTACAGTACAGGGTTATATCAGTACAGGTACGTACAGGGTTATATACAGTACAGGTAACAGTACAGGGTTATATACAGTACAGGTAACATTACAGGGTTTATACACGGTACATACAGGTTATATCAGACAGGTAACAGTACAGGGTTATATACAGTACAGGTAACAGTACAGGTTATATACAGTACAGGTACAGTACAGGGTTATATACAGTACAGGGAACAGATAAAGGGTTATATACAGTACAGGTAACATACAAGGTTATATACAGTACAGTTACAGTACAGGGTTATATACAGTACAGATAACAGTAAGTGTTATATACAGTACAGGTAACAGTACAGGGTTATATACTACAGGTACAGTACTGGTTATATACAGTACAGGTAACAGTACAGGGTTATATCAGTACAGGTAACAGTACAGGGTTATATACAGTAGGTAACAGTACAGGTTATATACGTATTCATACAAATGGACCAGCTCAGTCCCACATAATCTATCATCATAGGAATTGCACTACACGTACCTATTATTATTACAGGTCAGGTCAGATCTCTTACCCTACAACACATTAACCAATCTGGTGTCAATCTGGGTAATGTCTGTGTTTTCGCCCATAACACATATTGGCACAGTATCATCACTCCAACCAGATTTTAATCCAAGAAACGCAATATAGCCCAATATACATCTAATGTCCCCAAAATACCCTCATCTCTTCCCCAAACCACCAGACACACCTATATACACACCCCATGGCTGGTACATGCGTTCTTCAGACTCAGAATACCTTAATTATATCATACACATATAGTGTATCACTCGTATAACCAATACTTAGGTATGGATGATTTAACTTTGCATTGCATATAACACTTATCCTTTTGGGTCACAAACATCCTACCTCCCTCCCCTCACCCATACCCCCTATATTTCTCTCGATCAACAACTTCACTCGAGATTCAATTTCTTGTCGCACCGCCATGTACCAAACCACGCTAGACCGCCGACGCACATTTCGTCACGTGACCCGTGACTTCATCAGGGCGTACAGGTTTATATCAGTACAGGTAACAGTACAGGGCTATATACAGTACAGGGTTATAATACAGGTAACAATACAGGGTTATATACATACAGGGTTATATACAGTACAGGTTACAGTACAGGATTAAACAGTACAGGTTATATACGTACAGGTACAGTACAGGGTTATATACAGTACAGGGTTATATACAGTACAGGTAACAGTACAGGGTTATATACAGTACAGGTAACAGTACAGGGTTATAACAGTACAGGTACCAGTACAGGTTTATATACAGTACGGGTAACAGTACAGGGTTATTACAGTTTATTTACAGTACAGAGTTATATACATTTAGGTTACGTACAATGTTATATACAGTACTGTTAAAGCAATGTTATATATAGTACAGGTTACATACAATGTTATATACAGTACAGTTAGTACATTTATATACAGTACAGTACAGTTACAGGGTTATATACAGTACAGGTAACAGTACAGGGTTAATATACATACAGGTAACAGTACAGGTTTATATACAGTACAGGTTATATACAGTACAGGTAACAGTACAGGGTTATATACAGTACGTAACAGTACAGGTTATATACAGTACACGGTAACAGTACAGGGTTATATCAGTACAGGTTAGAGTACGGGGTTATATACAGTACAGGTAACAGTACAGGGTTAATACAGTAGGTACAGTACAGGGTTATAAACAGTACAGGTACAGTACGGTTAATATGCAGTACAGTACAGTACAGGTTATATACAGTACAGGTAACAGTACAGGGTTATATACATTACAGGGTTATATACAGTACAGGTAACAGTACAGGGTTATATACAAACGGTAACAGTACAGGGTTTATATACAGTACAGTAACAGTACAGGTTATAACTACAGGTAACAGTACAGGGTTATTCAGTACAGGGAACATTACAGGGTTATATACAGTACAGGAACGTACAGGTTATATACAGTACAGAACAGTACAGGGTTATAAACAGTACAGGTAACAGTACAGGGTTATAACAGTACAGTAATACAGGGTTATAAACAGTACGTAACAGTACAGGGTTATATACAGTACAGGGTTTATACAGTACAGGTTATATACAATACAGTTAACGTGCAGGGTTATATACAGTACAGGTAACAGTACAGGGTTATATACAGTACATGTAACAGTACAAGTTTATATACAGTTCGATAACAGTACACGGTTGTACAGTACATCAGGAACATTACAGGGTTATATACAGTACAGGGTTAATATACAGGGTACTTATAACAATCAGTTAACGTGCAGGGTTATATACAGTACAGTAACAGTACGGGTTATATACAGTTACAGGGTTATATACAGTACATGTAACAATACAGTTTATATACAGTTCAGAAACAGTTCACGGTTGTATACAGTACATGTAACATTACAGGGTATATACAGTACATGGTTATATACAGTACAGGTAACAGTACAGGGTTATTACAGTACATGTAACAGTACAAGTTTATATACAGTTCAGATTACAGTACACGGTTGTATACATACAGGTACATTACAGGGTTATATACAGTACAGGTTATATACAGTACAGGGTTATATCAATACAGTTAACAGTGCAGGGTTATATACAGACAGGTAACATAAGCAGGGTTATATACAGTACAGGGTTATATATGGTATAGTGTAGGATGCACCGTCCTAAATTGGATTTTGCAGTGACAATTAGGGCAGCTGGAAATCATACAGGAAATCTGTCAGAGTCTATCCCACACACCATCCTAAAGTACCGACTTAGAGAAATAATGTTTGTTAATTGTAGATCTTCTAACCCAGGGATGTCAGCCCTCCAGATGTTTGAAAACTACAACTTCCTGCATGCTACCAGGTAATGCTGGGAGTTGTAGTTATTTGGGAGCCACAAGTTTGACTTCTCAGATTTAACCCAACACCCACTAAAGGAGAAACATAGGGAACATGTGCAAATTGTATAAAAATCCAGGTGACAGAGTTAAGCACTTGAAATGTATAGAGAATTAACTATTTAGTCTCATATACACAGCTTTAATTATCTTTATATTTTACAATGGTGGTGCATTAAATCTACACGTATTTAATGAGTCATGTACACTGTATATTATATAGTGGATAATGTGCCCCCTACTGTAAATTATAAGGATATTAGAAGTCACTGAGGAGTTCCAGTGGTGACTTCTGAGGGTGCTTATTATATTAGTATTATAATTTACAGTAGGGGGTAGAAATCCATTATAATTTTCATGTGGCAAACCCAGATCTTTTACTTAAAATGCCGCATGCTTTGATATTATTAAGAGTTTCCTTAGTTTAAAGGCAATAACACTGGTCTGTCCCCTCTCACAGTGCAGATTGCCTCTTCCTATGGGCAACTTCTAAAGACGGTTAGGCCAGACTAACACTACTGTCAGAATAGTATGAGGGAGAGTATAGTTTTCCCTATATATATAGCTACTAATTGGATAATAATATATTCTGTATCTGTGATGACTGCAGAAGCCAATCAGCTCCCCCATTAAACGTTAATAAAATCACTGTACGGTGCATAACGGGACTTTAAAGGGGAAGTTCAGTGCAATACATATGCTTTTAAAAAAAGGGGCAGTATTTACCTTCCTAATGACCTTAATCTGCCAATTCAGCATTGTGTCTGTGTATAAATAATGCAACCAAAATACTGACTTCCTGTTTGCAGGACCCCCTAATAGAGATCGTTATGGTCTTGTCCTTGACCCAGTCCCTGGTTGATTCAGTTGCTCAGTAGAGATCTGAGCATGTGTGACCATCCAACAGCAATCAGTAGAAATTACTGTTGGAACTTCCAAGGATGTGGTGCATCCTGGAAAGAGGACCGTTAGAACCTGTAGTGGAAGCTCACTAATGTCAACAGCAGGGAATAGCAAGGGGTATAGAATCAACTGATTTTTCAAATGGAAGCAAATATGTAGAATAACTAAGTATGCATAATACAAACCAAACATTTTTAAATATTGATATTTGTCACTGAACTGTCCCTTTAATAACTGTATCATTTTTATTTAACTTGGGAAGTGCCACAATGTTTTTCATGCAAGTTAACAAATATCTAGTTTCCAG
Source organism: Hymenochirus boettgeri (assembly GCA_019447015.1). Taxonomy (NCBI): domain Eukaryota; kingdom Metazoa; phylum Chordata; class Amphibia; order Anura; family Pipidae; genus Hymenochirus; species Hymenochirus boettgeri. The sequence goes on from CM033477.1 coordinate 135,679,858, forward strand.
GGGCTTTTCGTATCTTACTGAATGACAGCTTATTGCAACGATGTAACAAACGATCCCTTATCTGGGAGTTATGATGGCAGTTATTTTTATTATCATTCATTGCTATTATTACTGTTTGTGCTTTATTCCCCCCCCTCCCATCTCATAGCATATGGCATATTCTTATTAATCTCTATTTATGTAACTTCTCAGTGAGCAGCTTGTTGATATAAAGTGTCTGAGCCTTGCAGTGACATTTCAACAGGGAATAAGTCTCATCAACACTAGAGGAAAAACAGTATTTAAAATGTCAGCTTTCTGCTTGAACTTAATCATGTGCTTAATATACCTATTGAGATCTAAACTCTGCCCACAGATTTCGTTTCATCTGGGATTTACTGTATATTTCACTGGGTACATTAAATAAAGAGGTTTTCAGATGAGGACTACCTGCCATGGCTGTTAAGTGAAATGAATTATACATTAGCTGGTTTATTCCTGTTTGTTTAACCCGATCGTAGCCAGAATGCATTTTTTGAGGACCACTTTACTGCTATTCTGGATTCTAAAAAAATCCCCTATTTGGGGTGGGTGGTAAGAGCTCGTATTCCTACCGCCGTCTCATGCCATGCTATAAGCAGTCTGAATGCCCTCTTAGCTCAAGATTCTACTCTCCATGGCTCACAATATTAAGGAATGTGTATGTTGTATTCAGTTAGATCAACTGGACTTAAAGATGTTTCGTTAGTCATCCGGCTGGATCTCTTGATTCAGAACATTATACCCGAGGAAGGGGACTGTAGATCCCCCAAAATGTTTGCTATATATATCTTCACTATATGTAGTGTGCTCCTCGCTTTGCTGCATATATTGGACTCTGTTAACCCTTGGGGTAGGTTGTTAGACTAGAGGATTGCACCTAACAGCTAAAGGCAATTTCTGGTGTACTTGAGTAAACCTTTTTCTGCTTGTTTTGGAACTACACTATAGTGTCCATTAAAGGACATAGTAGTCACTATGTTGGAGTTTGGTTCCATCTTCAATCAAAAAAGTCCAACTAGCTCACTTAATAATTCCAGCCTGTACCTGTACCCCACCTCCACCTTGCTGGCATCTGAGTCGAAGTGGGGGTCTGTGCTCTTTACTATCCAGAGGGGTAATTTTAAGTTTATTGTTGTCCTTTGGGGGAAACTTTCGATTATAGAGTATAACATTTTTGTTTTATATCCCCTTTAAATCCAATAAGCAGTTGATGTTATGTAGCTTGAGTTAGAATATATGCATAAAAATTATATGATCAAAATGGCCACTTGCACGCATTGTTTGGAATTCTGGGAGTGTAGATTGTAAACAACTGGAGGGCTACAGTGCTTTGTCAGTGTCATAACTATCGGCCAGCTACAGCGGCAGTCCCGAGCACCAAGAGGGCCTGCAATCCCCAGCTGATCCCTGTGCTGGGGAGGGTCTGCCAGGGGTCCGGCCACCAATCTTGAAGGGCCCCTGCTTTTCACGTCTGCTCCTGTCCCAAGCCTGTTTATTTTGCAGCTTGTACATTACAGATATGGGATCTTGTTTCAACGGAAAGAAAACTGTTCGCTAACTGTGCAGTATTCCATATTCCATATTGTTAGCAACGCGCAGAATGATTTCTGAGTCAGCAAAAGATCTTAATGGAAACCAGCCATTAATACACATTTTCCACCGCACACGAAACACTTTATAAATTTACCTAATGTCGCTCTAGTAGCAATACTAATGTATTCTCCTAACACATCTAGACACAAATGGCATCTGCTGCGCGTTGTGAATTGTCAGCTTTTTTCAATCTCTCGGCACCTGGGTCAGACTTAATGGAGACAGAAATGTGCAAACTCTGTACAGAGACAGCAATGTAAATAATGCAGCGTTCGTGACACAATGTGCCTTCTCAGGAAACTCAGGAAGAATTTCAAGTCAAGGGAAATTTCTGTGCCTCACAATTGTGTCCGTGTGAAGATCATTGAGTGGAGAAAAATGCTTAAGTGTTATTCACCTACCGATGCATTTGAGCAGGTAAACGAGTTAAAATATAAATGACCCTGCGTGAATTCTACCATTGCTATCTAACTAGTGGCTGCATCTTTCATCTCTAAATTAAGCAGCATTGCAGAGAAATCATCTCTTTAAGGTGCAATTATACTTCCCACTTCCCTAGCCAATGGGAACACATGCTTCTGGTAGAGTGTCCTCTGATTGGTCAATCCATACTAGCATAACAAGGAATCTACAATGCTGCTGATTTCAGCTGATACTTGGGGATTGTTGACTACTTTCTGACTTGGAAGTGGAAAGACACGTTCCTTGCAGAGCATGCCTTCCATTATTTAAGTTCTGAAGCCCTCAAGGAGGCGAAGCAAGACTGTTGTCGAAACTGGGAAATAGTCAAATAATCTTTCAGAGTAAGCCCCACGTCACCGCACTGCAAATATGGGTCCAATTTTTGAATGGACAAGAATGCGCGTCTGATTTTTATTGAAATTTAGTTAATGACCAAAAATGGTGATTGTATGCGCTTGTCAAAAGGCTGTGCAAGAAAGCACAGCGCAGATAGTGGGCATGTAAATACAATAACATTTTGCATATTTTGAGCATAGTGGGGCCTAGCCAATGGACTCTTTGCAGACAATTCAGATCGACATTTTCCTATCTTATTTGGTTTGGAATTTTTTTTTTTTTAAATAGTTTTATTACAATCAACTTTTCCCAGTTATTTTATTCAACCCTTGTGTACAAGCATCACTGCAATGTATACATCTATTTCTACAGGGAGATTCAATAAAGTGTTAACATTAAATATGGTGCTAATTTTGCCCCACCAATCAGATGTTAGCTTTCAAATGGTAAATAAGATCTGTGGTTGGGGCAAATTACGCACCATTTTAACGATAAGCTGGGAGATTCAATATAAGTTCTTATTAAAAATGGTGCTAATTTGCCCCAGCCAATCAGATATTATTTAACATTTGAAAGCTAACATCTGATTGGTTGGGGTGAAATTATCACCATTTTAATGATAAGAACTTTTATTGAATAACCCTGAAGAAGAGCTTTTATTGAATCTCCCTGATTATCTCTAAAGATAAAGATGATTGAATGAATTAATATGAAGTCAATTTCTGAGCTAATCGCCTTAAGGAAATGGTTCAGAAGAATACAGAAAGGATCTAATGACACATACACATTGTTAAGAATGAATTTACAATCTGGTACGTGGTTATAGAACGAGGTTTTTCTGAACTTTTTTTTTCTTTTTTAAACATATTGGCTAATTCATTTTGTCTGGAATATTATGATCATTCATTTTAGATACATAACATAACTAACACAAAGAGATCAAAATGAAATCAACACTGGTTTGTTTAAAGATTGATAAACTGGGCTAAACTCTCAAGCAATGAGATTCAAAGCCTTGGTAAAACCTTTTAAAGAAAGTAGCTAAATCATTAAAGTGAGTTATTAAACATAATAATTACTGTTTACAGAAATCATTCCAATTTCCGACAAAGAATCTGCATAGACTATGACGTTTCCTAAATATGGAGTCACTAAGGTGCTCATTAATTTCATCTATACAGCTTTAGTTTTCAAACACAAAGCCCAGCAAATTCAATCTAATGATAAATTGCCATGTAGAAATTTCATATTTTATATGAACACATTTTTATATTTACGAATATAAAGAGATTCCTATTCCCTGTATTTAAAACTGTACGTTATGGATTTTTCTTGGCTATTGGAATTACGTATTGTTATGCATTTGTATATAATTAACATTTGAAGAAATATACTCAAGGGTGTCAGGAGACAGAAGATTCAAAGGACTTTATCACACCATTTAGCGCTGAGAGAATAAACTGATAATAAGAGTCAAAGGTTCCCTCTGCTGATCCATACATTCTACAGTTAATCACCTAATTGTTTCTTAACATTACTTTTCTATCATTATAAATGTTAATATATATATTATATTGAATGATGCAACCCTAATTGTAAAATATAAGGAAATTAGAAGTCTTCAAGGAGATACGTATTTGTATAAAAGTGCAAGGCCGCAGATAAGTTAACAGTTTATGAAACCTGAATGTAAGTGTTCCACTGACGCTACCTCTCTACAGTGGCGAAAGTTATAGACGTTTCCTTTATTGTAGATGATGTTTGTGAGTTTGTCTGTCTGGGCTCCAGTAGAAATATTATTTACTTAGTAGGACATATATGAATTTAGGGTGTCTCCAGTACCTACATCAGGGCCATTAGAACTATGTTAAATATATATATACATATACAAATATATTATATACATATATTTATACTGTACCAAAAGAGTAGTATAAAACTATATTATTTAGCTGGTATTAAAACTATTTCATAAAAGAAACTGGACAAATAAAAAAAGAAACAGGATAAATAAAAAAAAACCCATACAATTCTCTGCTTTTGTTTAACACTTTACTTCCATTGCAAATAGAAGTTTGTTATATCACCGCTATGTACGGGTTTCATTATAACTTCTAGTAAACACCATCCGTGTGACATTGATTTTGGGTACGGATGTCTAATTGCTGCAGGATCGTTACATGAAATACACCACAATGATAATTTCCCATGATAATACGATAATTCCTTTGTTTTACCTGGAAACATGGAATGATTATATGTTGTCTTTTTATGGTGGACCAGTTAACAATTCATGGAAATCCTTTAATGGGGTAAGGGGATTGCAAGTCCGTAGGCTTGTTAGAGTCTTTAAGGTTACTTCCCAATACTTTACTATAGTTAGCATTTTTGTGTAAATGAGATTTGAAATCTGTTGGTGAAAATTATGTCTGTCAGTTTCTGTACAGCTGTGATCTAATTTCTCCTTGGGTGGTAAGAATGGCCATAGTACATTGAGATGTGTATGGTAGTTCTCTGGTTTGTGAATTGATATACTCTGTTAGATGTGATCTATTAGCTCTGTGTAATAGTTCATTCAGTTATTTCAGCCACTCGTGTCCTAGGAGTCCAATATTATATACATAAGAGTGTCCTTATCTCCGTTGGACCCAGGTACTCAAATACCTGTTGTGTCTTTAATACAAGTATTGAGTTTGGTAGCCACAGGCTATAGATATAAAGAACATAGTGGGACAGGGCAAACACTACACTATATACAATCAGTTTCTTTGGTTGTCTATGGAATATAATGGTCTCCTCTTATTTGTGTCCTGTTCATGTCTGACCTGCCGTAAACACCATATTATATACAGTTACATAGTTATAACCTGTCCGCATGTGAGTGGAGAGTATCATAAGTAATTATTTTCTAGCATGAGTAAGGTGTACTACTAAGTTTATGTGCGTGCTATGAGTTCAGGTGAATGCTCTAGTTTAGCAGGGTTGGTTGATACGTTTTATTTGTACAAATGACTGAATATTTATTCTAATTGGTTTCCTCTTTTTCATTAATAGGACACTTGTTCAGAGCACCTGGAGATCAGCTGTTTAACCTGTCGAGTGCCTTTCCAATGATCAGCCACCCCATATTGGCCTTCACGCGCCAGCTCAGGACATTGTGAATTCGGTGGTTTAGGGACGCTAGTACACCCACTGCCTTAGCAGCACCCCCAATACACCTTCCAGTACAGGCTTTATATCTTCTGGTCTTATTTTTGATCCACAACCCCATGTTTTTTGTTTAAAGGGCAACTCCACCCATAAGAACATCTTTTAGAAAAATGGTCTCTTTAAATATGTTGATATGTCATACTTTGTCCATGAATTCATTACTGATGCCTGCTATGCTTCTCATGGAAAACTGAGCAATTAGAAACCTGTACTGAGCCTGTACTGACCTGGGCATGCTCAGAAGAGGCAGCTAGGGGATTAACAGTCAGTCATTGGCTGTGATGTCAACTGTCAATCCTAACTGACAGTTGCTAACTTAAGAACCAGGAAGTAGAAACAGGGGCAACAGGACATTGTGCAGGATTTCAGGTTAGACTTATATATTTCACATTTCAAACTATTAACGTTTAGGGTTTTGGGGGGTGATTTACCTGTATGTAAGTTTTCATTTCAGGGCTGAACTTGCCCTTTAAGGCTGGGTACACGCACCAGCAGATATTTTCAGCCAGCCGACCGATCCACGTCACTATCGGTCAGTTGGTTGGAAATATCTGCGGTGTGGAGTGGTCGGCCGCGACGGCACTCGATCGTCCATTCATCCGGGTCGGACAAACGAAAGATCGGACGTGTCGGTAAATCACGATTGATCGTGTGGTTCCCTATGGGGCCGCTCAATCGATCATATGAACTGTTGGCCGTGGCCACTATTGCTGCGACCGGCAGACATTTGTCGCATAGCGAGTGCTCCCTTCGTGTGTACCCAGCCTTTAGGAAAGATATCTCAATTTGTTCAATTTATGCTGATTAGATAAAAATATAATAAAATGCACTTGTACAGTTTGTGCTAAAGCATCTCCTATTTATTCCGCTTGTTAATTTTCCATGGTGCTCCGGTACTCCTGTCAGTCACTGCCTGACAAGTTCTTCCTGCCCTCCAAGCAATTGGCCAATACTTCCTGTTATATGTTCTCATATCCAGTGTTCCCTCTAAGCTGTGCGCTCGTGCGTGCACACACAACTCTTCAGGCCTGCGCACAGATTAAAGTGGTGGGCACACAAAAATCTTTTTGAATGTAAGTGCTGGGTTATGGAGCGCACAAAATTTAACTTTGCATCCACACAGAAAATATATTTCCGTGCACACAGCCAATTGAGGTTGAGGGAACATTGCTCATATCAATATAAATAGGCGAATTGAGTATAGTTTTTCTATTAAACGTATTGGGGTTCCCACAGTGGGGTAAAGCGTTTGACCTGTTGCATTCACGTCCTATTGATAGTCATTCTGCCACAAAAGACCATTCAGATTTCTAAAAGAAATGTTCCAAACATACAATCATTGTTTACTAGAACTATAATGTTTGTTAAAGAGAAAGTAGAACATTTGTTTACACTGTTGATACTAATGGATAGGTCAGTATTCCAGCAGTGAGTTAGGCTGCTGTGGTGTTAGGCAGGCCATCTAACTCCTAGTATTTCTGGGTAGCACTAGAGGTGCAGGTTGGGCATGTCTGATGTACACTGGCAATTATTATTTCTACATAGCAATACTATGGTTATTACACTGTCTGGTCCAGCGTGCCCTGTGTCACCCTTGCCCCAAGTCACCAACAGAAACCCTGATTTCATGATAACTATGTTTTCAAAATGTGATTATCCAAGGTGTGCGGAGATGATTGCATGTGATACCAATGAACTTACTTGGAGTTATCCAAGCTTCCCATAGAGTATTGTGGGCAATTGCTAGCATTCAATCACTATCATTTTCAGTTGCGTTGAGCCATTTCCGGGCCATGAATCTTCATGATTATTGGAGGCGATTGGGAGAAATTGCACAGGAGAAACGTATCAACCAAATTATTTATGTCCGTTTGCGTGAATGGATGGAAAGAGCTTTATTTCTTGTATTTTCCTTGCGTTTGGGGAAATATCACTCTTGGTAGAAACAAGGAGAATTGTATTTAACGAATGTTTTGAAATGAAATCCTCCAGTGAGGCTTTGAGCGTGTGTGTGCTGCCAGTGGTTCAGTGGGAGGATTAGGGGACAATGAATGGGATCTCGAGGAAGATTCGCAGAGAACGTTGATGTTACTATTGAAATGACTAAATGGGAAATTGGTTATTTATTTGAAATTGGTTATTTATTTGACTCCGTGTCAATCAATGTACATGAAGAGGTCCTTGTGTGCTAACTGCACCTTGGAAGTTATTTTTAGCATTTAGTTGCCATTTAAGCCCTGTTACTAATAGGCAGATGTTGTTGTGACTGTACATAGAACTGTCTGTGAATTGTACAGCTATAACATCCCGGCAGGCTCACTCTCGGAATCAGTCAGCAGCAACTAATTGCTGCATCTCACAATGTGACTAGTTGGCCCTAAGGGCGGAAAGTCATATTGTGCTGGCTCAACAATCAAGGAAGTAGCATCTAATTGCAGCATCTCACAAAGTGAACAGCCTGTCCTATGGATGAAAGTCTGTGTGTGCAGAACAGATGATGCACAAGGTTGCTAAGAAAAATGAGCCTGTGCATACACAATTGGCTTTTATATATGCAGCTTTCCATTGGTGCAATAGCTGATCATTTGTGTCCCTCGGCATCTTCTAAGTAGAAGCAAAGTCCTACCACCATTCTACAATGCTGTTATTTTTATACTAGTATGAAATACCAAGTGCTCCGTAACAGTTCATTCTCCCAATAATATGGGCAACTTAAAGAAATACAATAAATGAACTCCCTTTGAGGGCCTAGCAACACTGCACAGAAATAATGTAGCATTATAGAAGTGGACCACTGTTTCTTTAAGGAAAAACAGTCAATTTAGTGTTGCAGATTAAAGTAACTGCAGCCTCAGAAAGTTTGCACATTCCAAAAGATTACCTCCCAAATTCCAGATTTGTTTACCTGCATCCCTTGCTCTTTGCAGTAGGTTCCGACGTGCTCGCTTGAACAGTATTGGCTGTCAGCCATTGGCCATGATGTCACCTTTGCAGCCATGACTACAGTCATTAGCTGGAGAGGAGGAGAGAACCGTTGAGTAGGGGCGTTTCTAGGCTAGTTCTACATAATTGGGGTTTTAGGGATATTTACCTATAAATTCATTTTAATTGAGAGGGGAACTTGACCTTTAATGTGTTATAGCCAGAAGGGAGTTGTTGTATGTACCAATAAATGTCCCTTACCGCTTCAGCATTGCAAAACTGAGACACTCACCCTGCCCCTTTCATCCCCTCCCCTCTGTAGCAGTCAACCATGGTCATGACAGATGACGTCACAGTTTATAAATGACTGCTGGCGACAGGGCACCCCTTCTGCACATATCTGCTCTTAATAGCTTGTCCCGCTTGATAGGAGGCACCAACCACTGGGAAGAGGACGGTGGAGGCCATGGTGGGTATCTTAGTTCAGGAATCTGGGGAGGTAAGTAAGGCTTGCAAGGTGGAGGTGATCAGGGGTGGAGGAAGTATAAAATTGATTTGGTGAGGTGGACATGTCCTTTAGACTAAATTTCAGGACTTATATTTGAAATGTTTCATTGCTAAGATTCCAGTCTTGAAGCCATGTTAACCAATTCACAACATGTGACCCTAAAGGTGGCCATACACATGCAATCAATTGGAATCTGTCAGCACACAAGCGGTGGGAACTGCACACACTGAACTGATTGATCGGCCATGCAGCCTTACACAGAACGATCTGGTAGCCTCCTTACTTAAAGAATAGAGAGCCGATACTGACCGACGGATATTTTACTTTTTTTCCAAACCTACCGTAATGCCGACTATGGACATTCATCTGCGGTGGGTTGGTTTCAGCCCTACGGGACGGGATTTACACATTATCATTTGTGTTTATGACCACCTTTAGAATGCTGGGACCCAGATCTACCCACAGCTGTAAGGTAGATATTAAATCCCAAACCTGGAGCTCCAGCTTACAGCTCTGAGAACAATCTGATGGGATTTTGACGCGATTGGGCGATCGGGCATGTCGGAAAATCACTGCCGATCGACAGTGACCGACAGTGATTCATCCCAATCCACCACTTGATAGTGGCGAATGGTTAGTCAGGACATAAAACTCCTTGGCAGCCTAAAGCTGTTCATGTCTTGTTATTTAAGCGCCGATGAAGGTGTTGTTTGGGGCATTGTATATATTGTTACCCGTGCAAGGTTACAGACGTTTGTTTATTTCTCTGGCTTATAAAAAAAAAAATCATGGCTAGGCCTTCAACCAACCAACCAACCTGAACACACAACGAACCGCAAACACGGGCTGTGCTACCTCGGCCCCAGGGGAATCAGTCAGGATGAGGATCGATAAACATATATCCTGTTAATATAGAAGGGAAGGTATTTATATGAAATGTATTTCTGTTCAACTTCAATCTGTCTGTTTGATAAGCAGTGAGCTACTAGGAGCAAATACATTCAACATGCTGAAATAATGTTCTATTAGTCAGAAACTTGCAGACCGCGCATACTGCAAACTTAGCATCTGTTACCCAAGAGGACCTCTATTTCCGGCTCCTTGGAGACAACTTATTTTTGTTTAATAGGCTATAGAGAAGTTCTTTATACCATGAATTGTTCTGCTACCTCTGAGGCTACATTACCTATGCTGTAGGCACCCCAGGGCCTCACACAGGCAATCTCCAAAGCTATCAATATCCAGCTGTTGTTTCTACTTATTTTAACCTTTTTGGAATAAATGGATGTTATTTGCTACTGTAACTCTCGGAAGACTTGGAATCATTGGGCATTTACTGCTCTTTAGGGAGCTTTGTATGTGCTCTGATCTATGCTTATTCTGTGCACCGATAACGCATATTGTATATGGATGAGACCAACTGTATTTTTCACGCAAGGCCCTTGAATATTGTATCAGTTTATAGAGAATGCAGGAATACAAGCTCACAAATCACATCAATAGCATTAATGGGCAGAGTACATGGAATCTCGCTTTAATTATACGGAAGTATGTAATATGTATGACATTTTATAATATGTATCACCCTGTATGTAATATGACTATGTAATTGTAAACGCCACGGAAGATGTTGGCGCTATATAAATCAATAATAATAAATAAATTCAAATGTTGTGCACTACACACTGCGGTATTTATATTCCAGCAGATTTTTGTGTGTGCACCACTTTCACGTGTGTGTACACACCTACACACACTAATATGTATTTTTATTTATAAATTCAGTGTTTTTTTACTAAACTATAACACTGGAACGAGGGCGATACATAGAGAGGTGTTTGTGCACTGTCCATGCGAAATGGTCCAAGCTGCTGTCATCCTAAAATTTGACAACATCCGGTCTGTTGCTGTGTGAATTGAAAGAGCCCAGTTCTCCCCAGTCCTACTGTGTGTTTCTCAAGCAGATATCTGTGCATCTTGTGATGTGTTTTGCTGCGGTGCGGAACATTAGAAGGTCAGAGAGATTTTTACTGCAAAGCATAAAAATCTTCCTTTTACCTTCCCAAGTCCTATTCCTCCCCGCATTGTTACCGTATGCTGTGCACAGTGACTGTGTTGTCTATTTCTGAACATTAATTGCTTTGACTGCATGCGTGCGATCATCATTGTGATGGTTTATTTATATACTCCACCATTTTGTAGACATGTACAGAAAACACTGAGAAAAAAAAAATGCAAATAAATAACCTGCGGGCCCAAAGGTTTTTTTAATTCTTTTTTTTTCTTTTTTTAAAGCAAAAAACATATTGATTTTATCTGATGGTAGAGGGTAGGATTTCACACCAGAATGAAACAGATCTGCCATTTATTGTGCAGTTATTATCAGTTATGTGCGGACAGAGAGGTCCCCTGGTTCTGCCCTATGATTGGCCTTTTATTTCCTTTTGGTGGATTGTGTTTCTTTCCTTAGCGTTGGTTCTGTGTATTATATTTAGCGAAACGTGTTATTATTAGGAATTTATTGTGTAAACACAATCAGGGTTGTTCAATAAAAGTTCTTATCGTTAAAAATGGTGTAATTTTGCCCCAACCAATCAGACGTTAGCTTTCAGATGTTAAATGGTTTCTGATTGGTTCGGGCAAAATTAGCACAATTTTTACAATAAGACCTTTTATTGAATCTCCCTGAATACTCGTAACCAATTGGCCATAAGGAGGTCAGTTGGTTGGTCATTCCATTTTTCATTTGTGTTCATGGACAATAATGGTTGGTTGTGTTGGAAGGATTGTGTGGAAATTATTCCTCCTAGGGAAAAGCTTGCATGTTTTGTTTACGAATTGACATTAATTTGTATATGGCGTAACACTGAAATTGTATGGTTTTGTTTTATTGATTGTCATTTCATTTTTTGACGCGCAAACGTTTACATAAAATAGGAACATAAATTCAGTCACTGAAGTCCTTGAAATTTAAAGGGGAACTATTAATAAACACATGTAGGGATTTTGCCACAACGAACTTTAAAGGCAGCTGTTAGCTAAAAGTCTTGCAGGTTTCTTTTTTCAAACCTGCACAGTTGTCGTAATAAAGGGGTTATTATAACACATAACCGATATTTAATCCTATAAATTATATATGTTATATTTTACATCCATATTGTTACACTGTGTGTGGACTTAAATGCAAGAAACTCCCCCTGGGAGTACCGTACATTATTTCAGAACTTACACTTACCTGAATGTCTTTTCCCAGTTTTGGGGCCCATACACACACCTATTCCGGTGTACGATATTGGGATATTCTGATATTCTACGATTGAAAAGCGTTTATGGCTGATTGAGTTTCATCCGGTATTTTTTCCTATTGGACATCCCTATAAATCCACCCTCAATGTGCAGAAGGGCTATGTGAGTGTGCACTGCAAGTTACACCTACCATATGCAGTGTGTCCTGGCTTACTGGCAGGGGGTGGGGACAAACAAGAGTGGACTATGGAGCGGCAGCTTGTATTAAAGGTCTACAAAATGGGTACAACATAACGAGAGGTAGTTTGGGGCTTTTACTCCCCTTTAAATGACGTATTACTATCCAAAGAAACACAAACAGGGTTATTCAATAAAAGTTCTTATCGTTTAAAATGGTGCTAATTTCCCAACCAATCAGATGTTAGCTTTCAAATGTTAAATAATATCAGATTGGTTGGGGCTAAATTAGCGCCATTTTAAACGATAAGAACGTTTATTGAATCTCCCTGTAAGTCTCTAAAATTCTTACTTCCTCATTCCCTCTATTTCCCAGTGGGTCAGGCATGCTCAGTTTACTTCACCTAGAGTGAAGGAGAAGATGTTTAATTAGCTGCTTTGTATTTGTCGGTGAAGAGCATGAAGTAATTAAAAACAAAAGTTAAAAAGTGGTGGTTGATTGATTAATTGATTGATTGATTAATCTGTAGCCCTTTGAGTGTTCAGTCACTGTGTAGGGGAATGATAAAGAGATTTACAGGGAGATTCAATAAAAGTTCTTTAAAATGGTGCTAATTTTGCCCCAACCAATCAGAACTTATTTAACATTTGAAAGCTAACATCTGATAGGTTGGGCAAAATTAGCACCATTTTAAACGATAAGAACTTTATTGAATAACGAACGTTTCCATTATTGACTATTGTGAAGCTGATGTTTACCATGTCACAGTAGATTCACCTGATATTAAAATGTATTTATTTTACTCCTCTATGATATGGAATTGCCAGAGGTTAACAAGCATCGACCCAATCATCAGCCAACTCCTCGTCTCCCTCCACACCGTCGGTCGCTGTAGCTGTGTCAAGGTTTCAACCGGGGTTACACCTCTAAGCTCCACAATCACTGCTTGCGGTGGTCACAGTTTGGGGAAGACTGACAATCCAATAGTGCCAATCTGATGATCGTGACACTGGACTGTTAATACTGTTCACAATACAATACTATAGTACACAGACAACGTACAGGTTATATACAGTACGGGTTATAACAGTCATGTTACAGTACGGGTTATTTAAGTACATGTTACAGCACAGGGTTATATACAGTACATGTTACAGTACAGGGTTATATACAGTAGATGTTGCAGTACAGGGTTATAAGACATGTTACAGTACAGGGGTTATAACAGTAGATGTTCAGTACATGTATATACAGTACATGTTACAGTACAGGGTTATATACAGTACATGTTACAGTACAGGGTTATATACAGTACATGTTACAGTACAGGGTTATATAAAGTAGATGTTGCAGTACAGGGTTATATACAGTGGATGTTACAGTACAGGGTTATATACAGTACATGTTACAGTACAGGGTTATATACAGTAGCTGTTGCAGTAAAGGGTTATATACAGTGGATGTTACAGTACAGGGTTATATACAGTAGATTTGCAGTACAGGGTTATATACAGTGGATGTTACAGTACAGGGTTATATACAGTACATGTTACAGTACAGGGTTATATACAGTAGATGTTACAGTACAGGGTTATATACAGTAATGTTACAGTACAGGGTTATATACAGTGGATGTTACAGTACAGGGTTATATACAGTACATGTTACAGTACAGGGTTATATACAGTGGATGTTACAGTACAGGGTTATATACAGTAGATGTTACAGTACAGGGTTATATACAGTAGATGTTACAGTACAGGGTTATAGACAGTTACAGTACAGGTTATATACAGTAATGGTCGTACAAGGGTTATATACAGTAGATGTTACAGTACAGGGTTATATACAGTACAGGTAACTTACTGGGTAATATACAGTACAGGTAACAGTACAGGGTTATATATAGTGCAGGGTTATATTCAGTACAGGGTTATATACAGTACATGTTACAGCACAGGGTTATATACAGTACAGGGTTATATACTGTAGATGTTACAGTACAGGGTTATATACTGTAGATGTTACAGTACAGGGTTATATACAGTACAGGTTACAGTACAGGGTTTTATACAGTACAGGGTTATATACAGCACAGGTAACAGTACAGGGTTATATACAGTACAGGTAACAGTACAGGATTATATACAGTACAGGTAACAGTACAGGTAACAGTACAGGGTTATATACAGTACAGGTAACAGTACAGGTAACAGTACAGGGTTATATACAGTAAAGGTAACAGTACAGGTAACAGTACAGGTAACAGTACAGGGTTATATACAGTAAAGGTAACAGTACTGGGTTATATACAGTTTAGATAACAGTACAGGGTTATATACAGTTTAGGTTACAGTACAGGGTTATATACAGTTTAGGTTACAGTACAGGGTTATATACAGTACAAGTAACAACACAGGGTTATTTACAGTACAGGTTACAGTACAGGGTTATATACAGTATAGGTAACAGTACAGGGTTATATACAGTACAGGGAACAGTAAAGGGTTATATACAGTACAGGTAACAATACAAGGTTATATACAGTACAGGTACAGTACAGGGTTATATACAGTACAGGTTACCGTACAGGGTTATATACAGTACAGGTACAGTCAGGTTTATACAGTACAGAACATTACAGGGTTATATACAGTACAGGTAACAATACAAGGTTATATACAGGACAGGTAACAGTACAGGGTTATATACAGTACAGGTAACAGTACAGGGTTATATACAGTACAGGTAACAGTACAGGGTTATATACAGTACAGGGAACAGTAAAGGGTTATATACAGTACAGGTAACAATACAAGGTTATATACAGTACAGGTTACAGTACAGGGTTATTACAGTACAGATAACAGTAAAGGGTATATACAGTACAGGAACAGTACAGGGTTATATACAGTACAGGTAACAGTACAGGGTTATATAAGTACAGGTAACAGTACAGGGTTATATACAGTACAGGTAACAGTACAGGGTTATATACAGTACAGGTAACAGTACAGGGTTATATACAGTATATCATACAAAATTGGACCAGCTCAGTCCCACATAAATCTATCATAGGAATTGCACTACACGATACCTATTATTATTACAGGTACAGTCAGACTCTTACCCTACAACACATTAACCAATCTGGTGTCAATCTGGGTAATGTCTGTGTTTTCGCCCATAACACATATTGGCACAGTTCATCACTCCAACCAGATTTTAATCCAAGAAACGGCAATATAGCCCAATATACATCTAATGTCCCCAAAATCCTACTCTTCCCCAAACCACCAGACACACCTATATACACACCCAGTGGCTGGTACATGCGGTTCTTCAGACTCAGAATACCTTAATTATATCACACATATATGTGTATCACTCGTATAACCAATACTTAAGGTATGGATAGACTTTAACTTTGCATTGCATATAACACTTATCCTTTTGGTGTCACAACATCCTACCTCCCTCCCCTCACCCATACCCCCTATATTTTCTCGATCAACAACTTCACTCGAGATTCAATGTCTTGTCCGAACCGCCATGTACCAAACCACGCTAGACCGCCGACGCACATTTCGTCACGTGCCCGTGACTTCATCAGGGCGTACAGGGTTATATACAGTACAGGTAACAGTAAGGGCTATATACAGTACAGGGTATATACAGTACAGGTAACAATACAGGGTTATATACATACAGGGTATATACAGTACAGGTTACAGTACAGGATTATAAACAGTACAGGGTTATATACAGTACAGGTAACAGTACAGGGTTATATACAGTACAGGGTTATATACAGTACAGGTAACAGTACAGGGTTATATACAGTACAGGTAACAGTACAGGGTTATATACAGTACAGGTAACAGTACAGGGTTATATACAGTTTAGGTTACAGTACAGAGTTATATACAGTTTAGGTTACAGTACAATGTTATATACAGTACATGTTAAAGTACAATGTTATATATAGTACAGGTTACAGTACAATGTTATATACAGTACGGTAACTGTACAATGTTATATACAGTACAGGTAACAGTACAGGGTATATACAGTACAGGTAACAGTACAGGGTTATATACAGTACAGGTAACAGTACAGGCTTATATACAGTACAGGGTTATATACAGTACAGGTAACAGTACAGGTTATATACAGTACAGGTAACAGTAAAGGTTTATATACAGTACAGGTAACAGTACAGGGTTATATACAGTACAGGTTAGAGTACGGGGTTATATACAGTACAGGTAACAGTACAGGGTTATATACAGTACAGGTAACAGTACAGGGTTATAAACAGTACAGGTACAGTACAGGGTTATATGCAGTACATGTAACAGTACAGGGTTATATACAGTACAGGTAACAGTACAGGGTTATATACATTACAGGGTTATTAACAGTACAGGTAACAGTACAGGGTTATATACAGAACAGGAACAGTACAGGGTTATATACAGTACAGGTAACAGTACAGGGTTATAAACAGTACAGGTAACAGTACAGGGTTATATACAGTACAGGGAACAGTACAGGGTTATATACAGTACAGGGAACAGTACAGGGTTATATACAGTACAGGTAACAGTACAGGGTTATAAACAGTACAGGTAACAGTACAGGGTTATATACAGTACAGGTAACAGTACAGGGTTATAAACAGTACAGGTAACAGTACAGGGTTATATACAGTACAGGGTTATATACAGTACAGGGTTATATACAATACAG
Source organism: Hymenochirus boettgeri (assembly GCA_019447015.1). Lineage (NCBI taxonomy): Eukaryota > Metazoa > Chordata > Amphibia > Anura > Pipidae > Hymenochirus > Hymenochirus boettgeri. The sequence goes on from CM033477.1 coordinate 135,697,086, forward strand.
TTAACAGTGCAGGGTTATATACAGTACAGGTAACAGTACAGGGTTATATACAGTACATGTAACAGTACAAGTTTATATACAGTTCAGATAACAGTACACGGTTGTATACAGTACAGGTAACATTACAGGGTTATATACAGTACAGGGTTATATACAGTACAGGGTTATATACAATACAGTTAACAGTGCAGGGTTATATACAGTACAGGTAACAGTACAGGGTTATATACAGTACAGGGTTATATACAGTACATGTAACAATACAAGTTTATATACAGTTCAGATAACAGTTCACGGTTGTATACAGTACATGTAACATTACAGGGTTATATACAGTACATGGTTATATACAGTACAGGTAACAGTACAGGGTTATATACAGTACATGTAACAGTACAAGTTTATATACAGTTCAGATTACAGTACACGGTTGTATACAGTACAGGTAACATTACAGGGTTATATACAGTACAGGGTTATATACAGTACAGGGTTATATACAATACAGTTAACAGTGCAGGGTTATATACAGTACAGGTAACAGTACAGGGTTATATACAGTACAGGGTTATATATGGTATAGTGTTAGGATGCACCGTCCTAAATTGGATTTTGCAGTGACAATTAGGGGCAGCTGGAAATCATACAGGAAATGCTGCAGAGTCTATCCCACACACCATCCTAAAAGTACCGACTTAGAGAAATAATGTTAATGTTAATTGTAGATCTTCTAACCCAGGGATGTCAGCCCTCCAGATGTTTGAAAACTACAACTTCCTGCATGCTACCAGGTAATGCTGGGAGTTGTAGTTATTTGGAGAGCCACAAGTTTGACTTCTCAGATTTAACCCCAACACCCACCTAAAAGGAGAAACATAGGGAGACAGTGTGCAAATTGTATAAAAATCCAGGTGACAGAGTTAAGCACTTGAAATGTATAGAGAATATAACTATTTAGTCTCATATACACACAGCTTTAATTATCTTTATATTTTACAATGGTGGTGCATTAAATCTACACGTATTTTAATGAGTCATGTAACACTGTATATTATATAGTGGATAATGTGCCCCCTACTGTAAATTATAAGGATATTAGAAGTCACTGAGGAGTTCCAGTGGTGACTTCTGAGGGTGCTTATTATATATAGTATTATAATTTACAGTAGGGGGTAGAAAATCCATTATAATTTTCATGTGGCAAACCCAGATCTTTTACTTAAAAAATGCCTGCATGCTTTGATATTATTAAGAGTTTCCTTTAGTTTAAAGGGCAATAACACTGGTCTGTCCCCTCTCACAGTGCAGATTGCATCTTCCTATTGGGCAACTTCTAAAGACGGTTAGGCCAGACTAACACTACTGTCAGAATAGTATGAGGGAGAGTATAGTTTTCCCTATATATATAGCTACTAATTGGATAATAATAATATTCTGTATCTGTGATGACTGCAGAAGCCAATCAGCTCCCCCATTAAACGTTAATAAAATCACTGTACGGTGCATAACGGGACTTTAAAGGGGAAGTTCAGTGCAAATACATATGCTTTTAAAAAAAGGGGCAGTATTTTACCTTCCTAATGACCTTAATCTGCCAATTCAGCATTGTGTCTGTGTATAAATAATGCAACCAAAATACTGACTTCCTGTTTGCAGGACCCCCTAATAGAGATCGTTATGGTCTTGTCCTTGACCCAGTCCCTGGGTTGATTCAGTTGCTCAGTAGAGATCTGAGCATGTGTGACCCATCCAACAGCCAATCAGTAGAAATTACTGTTAGGAACATTCCAAGGATGTGGTGCATCCTGGAAAGAAGGACCGTTAGAACCTGTAGTGGAAGCTCACTAATGTCAACAGCAGGGAATAGCAAGGGGTATGAAATCAACTGATTTTTCAAATGGAAGCAAATATGTAGAATAACTAAGTATGCATAATACAAACCAAACATTTTTAAATATTGATATTTGTCACTGAACTGTCCCTTTAATAACTGTATCATTTTTATTTAACTTGGGAAGTGCCACAATGTTTTTCATGCAAGTTAACAAATATCTAGTTTCCAGGGGCTTTTCGTATCTTACTGAAATGACAGCTTATTGCAACGAATGTAACAAACGATCCCTTATCTGGGAGTTATGATGGCAGTTATTTTTATTATCATTCATTGCTATTATTACTGTTTGTGCTTTATTCCCCCCCCTCCCATCTCATAGCATATGGCATATTCTTTATTAATCTCTATTTATGTATACTTCTCAGTGAGCAGCTTGTTTGATATAAAAGTGTCTGAGCCTTGCAGTGACATTTCAACAGGGAATAAGTCTCATCAACACTAGAGGAAAAACAGTATTTAAAATGTCAGCTTTCTGCTTGAACATTAATCATGTGCTTAATATACCTATTGAGATCTAAACTCTGCCCACAGGATTTCGTTTCATCTGGGATTTACTGTATATTTCACTGGGTACATTTAAATAAAGAGGTTTTCAGATGAGGACTACCTGCCATGGCTGTTAAGTGAAATGAATTATACATTAGCTGGTTTATTCCTGTTTGTTTAACCCGATCGTAGCCAGAATGCATTTTTTGAGGACCACTTTACTGCTATTCTGGATTCTAAAAAAATCCCCTATTTGGGGTGGGTGGTAAGAGCTCGTATTCCTACCGCCTCTCATGCCATGCTATAAGCAGTCTGAATGCCCTCTTAGCTCAAGATTCTACTCTCCATGGCTCACAATATTAAGGAATGTGTATGTTGTATTCAGTTAGATCAACTGGACTTAAAGATGTTTCGTTAGTCATCCGGCTGGATCTCTTGATTCAGAACATTATACCCGAGGAAGGGGACTGTAGATCCCCCAAAATGTTTGCTATATTAATATCTTCACTATATGTAGTGTGCTCCTCGCTTTGCTTGCATATATTGGACTCTGTTAACCCTTGGGGTAGGTTGTTAGGACTAGAGGATTGCACCTAACAGCTAAAGGCAATTTCTGGTGTACTTGAGTAAACCTTTTTCTGCTTGTTTTTGGAACTACACTATAGTGTCCATTAAAGGACATAGTAGTCACTATGTTGGGAGTTTGAGTCCATCTTCAATGCAAAAAAGTCCAACTAGCTCATCTTTAATAATTCCAGCCTGTACCTGTACCCCACCTCCACCTTGCTGGCATCTGAGTCGAAGTGGGGGTCTGTGCTCTTTACTAATCCAGAGGGGTAATTTTAAGTTTATTGTTGTCCTTTTGGGGGAAACTTTCAGATTATAGAGTATAACATTTTTGTTTTATATCCCCTTTAAAATCCAATAAGCAGTTGATGTTATGTAGCTTGGAGTTAGAATATATGCATAAAAATTATATGATCAAAATGGCCACTTGCACGCATTGTTTGGAATTCTGGGAGTTGTAGATTGTAAACAACTGGAGGGCTACAGTGCTTTGTCAGTGTCATAACTATCGGGCCAGCTACAGCGGCAGTCCCGAGCACCAAGAGGGCCTGCAATCCCCAGCTGATCCCGTGTGCTGGGGAGGGGTCTGCCAGGGGTCCGGCCACCAATCTTGAAGGGCCCCTGCATTTTCACGTCTGCTCCTGTCCCAAGCCTGTTTATTTTGCAGCTTGTACATTTACAGATATGGGATCTTGTTTCAACGGAAGAGAAAACTGTTCGCTAACTGTGCAGTATTCCATATTCCATATTGTTAGCAACGCGCAGAATGATTTCTGAAGTCAGCAAAAGATCTTAATGGAAACCAGCCATTAATACACATTTTCCACCGCACACGAAACACTTTATAAATTTACCTAATGTCGCTCTAGTAGCAATACTAATGTATTCTCCTAACACATCTAGACACAAATGGCATCTGCTGCGCGTTGTGAATTGTCAGCTGTTTTTCAATCTCTCGGCACCTGGGTCAGACTTATATGGAGACAGAAATGTGCAAACTCTGTACAGAGACAGCAATGTAAATAATGCAGCGTTCGTGACACAATGTGCCTTCTCAGGAAACTCAGGAAAGAATTTCAAGTCAAGGGGAAATTTCTGTGGCTCACAATTGTGTCCGTGTGAAGGATCATTGAGTGGAGAAAAATGCTTAAGTGTTATTCACCTACCGATGCATTTGAGCAGGATAAGACGAAGTTAAAATATAAATGACCCTGCGTGAATTCTACCATTGCTATCTAACTAGTGGCTGCATCTTTCATCTCTAAATTAAGCAGCATTGCAGAGAAATCATCTCTTTAAGGTGCAATTATACTTCCCACTTCCCTAGCCAATGGGAACACATGCTTCTGGTAGAGTGTCCTCTGATTGGTCAGAATCCATACTAGCATAACAAGGAATCTACAATGCTGCTGATTTCAGCTGATACTTGGGGATTGTTGACTACTTTCTGACTTGGAAGTGGAAAGACACGTTCCTTGCAGAGCATGCCTTCCAATTATTTAAGTTCTGAAGCCCTCAAGGAGGCGAAGCAAGACTGTTGTCGAAACTGGGGAAATAGTCAAATAATCTTTCAGAGTAAGCCCCACGGTCACCGCACTGCAAATATGGGGTCCAATTTTTGAATTGACAAGAATGCGCGTCTGATTTTTATTGAAATTTAGTTGAATGACCAAAAATGGTGATTGTATGCGCTGTCAAAAGGCTGTGCAAGAAAGCACAGCGCAGATAGTGGGGCATGTAAATACAATAAACATTTTGCATATTTTGAGCATAGTGGGGCCTAGCCAATGGACTCTTTGCAGACAATTCAGATCGACATTTTACTATCTTATTTTGGTTTGGAATTTTTTTTTTTTTTTAAATAGTTTTATTAACAATCAACTTTTCCCAGTTAATTTTATTCAACCCTTGTGTACAAAGCATCACTGCAATGTATACATCTATTTCCTACAGGGAGATTCAATAAAAGTTGTTAACATTAAATATGGTGCTAATTTTGCCCCAACCAATCAGATGTTAGCTTTCAAATGGTAAATAAGATCTGATTGGTTGGGGCAAAATTAGCACCATTTTTAACGATAAGCTGGGAGATTCAATATAAGTTCTTATTAAAAATGGTGCTAATTTTGCCCCAGCCAATCAGATATTATTTAACATTTGAAAGCTAACATCTGATTGGTTGGGGTGAAATTATCACCATTTTTAATGATAAGAACTTTTATTGAATAACCCTGAAGAAGAGCTTTTATTGAATCTCCCTGATTATCTCTAAAGATAAAGATGATTGAATGAATTAATATGAAGTCAATTTCTGAGCTAATCGCCCTTATAGGAAATGGTTCAGAAGAATACAGAAAGGATCTAATGACACATACACATTGTTAAGAATGAATTTACAATCTGGTACGTGGTTATAGAACGAGGGTTTTTCTGAACTTTTTATTTTCTTTTTTAAACATATTGGCTAATTCATTTTGTCTGGAATATTAATGATGACATTCATTTTAGATACATAACATAACATAACACATAAGAGATCAAAATGAAATCAACACTGGTTTGTTTAAAAGATTGATAAACTGGGCTAAACTCTCAAGCAATGAGATTCAAAGGCCTTGGTAAAACCTTTTAAAGAAAGTAGCTAAATCATTAAAGTGAGTTATTTACAATAATAATTACTGTTTACAGAAATCATTCCAATTTCCGACAAAGAATCTGCATAGACTAAGTGACGTTTCCTAAAATATGGAGTCACTAAGGTGCTCATTAATTTCATCTATACAGCTTTAGTTTTCAAACACAAAGCCCAGCAAATTCAATCTAATGATAAATTGCCATGTAGAAATTTCATATTTTATATGAACACATTTTTATATTTACGAATATAAAAGAGATTTCCTATTCCCTGTATTTAAAACTGTACGTTAATGGATTTTTCTTGGCTGATTGGAATTACGTATTGTTATGCATTTGTATATAATTAACATTTGAAGAAAATATACTCAAGGGTGTCAGGAGACAGAAGATTCAAAGGACTTTATCACACCATTTAGCGCTGAGAGAATAAACTGATAATAAGATTCAAAGGTTCCCTCTGCTGATCCATACATTCTACAGTTAATCACCTATATTGTTTCATTAACATTACTTTTCTATCATTATAAATGTTAATATATATATTATATTGAATGATGCAACCCTAATTGTAAAATATAAGGAAATTAGAAGTCTTCAAGGAGATACGTATTTGTATAAAAGTGCAAGGCCGCAGGATAAGTTATACAGTTTATGAAACCTGAATGTAAGTGTTCCACTGACGCTACCTCTCTACAGTGGCGAAAGTTATAGACGTTTCCTTTATTGTAGATGATGTTTGTGAGTTTGTCTGTCTGGGCTCCAGTAGAAATATTATTTACTTAGTAGGACAATATATGAATTTAGGGTGTCTCCAAGTACCTACATCAGGGCCATTAGGAACTATGTTAAAATATATATATACATATACAAATATATTATATACATATATTTATACTGTACCAAAAGAGTAGATAAAACTATATTATTTAGCTGGTATTAAAACTATTTCATAGAAAGAAACTGGACAAATAAAAAAAAGAAACAGGATAAATAAAAAAAAACCCATACAATTCTTCTGCTTTTGTTTAACACTTTACTTCACTTTGCAAATAGAAGTTTGTTATATCACCGCTATGTACGGGTTTCATTATAACTTCTAGTAAACACCATCCGTGTGACATTGATTTTGGGTACCAGGTGTCTAATTGCTGCAGGATCGTTACATGAAATACACCACAATGATAATTTCCCATGATAAATACGATAATTCCTTTGTTTTACCTGGAACATGGAATGATTATTATGTTGTCTTTTTATGGTGGACCAGTAACAATTCATGGAAATACCTTTAATGCGGGTAAGGGGATTGCAAGTCCGTAGGCTTGTTAGAGTCTTTAAGGTTACTTCCCAATACTTTACTATAGTTAGCATTTTTGTGTAAATGAGATTTGAAATCTGTTGGTAGAAATTATGTCTGTCAGTTTCTGTACAGCTGTGATCTAATTTCTCCTTGTGTGGTAAGAATGGCCATAGTACATTGAGATGTGTATGGTAGTTCTCTGGTTTGTGAATTGATATACTCTGTTAGATGTGATCTATTAGCTCTGTGTAATAGTTCATTCAGTATTTCAGCCACTCGTGTCCATAGGAGTCCAATATTATATACATAAGAGTGTCCTTATCTCCGTTGGACCCAGGTACTCAAATACCTGTTGTGTCTTTAATACAAGTATTGAGTTTGGTAGCCACAGGCTATAGATAATAAAGAACATAGTAGGACAGGGCAAACACTACACTATATACAATCAGTTTCTTTGGTTGTCTATGGAATATAATGGTCTCCTCTTTATTTGTGTCCATGTTCATGTCTGACCTGCCGTAAACACCATATTATATAACAGTTACATAGTTATAACCTGTCCGGCATGTGAGTGGAGAGTATCATAATAGTAATTATTTTCTAGCATGAGTAAAGTGTACTACTAAGTTTATGTGCGTGCTATGAGGTTCAGGTGAATGCTCTAGTTTAGCAGGGTTGGTTGATACGTTTTATTTTGTACAAATGACTGAATATTTATTCTAATTGGTTTCCTCTTTTTCATTAATAGGACACTTGTTCAGAGCACCTGGAGATCAGCTGTTTAACCTGTCGAGTGCCTTTCCAATGATCAGCCACCCCATATTTGGCCTTCACGCAGCCAGCTCAGGACATTGTGAATTCGGTGGTTTAGGGACGCTAGGTACACCCACTGCCTTAGCAGCACACCCCCAACTAGCACCTTTTCCAGGTACAGGCTATTTATATCTTCTGGTCTTATTTTTGATCTCACATTGTTTTGTTTTTAAAGGGCAACTCCACCCTCATAAGAACATCTTTTAGAAAGAATGGTCTCTTTAAAATATGTTGATATGTCATACTTTGTCCTATGAATTCATTACTGTATGCCTGCTATGCTTCTCATGGAAACTGAGCAATTTAGAAACCTGTACTGAGCCTGTACTGAGCCTGGGCATGCTCAGAAGAGGCAGCTAGGGGATTAACAGTCAGTCATTGGCTGTGATGTCAACTGTCAAATCCATAACTGACAGTTGCTAACTTAAAGAACCAGGAAGTAGAAACAGGGGCAACAGGACATTGTGCAGGATTTCAGGTTAGACTTATATATTTCACATTTCAAACTATTAACGTTTAGGGTTTTGGGGGGTGATTTACCTGTATGTAAGTTTTCATTTCAGGGCTGAACTTGCCCTTTAAGGCTGGGTACACACCAGCAGATATTTTCAGCCAGCCGACCGATCCACGTCACTATCGGTCAGTTGGTTGGAAATATCTGCTGGTGTGGAGTGGTCGGCCGCGACGGCACTCGATCGTCCATTCATCCGGGTCGGACAAACGAAAGATCGGACGTGTCGGTAAATCACGATTGATCGTGTGGTTCCCTATGGGGCCGCTCAATCGATCATATGAACTGTTGGCCGTGGCCACTATTGCTGCGACCGGCAGACATTTGTCGCATAGCGAGTGCTCCCTTCGTGTGTACCCAGCCTTTAGGAAAGATATACTCAATTTGTTCAATTTATGCTGATTAGATAAAAATATAATAAAATGCACTTGTACAGTTTGTGCTAAAAGCATCTCCTATTTATTCCGCTTGTTAATTTTCCATGGTGCTCCGGTACTCCTGTCAGTCACTGCCTGACAAGTTCTTCCTGCCCTCCATAGCAATTGGCCAATACTTCCTGTTATATGTTCTCATATCCAGTGTTCCCTCTAAGCTGTGCGCTCGTGCGTGCACACACAACTCTTCAGGCCTGCGCACAGATTAAAGTGGTGGGCACACAAAAATCTTTTTGAATGTAAGTGCTGGGTTATGGAGCGCACAAAATTTAACTTTGCATCCACACAGAAAATATATTTCCGTGCACACAGCCAATTTGAGGTTAGAGGGAACATTGCTCATATCAATATAAAATAGGCGAATTGAGTATAGTTGTCTATTAAACGTATTGGGGTTCCCACAGTGGTGATAAAGCGTTTGACCTGTTGCATTCACGTCCTATTGATAGTCATTCTGCCACAAAAGACCATTCAGATTTCTAAAAGAAATGTTCCAAACATACAATCATTTGTTTACTAGAACTATAATGTTTGTTAAAGAGAAAGTAGAACAATTTGTTTACACTGTTGATACTAATGGATAGGGTCAGTATTCCAGCAGTGAGTTTAGGGGCTGCTGTGGTGTTAGGCAGGCCATCTAACTCCTAGTATTTCTGGGTAGCACTAGAGTGCAGGTTGGGCATGTCTGATGTACACATGGCAATTATTATTTCTACATAGCAATACTATGGGTTATTACACTGTCTGTGTCCAGCGTGCCCTGTGTCACCCTTGCCCCAAGTCAAGCCAACAGAAACCCTGATTTCATGATAACTATGTTTTCAAAATGTGATTATCCAAGGTGTGCGGAGATGATTGCATGTGATACCAATGAACGTTACTTGGAGAATTATCCAAGCTTCCCATAGAGTATTGTGGGCAATTGCTAGCATTCAATCACTATCATTTTCAGTTGCGTTGAGCCATTTCCTGGGCCATGAATCTTCATGATTATTGGAGGCGATTGGGAGAAATTGCACAGGAGAAACGTATCAACCAAATTATTTATGTCCGTTTGCGTGAATGGATGGAAAGAGCTTTATTTCTTGTATTTTCCTTGCGTTTGGGGAAATATCACCTCTTGGTAGAAACAAGGAGAATTGTATTTAACGAATGTTTGAAATGAAATCCTCCAGTGAGGCTTTGAGCTGTGTGTCTGCCAGTGGTTCAGTGGGGAGGATTAGGGGACAATGAATGGGATCTCGAGGAAGATTCGCAGAGAACGTTGATGTTACTATTGAAATGACTAAATGGGAAATTGGTTATTTATTTGAAATTGGTTATTTATTTGACTCCGTGTCAATCAATGTACATGAAGAGGTCCTTGTGTGCTAACTGCACCTTGGAAGTTATTTTTAGCATTTAGTTGCCATTTAAGCCCTGTTACTAATAGGCAGATGTTGTTGTGGACTGTACATAGAACTGTCTGTAGAATTGTACAGCTATAACATCCCGGCAGGCTCACTCTCGGAATCAGTCAGCAAGCAACTAATTGCTGCATCTCACAATGTGACTAGTTGGCCCTAAGGGCGGAAAGTCATATTGTGCTGGCTCAACAATCAAAGGAAGTAAGCATCTAATTGCAGCATCTCACAAAGTGAACAGCCTGTCCTATGGATGAAAGTCTGTGTGTGCAGAACAGATGATGCACAAGGGTTGCTAAGAAAAATGAGCCATGTGCATACACAATTGGCTTTTATATATGCAGCTTTCCATTGGTGCAATAGCTGATCATTTGTGTCTTCCTCGGGCATCTTCTAAGTAGAAGCAAAGTCCTACACCATTCTACAATGCTGTTATTTTTATACTAGTATGAAATACCAAGTGCTCCGTAACAGTTCATTCTCCCAATAATATGGGCAACTTAAAGAAATACAATAAATGAACTCCCTTTGAGGGCCTAGCAACACTGCACAGAAATAATGTAGCATTATAGAAGTGGACCACTGTTTCTTTAAGGAAAAACAGTCAATTTAGTGTTGCAGATTAAAGGGTAACTGCAGCCTCAGAAAAAGTTTGCACATTCCAAAAGATTACCTCCCCAAATTCCAGATTTGTTTTACCTGCATCCCTTCTCTGTTGCAAGTAGGTTCCGAGCGTGCTCGCTTGAACAGTATTGGCTGTCAGCCATTGGCCATGATGTCACCTTTGCAGCCATGACTGACAGTCATTAGCTGGAAGAGGAGAGAAGACCGGTGAGTAGGGGCGTTTCTAGGCTAGTTCTACATAATTGGGGTTTTAGGGATGATTTACCTATAAATTCATTTTAATTGAGAGGTGAACTTGACCTTTAATGTGTTATAGCCAGAAGGGAGTGTTGTATGTACCAATAAATGTCCCTTACCGCTTCAGCATTGCAAAACTGAGACACTCACCCTGCCCTCTTCATCCTCCTCCCCTCTGTAGCAGTCAACCATGGTCATGACAGATGACGTCACAGTTTATAAATGACTGCTGCGGACAGGGCAGCCCCTTCTGCACATATGCATGCTCTTAATAAGCTTGTCCCGCTTTGATAGGAGGCACCAACCACTGGGGAAGAGGACGGTGGAGGCCATGGTGGGTATCTTAGTTCAGGAATGCTGGGGAGGTAAGTAAGGCTTGCAAGGTGGAGGTGATCAGGGGTGGAGGAAGTATAAAATTGATTTGGTGAGGTGGACATGTCCTTTAAGACTAAATTTCAGGACTTAATATTTGAAATGTTTCATTGCTAAGATTCCAGTCTTGAAGCCATGTTAACCAATTCACAACATGTGACCCTAAAGGTGGCCATACACATGCAATCACATTGGAATCTGTCAGCACACAAGCGGTGGGAACTGCACACACTGAACTGATTGATCGGCCATGCAGCCTTACACAGAACGATCTGGTAGCCTCCCTTTACTTAAAGAATAGAGAGCCGATACTGACCGACGGATATTTTACTTTTTTTCCAAACCTACCGTAATGCCGACTATGGACATTCATCTGCGGTGGGTTGGTTTCAGCCCTACGGGACGGGATTTACACATTATCATTTGTGTTTATGACCACCTTTAGAATGCTGGGACCCAGATCTACCCACAGCTGTAAGGTAGATATTAAATCCCAAACCTGGAGCTCCAGCTTACAGCTCTGAGAACAATCTGATGGGATTTTGACCGATTGGGCGATCGGGCATGTCGGAAAATCACTGCCGATCGACAGTGACCGACAGTGATTCATCCCAATCCACCACTTGATAGTGGCGAATGGTTAGTCAGGACATAAAATCTCCTTGTGTGCCCAGCCTAAAGCTGTTCATGTCTTGTTTATTTAAGCGCCGATGAAGGTGTTGTTTGGGGCATTGTATATATTGTTACCCGTGCAAGGTTACAGACGTTTGTTTATTTCTCTGGCTTATAAAAAAAAAAAAAGTCATGGCTAGGCCTTCAACCAACCAACCAACCTGAACACACAACGAACCGCAAACACGGGCTGTGCTACCTCGGCCCCAGGGGAATCAGTGCAGGATGAGGATCGATAAACATATATCCTGTTAATATAGAAGGGAAGGTATTTATATGAAATGTATTTCTGTTCAACTTCAATCTGTCTGTTTGATAAGCAGTGAGCTACTTAGGAGCAAATACATTCAACATGCTGAAATAATGTTCTATTAGTCAGAAACTTGCAGACAGCGCATACTGCAAACTTAGCATCTGTTACCCAAGAGGACCTCTATTTCCGGCTCCTTGGAGACAACTTATTTTTGTTTAATAAGGCTTATAGAGAAGTTCTTTATACCATGAATTGTTCTGCTACCTCTGAGGCTACATTACACTATGCTGTAGGCACCCCAGGGCCTCACACAGGCAATCTCCAAAGCTATCAAATATCCAGCTGTTGTTTCTACTTATTTTAACCTTTTTGGAATAAATGGATGTTATTTGCTACTGTAACTCTCGGAAGACTTGGAATCATTGGGCATTTACTGCTCTTTAGGGAGCTTTTGTATGTGCTCTGATCTATTGCTTTATTCTGTGCACCGATAACGCATATTGTATATGGATGAGACCAACTGTATTTTTTCAGCAAGGCCCTTGAATATTTGTATCAGTTTATAGAGAATGCAGGAATAACAGCTCACAAATCACATCAATAGCAGTTAATGGGCAGAGTAACATGGAATCTCGCTTTAATTATACGGAAGGCTGTCAATGGCAGGGGAATGGTATGGAGGCTGAATAGGGGGAGTGCAAGGATCAAATGAGAGGCAATCACTAAATGGAATGTTTACCCCTCAAATGGAAAATGTATGTAAATAACCCCCCTCACAATAGTGAGAGAGATGTAAGACTAACCTGAACAGCTGACTAACTGATGTTACCCCTGTGTTTTCTGGATCTTCCATCAGTCATGGATATAACATGACCCCACATTCCCCTTACTGCCTCCTCCGAGCATGTAAAAGCTTGTAGAGCTTGAAGAAGAGGGGGAAACTTTTGAGAGGCAGAGGAACATTTTGCTGCATAACAGATTAGCCCTACGTCTGTGAGCTTTTTAACTATTGTAGTTTTGGGGGTGATTTACCTATATCTAGTTTTTCATTTGAGGGCGAGTATGTGTCTGTTACTGCCAGTAGGGACTGTTGTATGTTCCAATAATTATCCCTTTGTTGGACGATTATCTGGCAGAACAGATAGAATGGTTCATATTCACAGTAATATACAGGCCTATGTAATAAGCTACGGTATCATTAAAAATGGTGCTATTTTTGCCCCAACCAATTAGATTTTATTTACCATCGGAAAGCTAACATCTGATTGGTTGGTGCAAAATTAGCACCAATTTTAACAATATGAACTTTTATTACATAGGCCTGATAGTGTTTTGTTCTGTTATATTATTGGGTAACTTCACGTGCTAAAGAGAATGCATTGTGATATTGTGTACTAAAAGGTAGAAATGAAGCTGCCATAATACATATAATATAATCCTTTGTAGCAGTGAATTTGGTGCTAATAACATGACATTTGTTATAGTTATAGAAGGGTTTAGTTTGAATCCAGGGAATGCTGGGAGTTGTGGTTTTTAAACTTTTTTAGGGCCGAAAGTTTGACATCCCTGCACTAAACAACAGCAGAATGTTTTCACCGCTACATAATTTATTCAAGTCAAAAGAAACCTACCGTCCAGTACAAGGTTTCTAACAATAAAGGCTGATAGAAAAGCATAAAACATTTGTGGGATAATCTACCGCATTCTCAGATGTGACCCTTTAAGTGAGTAATTAGTCATCAGGAAAAATGCATGCTGCGGACTACAATAGTATCTAACCAGCCATGGGCATTTCTCTTTTTAATTCCCACTCAACCATGTAGCATGTGCATTTTATATTATGTGTATTATGGATCGATGGTAATAAATAAACCTATGATAATAAAAATGGCTGTTTCTGGTCTGTTGTGCTTTCTGTCAATTCCTAATTGGTTTGTATAATCTTTGTTTTCCTTTGAGTTGCAGAATGGTGGCGTGCTACAGACGCACACACTCGCGCTGCTTTCTTTCCTCCTCTGCTTGGGATCCCTCCTCTGTTCGCTCCACCATCTCAGAACCACGATTCCTCCTCGTTCAACCTCCGTAACGCGGTGAAAAATGGTCGCGGAATCCCAGAAAAAGGTAATGAAAGGCCAAATAGCCAGAAATGCTCTGTGGATTCTAAATAAAAATGGGGGTCATTAGAATTTCCTACAAATTGTTCGTAGATAACTTTGTGGGTGTTTGACTGCTGCGAGAAAATGTAATAATTACAGTTATCACTGCGGTAGGAGCCATTTTGTTGGGGGATGGGGTAATTATGCTCATTAGTTAAGCTATACACATATAATTACTTTTTTTGTCTGAAGTCAATGTGTTTGAGCTACTATGTTGCAGCATGTAATTGCATGTTTGTGCTGCTTTATCAGAAATGTATCATTATTAGGGAACAAGGAAAAGAAATGCGTTGTTACCCACCCTGAGCTATAGGAAAATCTCATTTTGGGCCCTGTAGCTTCTCATGGGGCCAGGGAAACATCTGACTATAAATGTGACACTGTAAGGCTGATGTCTTGTTTCCAGAGGGAATTAAAGGAATTTTGCCTTTTAATGAACTAAACAGAAATGAGTTTAAGTAGAATTCACCAGGCCTGGAAGCTTTCCATAGAAGAGCCTGGCTTCCACTAGATTGATCGCTCTGTTCTAAACCATTGAACATTATTTGCGCTGTTAAAGGGACATTAAACTGATCACTTATGGATTTTGAAAACAATCAACGTTGTGTTGGCTTTCATGCTGTGTAAAACATGGCAACGAACACGGATTAAAGATCCTTAGTTCAGAAGTTATTGCTTAGTAAACCCAGGGAAGCAATTTAGCAATTCCATGATAATTTGACCTGTGGGAGGGGGGGAGAACTAAGACCGTTTGGTTCACTTGACATTTATAGGAAAATAAAGTGAACTTTCAAGGTTTATTTACAGGAAATTAATTTAAAATATACTAAATATAGTAATATCTAAATATACTATATATATATAATTAGGTCATTTCATGTTAAAGTTGTCAAACTGGTAAATCATAACCCTTGTTAATATGCCTGTTAAGGGCTGACCCAGTTTGCATAGTGGTAGTAGGGTCACTTTCTTTATTTTGGACTAGACTTGTGGTCAAATAATAGGTGGGATACAATGTAATAACAGTTGTGTGGGTGGAAAAGGACATTTATATTTCCCTCTTGCAAGACTTATAGCCTTAGAAGACAAAACTCTAAAACAACTCTTCCCCCTTTTGATTCTATAATTCTATGGGAGGTAGGAGCAAGCATTCCTACCTCTCATTTTGCTTTTATTTAAATGTAATTTGCCTTACTTTTTAGGGTTTAGTGGTGCTTTAAGTTTCCACTTGCTGCAAGGGTCTGGTTTATAAATAATTAAGCTGTGAGTGATTGTTTCATTGTATTTAATTTGAATAGTTGCAGGTATCAATGGATCAGTGAATGGAAACAGCCCAACACTAGCTACCAGTAACTGCACATCTCTATTGCCAACCACAACCTCTATTACTGCAAGCCAAGGCAAAGGCACAGCTTCCGGGGCAGCGGGGAGACTCAGTAACCAGAAGCAAAAAAAGTCAGATAAAGACAAAACTAAAGACAAGGTACAAGTAAATGTTTCTTTAATCAGACTGTTGGAAACGTAAATTGACAATTGAGTTGCATTGTTAAGAAAGGATGTTATAATTTAATAGAGGGTTGCCAGATATCCCTTGCGCCTGAGGAGGCGGGGCATAGCAGGAGGTAGGGGGACTGGGCAGAGCAGAGGCAGAGACTGGGAGGAGAGGGGGTTAGAGCAAGGCTAGGGGCGTTCCCGGGTGGGCAGTGGGCATTCTGGGAGCGGGGCTGCCAGGGCCAGTGTTTGGATGGGACTTCAGCCATGATTGCAGGACTTGGGATTCTGTTCCCGCAGTCGGGACAATCCCACCCAAATAGGGAAGTCTGGCAACCCTGAGTTTAATGTAGATAGGGAGTCGCAGGTAGAAAAACCCTTAAGTTAACTGTTGCGCTGGACATATATAAAGACCTGTTAACCATGAGATACATGATCATGTATGTCTTCCAAATCCCATGTCCAAGGAATCATCTCTGATGGTTGAGGGAATTGGTTGTTTTGGCTCAGAACTTTCTGCTGAGGGGCACGTGGATAGCCGATGCCCATACACAGGTTTCGGATGGTCAGTCATTCTGTGTATGTTTAAATGCATTGGAGTCATTATTATTAGTGGTGTGACCCCAGGCTGACTCATTGTCATGAATATATCTTTATAACACGTAATGCAATTGCCGATTCTCACCACTAGAGGGCTTGTAATTTTAAAAAGGAACCTGCACTTTGACCAATGGGTACACATAGCAAAGATCTTAAAAACATGAAAGACAGACAGGATAATGTAATACAATTTCTTATTCTTAAAAATGGTACTAATTTTGTCCCAACCAATCAGATTTTATTTACCATTAGAAAGCTAACATCTGATTGGTAGGGGGAAAATTAGCACCATTTTTAAAGATTAAAATTTTATTACATCTCCCCGAGAATCTTTAAAAAAATTTTAAAGGAGGATCATGCTCCTCCCCCTCCTTTATTAACATATGCTCTCCAATGTCAAAAATGGGAGAATTGCCTGTGACAATGAATGGGAGGAGAAGCCTTCTACTGCATAACTAGACAGTCCTGGTCTCTGAGATCAATGAATGTTTTTCAGCTTTCCTATTATTGTACTCTTATTGACTTTATATTAGCATTCAGACTTTACATCAGGGTGATATCTAGTGGTGTAACTGCTGCCCCCACCACCCCTGCTATCACGGGGGGGCCCGGGTGGTTGTAGGGCCCACCACAAGCTTACAATCCTTGTAGCGACCATCCATTTTTAAACAGCTGATCCCGCATATGTTTCCTTCCTTTAAAAGACCGGACCTGAACTTCCGGTTCATGTTTCCTTCATACGCGAGATCAGCTGTTTAAAAACAGCTGGTCGCTGCAGAGATGGAGGAGGGGGTCAGGGGCCCAGCCTCCAATCTGGCGGGGGGGGGGGGGGGCTGGACCCCTTCAGGTACGCCCCTGGTGATATCTTACAATGAATGCGATTTACAGATTAATAGACAATAACAGACAATTTGTATATATGACACTATTATATTATCAGTATTATCAGTTTCTGACCTTGGCTATTATTCCTCCTCAGCCAAAACAAAGGAAGAAAACAGTGGAGAGCTCAAGCTCCAGTGATTCTGGTTCATCTTCGGACACATCCAGTGACGGGGTCAGTAGCAGTGATACTGATGATCTGGAGGAGGAAGACCAAAGCATTGAAGAGAGCGATGATGATGATTCGGATTCTGAGAATGAAGCACAAACTAAAACTAAGAATAAGGTAAAACCAATGTAGAAGGGAAAAAACATGTTAAAGGGTAATTGGAGTCTCCCTACAAGTGTCCTTTATTAAAAAAGAGCACATTCCTACCTTTAAAATGATTCCAGGATCATGCTTCTCGCTGCAGTCTATGCAAACTTTTAGGAGAAATTGATGGTGGTGTTTTCAGCTAGCATGGGAAGCTGTGACATCACTGGCACCATTGCTCCTCCCCCATGCCTTTGGCACAAGCATGCCCAGTTGTATCCTACTGCTGTACTATCTTTAAATAGCTTCAAAAAAGATTGTTTTTTTAGGGGTGGGGCTTCTCACGCAGTACACCATGTGACTCACACTTCCTGGGTTATCCTGACTGTCTGAGTGTAAATTTACAAGCCTATAACTAAAGAACCAGAGAAGCTGGATACGTCATCCTAAGCTTGTTTGAAAAATAATAGAGGTTTATTTTAAATAGAGGACACTTGTATAGAGACTACAGTTACCCTTTAATCTTTTGCCGCACACAACACAAGCTGCATTTTGTAACAAGTACAGAGATATCAGCACTGAGTACAATAATTTATTGTGAATGTTTCAGTGCAGATCACCATAATAGGCTGAGGTTGGACAGGATGTGTTAACCCTTTCTTTCACTCAACTTTCGACTAATCTTCAAAGTTTTCATTTGCCATGTTTGTTTTTTCCTGTCATTTGTAAATAGTAGATTTTATCCCCTTTTCCAGTCTGAATTCATCCTATAGTAGGGAGTCTCCTCCCACTGGATTTCATACTATAGTAAGGAGTCTCCTCCCACTGGATTTCATCCTATAGTAAGGAGTCTCCTCCCACTGGATTTCATCCTATAGTAAGGAATCTCCTCCCACTACATTTCATCCTATAGTAAGGAGTCACCTGCCACTGCATTTCATCCTATAGTAAGGAGTCTTCTCCCACTGGATTTCATGCTCTAGTAAGGAGTCTCCTCCCAATGGATTTTCCTATAGTAAGGAGTTTCTCCCACTGCATTTCATCCTATAGTAAGGAGTCGTCTCCCACTGGATTTCATGCTTTAGTGAGGAGTCTCCTCCCAATGGATTTTCCTATAGTAAGGAGTTTCTCCCACTGCATTTCATCCTATAGTAAGGAGTCTCCTTCCAATGGATTTTCCTATAGTAAGGAGTCTCCTCCCACTGCATTTCATCCTATAGTAAGGAGTCTCCTCCCACTGCATTTCATCCTATAGTAAGGAGTCTCCCTTCCACTACATTTCATCGTACAGTAAGGAGTCTCCTCCCACTGCATTTCATCCTATAGAAGGAGTCTCCTGCCACTGCATTTCATCCTATAGTAAGGAGTCACCTGCCACTGCATTTCATCCTATAGTAAAGAGTCACCTTCCACTGCATTTCATCCTATAGTAAAGAGTCACCTTCCACTGCATTTCATCCTGTAGTAAGGAGTTTCCTCCCACTGGATTTCATCCTATAGTAAGGAGTCTCCTCCCACTGCATTTCATCCTATAGTAAGGAGTCTCCTCCAACTGGAATTTATCCTATAGTAAGGAGTCTCGCCACACTGTATTTCATCCTATAGTAAGGTGTCTCCTCCCACTGTATTTCATCCTATAGTAAGGTGTCTCCTCCCACTGGATTTCATCCTATAGTAAGGAGTCTCCTCCAACTGGAATTTATCCTATAGTAAGGAGTCTCACCACACTGTATTTCATCCTATAGTAAGGTGTCTCCTCCCACTGGATTTCATCCTATAGTAAGGAGTCTCCTCCCACTGTATTTCATCCTATAGTAAGGAGTCTCACCACACTGGATTTCAGTGAGTGCTTAATTGGGTAATTAACAAAAATGTGGAGCCAGATTGATCTGCTTAAAGGGTATGTCCACCCTTAAAAATTGTTTTTAATATGATGTTCCTCCATGTCTGGCAGCCCCAACCGCATATATTTTATTTTCCAAAAGCCCCCCAAACTCTTACTTACCTCCCCTCGTTCCTCCGCCGCACTTGCATTCTCGCAAGCAGAGGGGTGGGACCGGCAGTCGCATCTGTGATTGGCTGAGCGGCAGCCAATCACGGACGCGGCTGCCGGTCATTCAGTGCAGCGGAGGAAAGAGGAGAGGTAAGTAAGAGTTTGGGGAGCTTTTGGAAAATAAAAAATATGCGGTTGGGGCTGCCAGACATGGGGAAACATCATATTAAGGGGGTTTTATGCTAGGGGGAGGGATAGTAGAACGGGAGGGAGAGGGAGGGGGAGGGAGGGGGGAGAAGGGCTGCAGTACGCATGGCAAATATCTACCGGAGGCCAGGTAGCAGGCAGAGCCCTGCTAGCCTTCTGGTGGACAGTTTTTGGGACTTTAGGGGGGGTCTACAGGAGAACCCTATGGAGCTGGGATGTGAGGTAAGGATTACACTACACTACATGGTGGGGCCATTACTGGGGGGGATTATAGTTTTGGGGGTGGACATGCCCGTTAAGATAGTGAAGGTTTCATTTAAGGAGCAATATTAAAGGGTGTGCAGATGAAATAAACTCTGTGAGAGAATGTGGCAGATTTAAAGCAATCCTGTAGAGCTTGTAGCAGACTGAGCTTGAACAAATATGAAATCTACATATTACAGAGCAACCCAGTTATCACCTTTCCTTTTAAGAAACAAACACATATTATTATTATTATTATTATTATTATTATTATTATTGTGGATTTATATAGTGCCAATATTTACGTAGCACTTTACAATTACATGTATACATTCACATCAGGCCCTGCCCTGAAGAGCTTACAATCTAGACACATATATTTGACACAGACAATCTATCAGTATGCCTTTATTATTGTGGGGCAAACTGGAGGAAACCCACGCAAGCACGTGGAGAACATACAAACTCCTTGCAGATATGTCCAAGGGTGGAATCAAGGGTGAGGCACCGTGCTGCCCACATATGAAACCTACATGCAGAAAGGCTGGTTGGTATTTACATTAGAAGCATGATGCAGGCTGCATTGATTTCAATATAGTCATACATCCTGTCATAATGATATAATGAATAATATCTACCAATCTACCAAAATCTAGCAATATCTTCTAATAATTGCTTTAAATCTGCCACAGTCTCTCACAGTTTGCATACCATCTACATACCCTTTAATATTACCCGTTTAAAGGGTAACTCCACTTTATTTTCAGCTTAACTGAACAGCAGAAAGCTATGACACACTGACTAAAGGTTGGGAATGACAGGATTTAGCCATTATCGTTAGTGTGTAGGGGCTGTTCCCGATCCCTGAACAAGGATCGGGTCAAGTGACCATAGTCGACATTACGGTTTGTCGGGAAAGACAGAAAATATCCGTCAGTCGGTATCGGCTCCCTTTACTTTAGTAATAGGGAGCCGATCCGATTATACTGTGTAGGTCCGCATGGCAGACCGATCCCCATACCATGGATGGTTATTGGTCGGGTCCGCGTGTGCGGTTCCTTGTGATCTGTCGGCACACGTGCTGTTGAAATCGCATGTGTATGTCTCCTTTTAGCCAGAATGAGCATTAGAAAAAAAAAAAATATTGAGTAAGTTTTCATTTGGAATCGTTTGTGTCTGTTTTTCACATTGTGTCTCTATTATTTATATAGAAAACACATGCAAGAAACAAACATGAATGCAGCATGCTGTCGTGTTTTTAAATGCAATACACCGGAACGCAAACAGACACAATCCAAATGCAATAGTACTATTAAATCTGTTTAAAAACAGCCGTTGCAAGAAATGCACCAAAAAAATGACCTTAAGGGTGGACATTCCCTTTAATGTGCCACGCGCTTTTGTGTGCCACCCTGATGATGCACAGAAGGATAGACAGGGTGGAATGTAATACGAGGCGCAAGTTTAAGATCACGAATGAGGGGGCATTAAAAATGGTTTAAAACATGGCTGAATCCCACGTGCTGAGAAGCGCTTTGACTTATCGGACCAAAAGTCATCTGACCCGTATTACTTTGCGCTAAACAGTGAATTTTTAGCCTTATGAGACAAATTGTATAGTTATTTACTTTTATAGCCTTGAATATAAACTCAGGGAAAGAGGGGATGTCAATATGAATATTTTAATCATAAAAATGTATAAAATAAAAAAGGATTAATATTCTTCAGCAGAAATTCACTGGCATATCATATGCAGGAAATTCTGAAGAAGCAAAGCATATTCATTTCTGTATTTACCTTCCCTGTTGTACAATTATGATACATGTCACTTTAATTGGCACTATAATGTTGGATTGGAAGAACAGATCCCAACCGTAGATTTCAGCTTGAAAACTAAACTACGGAGGATTAGGTTCTGGATGGGGGTCCAACAGAAAATTTGATATCTTGTCCAATCATAGTTTTTTCAATCAATATCACAATCGTTCTATCGGAAACACAGAAAATGTCTTCAATATTCCGATCAATTCAATCTAATACACAAATTGGGCAGAATATCATTGCCGTGTATGGGGGACTTAAGTCTCTGCCCCTGAATCTGCATCTTATTACAACAGTCCGATCTTCCACACAGCAGTCTGGAAAACGTGAGGCTCCATCTGCCGATATCATCAACATCAAAAGATTGGAAGGAGGTGCACAAGGTCAATGATTTCCCATAATCGGGATATGCAGCAGTGTGAAAGTCAATTGTATGCACGTTTTTGTAATCTCCAGGACTGCATTTTCTACATCACCTATCCTGCTGTCTGTCGCCTCTGAGAATTGACATAGCGTCATGAAACGCGTAAGGCAGTGCTCTGCCTGTTACCTTCCCTTCCTATCTATATGGCACGGCGTTTCATTGTATGCTGTAAGTACTTTTAACTGCTGCAATTAAAGTGAAGTTTTATCTATCGTGGAGCCTAATACAATTATTATATGCTGCCAAACCCTGGTAAGTGTGCCCTGGCTGGACTGGACTTGTCTTAATAAAGTTATAATTTTCCTTAATTAGAATTGAAATCACTGGACTCTCCATTGTTCTGCAGTATACATATTATATTGTACTGGCTGGCGGATGGAAGACGTCACCTGTGTGCATATTGATAGGCTTGATTTATTTATAGGATTATTATATAGGATATTATTATGATATATATTAAGTGTTGTAGTGGAATAGAGAATGGTTTTACTCACTTATATAATCGCTGGATGTTTTGCTCCTGTCTGTATTTTTACATTGGTGAATTAAAATATTTCATTTTATTTCCCCCTTTCTTAGATTTTAAGATGCAAATAAAGTTATGGTGGCCACACATAAACTAGTATTAGGGGATTTGAGTTCGTAGGTCAAATCAATCGGGTGGTATTATGCTCTGGCCAGTTTATTCTGTGATTGAAAGACAACGGCAAATTATCAGAGAGAGCGACTGGTGGAACATTTTGTAATGTCAGTCGGTACGTCACATAGCGTATGGCCAACATAAAGGTCATACACTCTAACGGGAATGGTAATCCCATCAGGGACGTTGGCATTATGGTTGGTTACGACAGATAATTTCCATTGGTTGGTATCGACTGCCTTTACATTAAGTAAAGGGAGCTGATCCAATTGTACTGTGTATAGCCGCACGGCCAACCGATCCATATACCACGTATGGGATTGGTCGGTCCGCATGTATGGTCCCCACAGCATGTGTGCCGACAGATATCAATGTATCCGTTGCACATATGCTGTGGGATCGCATGTGTATGTTCTCCTTAACTCTCTGTACCTACAGAAAGCTTTACGATCAAATTTTAGCAATAAACAAACTGAAGCCATTGAGAAACCGAAGACAGATTCCTACCCTTTTTATTCTCAAGTCACTAGGAACGGGGGCAGCTTCTTCAGAGGTATGTTTAGCTTTGTGTCCATCAGTGGAGAAGTTCCAAGCTTCAAGCAGTTATCCTTATTAGAGTGATTAAGCAAAGTCAACGGCTTGGCACTGGAGACCAGTCCTGTGCACTGTATCACACTGGTTGTTTTGTTCCCAGCCTCCTCCTTGGCCTGAGAACTTGGAAAAACAAAGGGAAGATGCTGAGACAAACCTGAGGATGTTTTTGCTGGGATTGGAATGGTGAATGAGCCTGGGAGTCAGGAACAAGAGGTATCTGCTGGTGAGTTCTTTTTCCTGGGACTTCTCAGCTTTGTTCCTATCAGTTTTCAGGTCTGGTAGGTTATGTAATAGCACCTAAAAGTGAAATAAAGGGCAAAATGTATAGTTTATAATGTGAAGAAATGGGTGAACATGACTGAACAGAGACTTTCCTATCTCTTAGGTTATTCGTTGGACCAGGTAAAACATCCTGTCAAGGAAGGGGACACTGATGCCCGTTTTAGACCTTCATTACCACCCAACATAAGTTTTGGACCTCACAGAATCCTTGGTAAGAAAATGTATTTGGCTACAATAGAAAGCATGTGTCATTATTAATGTTCATCACAAAGGATTTCATAGAACCATCTGGTTCTATATCAAGTTACCTTTGTAATATAATGAAAACTAGCACAGTTGCTTGAAAAAAAACCAATACGAGTAGCAATTTAATCTAACAAATGTTTGTTTTCATTACAGTAAATATGCTCTTTGGTCGTTATATTGGCCCACTTGGATGTAATGGAACTTGTCACAATAGATTTAAAATAACAGTTCACTATTCACAAAAATAGGACAGACAGAAATGCCTTCAAGACTTATCAAATCTTCCTACAGAAAGAGTGGCTGTTTATACATTAAAGGGCAAACATCATACTGTAAAATCTGATCTTAATGTATAAAAAATACATGTAGTAGTCCTCTGAGGTGTGTGTGTTGCTCATGCCTTTAATACAGAAACAGCCCATGTAATAAAGATCTTATATTTAAAATGGTGCTAATTTTGCCCCATCCAATCACATGTTAGCTTTCAAATGGTACATCTGATTGTTCAGGCAAAATTAGCACCAAATAAAAAATTTTATTGCATGGCCTGTAAAGTTTTGCTCACAATTCTCCCTCCAACACTTAACTGACTTCTCCTAACATCTGACATGAATTTCTATATGTCAAGCATGCTCGTGTTCCCTGGGAGGGAGAAATTCCCACCATGAAATTCACACATTCCAAATGTCACTATTTCAGTTACAGCAAATCTGCACACAAAGAGTTTATAACAAGGCACTTGATTGACAGCTGAAATGTAAGATACTGCACTTAAAACTGGAGATCTAAAGAAATGGGACAGCTCAATAAAATAATGGTACAATAATAGTTGGTAAGAATTATAGTTTCCAGTAATGGACAATTAAAAAAAAACTTTTCCCCCACTATAGATGCCTTTTCTTTCCATCTCATTAATCTCTCAATAAATCTGTATACTTAAGGGAAAGTTGAGGCACACAGTGGGAAAGTGCTATAAAGATAGAATTTTGTTATTAATAGAAAAAATCATTAATCCAAAGACAATTTCTAGAGCCACCTGCCACTTGGTGAATTGCCTCCACAACAAGTTTCCCATGAGATTAACTACAAATCCAATCAACCCCTAATTGATTGTAGCCTAGAAATCTCTTTATTAATACAATGAATTCCAGGTCTAGATACAAATATAGTATCTCACGGGCCTCACACAAAATATTACCAAATTCAGTTAGTACCAAGGTGCTTTATTCTTCCACATATGCAATTTCAATTGAATGCAGTCAGGTTCAATGTCCTTTTCCAAGTGTCCTAGTTTTTAAATAACAAGTAGCCTCAATTTCACCTACTTTCCTGGTCCAGTATCCACAAGGGAGCCCAGAGGAAAAAAGTAGAATACATTATAAGACAACCCCTGGGACCTGGATTTTCTAACTCCCTGTCAAATATAGTGTCATTGGGTTATGTCAGAGTTTCCATACAGTCGTATTAATCAGGGCTAGTTCAATGATTCTGTCATATGGGAGAGATGTTTACATTTCTATAGAAGATGTAAAGGGAAACTACAACTGAATAAAGTTTCCTAATCTACATACAAAAACTCATGTTTTTAACTATTAAAACCAAGTCTTATCCTTCTGTACTAAATCCACCTTCCTCCAGCATCAGAATTTGAACGAGAGGTTTCCTCTTAGCTGAAATCCTTCCACCTCCACTCAGTAAAACCTGCTCCAAATGCTGGCAGTCCTTATGTCTGATTTTTAACATCCTTAGCCACTTGTGATGTCTCCTGGGGTGGACTGTCAGATCTGTATTTGTCTATGGTCCTTGAGCTGAGTTAAGATCTGGCACCTAGAGATATTTCCAATCAGTGTGAGGAGCACTGGCAATAGAAAAGATCAGGAGACCTTTTGAAGACAATGTAAATGGCCACTCAGGCCCCCTTATAAGATAAATCAGATCATAGGATTTCTCTTCTTCTTAACCAACATTTCTAACATCCACCGATAGATGTAAATGACCAACCTGTACTAGTCCAGTTGACTGTCTCGAGTGTGACTGTCAAATGACTTGATAATGAAATGAATGTGCAGTGCCAGGTAGAATGAAGACTTCACATGATCAGGTTTTGGGGGCAACACAATCTTATGGTCAGTCAGAATTTCCTTACACTTTCTAGACTGCACAGACTACGCTAGACATAAACTATAAAAGACATTAGACAATGTTGGATTTGCTAATTCTTATTCCAGTGGCGTAGGAATAGGGGTCGTGACATGACAGGTCCGTGTTTCTGGGGGGTGAACCCAGTTGCCTATCATGATCTATCCATGTTGAAACTGCAGAGGAAAAAGCTTTCCCCTCTCCTGAAAAAAGCAACATTGTATCATGCTAATCAGACCTGGAGCAAGGATACATGTTATGTTACTAGCATACAGTGAGAGGGAAATGGGGTACCCATCGCTTGCTCCTCCGCCGCGTAGTCTGACAGGTCCTGACGGACTCTGACCTTGTTCCCTCGCTCTCTCTATAGCTGGCAGCCGCGTCTGTAATTGGCTATCAGCCAGAAGCAGCTGTTGGACAGGCTCTTATTGAATAGAGCCAAGGAACAAAGGTAGCTAAGTCTATATCTACACTTCAGCAAAGTTTTGTATTTGGAGATGGAGATACCCTTTAACTACACTGTAGAATATGTAGGCCACTGCCCAGCTGCTAATGTTAGTACTAGCAACTATAAGCAGTTCAAATTCCAGATTAAAAACCCCAAAATAAATCCCCAAAATAAAACCAGCCACTGTATATTGTCTTGTAACACAGCGTGAACATTAAATACTTTGGTAACTTATTGTTACATTGTACTACTCGCTGATAACGTCAAAAAATATTTTGCTGCTATGGCTAAAGCACACAACATTCTCTGATACTGCTGACTGCAGGCTTTCAGTCTATTATACTTGCAGGGTAGACATTTAGGAACCTTCATTTGAAGTCTGTTAAAGGGCAATCAGGACGCTGCAGTGTTTAGTGACCGGGACTGCAAATTTTTCTTTAAAATATTATGTAGGTATTACAGTAGATGTTCAGGAAACGAAAAGGAGACTCGAGACGGAACAGCAAAAGGCTTAAATTTTTGAATAACCGATTCCCATGGACACAGTGGCGTACCTATTAGGACCCACAGTGGCGGGGGGGGGGGTTTAAGAGGGATCTCCACATCAAGACTCTGTGATCACTGTTTGTAAACAGCTAATGGGCGTTTTGCAGAAGATATACGCAAGCAGCTGTTTTAAAGTCCTGTCACTTCGGTACCAGACTTTTTAACAGCTTACCATGCATATCTTTACTGTATAACGCACAATCAGCTGTTTAAAAACAGCTGATCAGTTGCCCTGGGGAGGGGGGTGGTTCAGGGACCCGGGCCCCTGCAGTTCTGTGGCTGCGGTGACAATGGCATCATAAGGGGGCACTAATAGTTCATTGAACGGAATCCAACAGGAGGCATTTCTTAAGTTGTTTGACATACATGCGCCAAGAAATATACAGATAAATTACCAAGAACATCATGGTAAAGAAGAAATATTAACATGTATCTATTATATATATTTTTTTAATTGCCCATAACTGGAAACCATAATTCTTCCCAACCATCACTGAACCATTTTTGTTGATTTGTCCCCTATTTCTTTAGATATCCAATCAGAAACATCTTAAATTTTAGCTGTCAATCAATCTCTTATTCTTCTTTTAACTGGCCTCTGCTTGTGCAGTTTTGCTGTAACTGGAATGGTGACAGTAGGTATGTCTAAAATTCATGGTGGGAAATTCCTTCTCCCAGTACTGAACATGCCTGCCCTCACAAATAGTCATATGTTATGGAGGATTTGTGACATGACTAAAGCACACACAACGTGCTACTTACAGTATTAATTTACAGATTAAGATGAGACAAAGGTTTTTTTTTCCAATTTACTGGAAAAGTACACAATTCCTTTAATGCTTTGATTTAGACTGGGAGGTTAAGGAGCTTTGCCTTACCCCCCCATTCTTCAATCAATTTCTGTGGAGCCAGGAACGAACATAGAGGAGACTTACCTTTTGCGTGATCCACCGCAGCCACACTGACAGGTCCCGACCACTTCCTGGTTCTGTTCAACTATAGGGCGCACGCACGATAATAGTTGAACGTATCCAGGAAGCGGTTGGAAATTTCACCGTGACAGCCTAGGATCACTCGAAAGGTAAGTTTCTTTTATCTTCGTTCCTGGCTCCACAGAAATTGATTGAAGAACAGGAGTTAAGGCAAAACTCCTTAACCTCCGAGTCTTCAATCACTGCATTAAAGGAATAGTTCACTTTTCCAGTAAACTATTTAATATTTAGTGACATGTTAAAGACATGGAACCACACAATGTGGACAATAAAATACTTAGGTGAGCATGCTTTTCTCATGAGGATCAGGTGATGTCACTCAACCTACTGGAAGCAGAAATTTTAACATGCATGTATATGTTTATTTATATACGCCACTTGGGGACACAGTGCTGTACAATATAGAATACAATAAGCCGGGGACAATAAAAAATACATGAAAATATATAAATATGATGTGCATCATGAAATGTACAAGGGCTTGAATTATGTAGCATGAGGAAAGATGTCCCTGCCCCGTAGAGCTTACAATCTAATTCAATGCAATATAATTTCTCACAGCTGCAGCCAAAGATGTGATCCCATCATTTAAAGGAAAGATTGCAGGTTTTTATTTAATCCTAATTTCGGAGACCACAGTTGTCATTTAAAGGTCTCGTGCACCCTTTTATCTTCACCTTATGTCTCTATATGTTTTTTCCCTTTCATTTGTAAATTGAATTTTATCACTTTTTCCAGTCTACATCATCATATAGTAAAAAGTCTCCTCCCACTGGATTACATCCATGTGTAAAAAGTCTCCTCCCACTGGATTACATCATATAGTAAAAAGTCTCCTCCCACTGGATTACATCATATGGAAAAAGTCTCCTCCCACTGGATTACACATATAGTAAAAGTTTCCTCCCACTGATTACATCCTATGGTAAAAGTCTCCTCCACTGATTACATCATATAGTAAAAAGTCTCCTCCCACTGATTACATCATATATTAAAAAGTCTTCCACTGGATTCAGTGATCTCTAATGCTCATTCTGGCTAAAAGGAGACATACACATGCGATTTCAACCTTATGTCTCTATATGTTTTTTCCCTTTCATTTGTAAATTGAATTTTATCACTTTTTCCAGTCTAACATCATCATATAGTAAAAAGTCTCCTCCCACTGGATTACATCCTATGGTAAAAAGTCTCCTCCCACTGGATTACATCATATAGTAAAAAGTCTCCTCCCACTGGATTACATCATATGGAAAAAGTCTCCTCCCACTGGATTACATCATATAGTAAAAAGTCTCCTCCCACTGGATTACATCCTATGGTAAAAAGTCTCCTCCCACTGGATTACATCATATAGTAAAAAGTCTCCTCCCACTGGATTACATCATATGGAAAAAGTCTCCTCCCACTGGTACATCATATAGTAAAAGTCTCCTCCCACTGGATTACATCCTATGGTAAAAAGTCTCCTCCCACTGGATTACATCATATAGTAAAAAGTCTCCTCCCACTGTTACATCATATATTAAAAAGTCTTCCACTGGATTTCAGTGATCTCCGACCACTTCTGGTTCTGTTCAACTATAGGGCGCACGCACGATAATAGTTGAACGTATCCAGGAAGCGGTTGGAAATTTCACCGTGACAGCCTAGGTCACTCGAAAGGTAAGTTTTTTTACTTCGTTCCTGGCTCCACAGAAATTGATTGAAGAACAGGAGTTAGGCAAAACTCCTTAACCTCCGATCTTCAATCACTGCATTAAAGGAATAGTTCACTTTTCCAGTAAACTATTTAATTTTAGTGACATGTTAAAGACATGGAACCACACAAATGTGGACAATAAAATACTTAGGTGAGCATGCTTTTCTCATGAGGATCAGGTGATGTCACTCAACCTACTGGAAGCAAGAAATTTTAACATGCATGTATATGTTTATTATATAGCGCCACTTGGGGACACAGTGCTGTACAATATGAATACAATAAGCCGGGGACAATAATAAATACATGAAAATATTAAATAAGTATGTGCATCATGAAATGTACAAGGGCTTGAATTATGTAGCATGAGGAAAGATGTCCCTGCCCCGTAGAGCTTACAATCTAATTCAATGCAATATAATTTCTCACAGGCTGCAGCCAAAGATGTGATCCAGGGCTCATTTTAAAGGAAAGATTGCAGGCTTTTATTTAATCCTAATTTCGGAGACCACAGTTGTCATTTAAAGGTCTCGTGCACCCTTTTATCATTCACCTTATGTCTCTATATGTTTTTTCCCTTTCATTTGTAAATTGAATTTTATCACTTTTTCCAGTCTAACATCATCATATAGTAAAAAGTCTCCTCCCACTGGATTACATCCTATGGTAAAAAGTCTCCTCCCACTGGATTACATCATATAGTAAAAAGTCTCCTCCCACTGGATTACATCATATGGAAAAAGTCTCCTCCCACTGGATTACATCATATAGTAAAAGTTTCCTCCCACTGGAACATCCTATGTAAAAAGTCTCCTCCACTGGATTACATCATATAGTAAAAAGTCTCCTCCCACTGGATCATCATATATTAAAAAGTCTTCCACTGGATTTCAGTGATCTCTAATGCTCATTCTGGCTAAAAGGAGACATACACATGCGATTTCAAATTCAATTTACAAATGAAAGGGAAAAAACATATAGAGACATAAGGTGAATGATAAAAGGGTGCACGAGACCTTTAAATGACAACTGTGGTCTCCGAAATTAGGATTAAATAAAAGCCTGCAATCTTTCCTTTAAAATGAGCCCTGGATCACATCTTTGGCTGCAGCCTGTGAGAAATTATATTGCATTGAATTAGATTGTAAGCTCTACGGGGCAGGGACATCTTTCCTCATGCTACATAATTCAAGCCCTTGTACATTTCATGATGCACATACTTATTTATATATTTTCATGTATTTATTTATTGTCCCCCGGCTTATTGTATTCTATATTGTACAGCACTGTGTCCCCAAGTGGCGCTATATAAATAAACATATACATGCATGTTAAAATTTCTTGCTTCCAGTAGGTTGAGTGACATCACCTGATCCTCATGAGAAAAGCATGCTCACCTAAGTATTTTATTGTCCACATTTGTGTGGTTCCATGTCTTTAACATGTCACTAAATATTAAATAGTTTACTGGAAAAGTGAACTATTCCTTTAATGCAGTGATTGAAGACTCGGAGGTTAAGGAGTTTTGCCTTAACTCCTGTTCTTCAATCAATTTCTGTGGAGCCAGGAACGAAGATAAAAGAAACTTACCTTTCGAGTGATCCTAGGCTGTCACGGTGAAATTTCCAACCGCTTCCTGGATACGTTCAACTATTATCGTGCGTGCGCCCTATAGTTGAACAGAACCAGGAAGTGGTCGGGACCTGTCAGTGTGGCTGCGGTGGATCACGCAAAAGGTAAGTCTCCTCTATGTTCGTTCCTGGCTCCACAGAAATTGATTGAAGAATGGGGGGGTAAGGCAAAGCTCCTTAACCTCCCAGTCTTAAATCAAAGCATTAAAGGAATTGTTTACTTTTCCAGTAAATTGGAAAAAAAAACCTTTGTCTCATCTTAATCTGTAAATTAATACATGTAAGTAGCACGTGTGTGTTGCTTTATGTCATGTCATTCAAATCCTCCATAACTATATGACTATTTGTGAGGGCAGGCATGTTCAGTACTGGGAGAAGGAATTTCCCACCATGAATTTTAGACATACCTACTGTCACCATTCCAGTTACAGCAAAACTGCACACAGCAGAGGCCAGTTAAAAGAAGAATAAGAGATTGATTGACAGCTAAAATTTAAGATGTTTCTGATTGGATATCTAAAGAAATAGGGGACAAATCAACAAAAAATGGTTCAGTGATGGTTGGGAAGAATTATGGTTTCCAGTTATGGGCAATTAAAAAAATATATATAATAAGATACATGTTAATATTTCTTCTTTACCATGATGTTCTTGGTAATTTATCTGTATATTTCTATGGCGCATGTATGTCAAACAACTATAAGAAATGCCTCCTGTTGGATTCCGTTCAATGAACTATTAGTGCCCCCTTATGATGCCATTGTCACCGCAGCCACAGAACTGCAGGGGCCCGGGTCCCTGAACCACCCCCCTCCCCAGGGCAACTGATCAGCTGTTTTTAAACAGCTGATTGTGCGTATACAGTAAAGATATGCATGGTAAGCTGTTAAAAAGTCTGGTACCGAAGTGACAGGACTTTAAAACAGCTGCTTGCGTATATCTTTACTGCAAACACGCCATTAGCTGTTTACAAACAGCTGATCACAGAGTCTCTGATGTGGAGATCCCTCTTAAACCCCCCCACCCCCGCCACTGTGGGTCCTAATAGTTACGCCACTGTGTCACTGGGAATCGGTTATTCAAAAATTTAAGCCATTTTGCTGTTTCAGTCTCTGAGTCTCCTTTTCGTTTCCTTGAACACATCTACTGTAATACCTACATGAATTTTAAAGAAAAAATTTGCAGTCCGGTCACCTAAACACTGCAGCTGTCCTGATTGCCCTTTAACAGACTTCTAAATGAAGGTTTCCTAAATGTCTACCCTGCAAAGTATAATTAGACTGAAAGCCTGCAGTCAGCAGTATCAGAGAATGCTTTGTGTCTTTCAGCCATAGCAGCAAAATATTTTTTGACAGTTATCAGCAGAGTAGTACAATGTAACAATAAGTTACCAAAGTATTTAATGTTCACGCTGTGTTACAAGACAATATACAAGTGGCTGGTTTTATTTTGGGGATTTATTTTGGGGTTTTTAATCTGGAATTTGAACTGCTATATAGTTGCTAGTACTAACATTAGCAGCTGGGCAGTGGCCTACATATTCCTACAGTGTAGTTAAAGGGTATCTCCATCTCCAAATACAAACTTTGCTGAAGTGTAGATATAGACTTAGCTACCTTTGTTCCCTCTGGCTCTATTCAATAAGAGCCTGTCCAACAGCTGCTTCTGGCTGATAGCCAATTACAGACGCGGCTGCCAGCTATAGAGAGAGCCGAGGGAACAAGGTCAGAGTCCGTCAGGACCTGTCAGACTACGCGGCGGAGGAGCAAGCGATTGGGTACCCCATTTCCCTCTCACTGATCTGCTAGTAACAGTAACATTGTATCCTCTGCTCCAGGTGCTGATTAGCATGATACAATGTTGCTTTTTTCAGGAGAGGGGAAAGCTTTTTCCTCTGCAGTTTCAACATGGATAGATCATGATAGGCAACTGGGTTCACCCCCCAGAAACACGGACCTGGTCATGTCACGACCCCTATTCCTACGCCACTGGAAATAAGAAAATTAGACAATCCAACATTGTCTAATGTCTTTTATAGTTTATGTCTAGCGTTAGTCTTGTGCAGTCTAGAAAGTTGTAAGGAAATTCTGACTGATCCATAAGATTGTGTTGCCCCCAAAACCTGATCATGTGAAGTCTTCATTCTACCTGGCACTGCACATTCATTTCATTATCAAGATCATCTGACCAGTCACACCTAGAGACAGTCAACTGGACTAGTACAGGTTGGTCATTTACATCTATCAGGTGGATGTTAGAAATGTTGGTTAAGAAGAAGAAGAAATCCTATGATCTGATTTATCTTAATAAGGGGGCCTGAGTGGCCATTTACATTGTCTTCAAAAGGTCTCCTGATCTTTTCTATTGCCAGTGCTCCTCAAACTGATTGGAATATTCTCTAGGTGCCAGATCTTAACTTCAGCTCAAGGACCATAGACAAATACAGATCTGACAGTCCCACCCAGGAGACATCACAAGTGGCTAAGGATGTTAAAAATCAGACATAAGGACTGCCAGCATTTGGAGCAGGTTTTACTGGAGTGGAAGGATTTCAGCTAAGAGGAAACCTCTCGTTCACAATTCTGATGCTGGAGGAAGGTGGATTTAGTACAGAAGGATAAGACTTGGTTTTAATTAGTTAAAAACATGAGTTTTTGTATGTAGATTAAAGGAAACTTTATTCAGTTGTAGTTTCCCTTTACATCTTCTATAGAACTGTAAACATCTCTCCAATATGACAGAATCATTGACCTAGCCCTGATTAATACTGACTGTATGGAAACTCTGACATAACCCAATGACACTATATTTTGACAGGGAGTTAGAAAATCCAGGTCCCAGGGGTTAGTCTTATAATGTATTCTACTTTTCTTCCTCTGGGCTCCCTTGTGGATTACTGGACCAGGAACGTAGGTGAAATTGAGGCTACTTGTTTATTTAAAAATCTAGGACACTTGGAAAAGGACATTGAACCTGACTGCATTCAATTGAAATTGCATATGTGGAAGAATAAAGCACCTTGGTACTAACTGAATTTGGTAATATTTTGTGTGAGGCCAGTGAGATACTATATTTGTATCTAGACCTGGAATTCATTTGTATTAATAAAGAGATTTCTAGGCTACAATCAATTAGGGGTTGATTGGATTTGTAGTTAATCTCATGGGAAACTTGTTGTGGAGGCAATTCACCAAGTGGCAGGTGGCTCTAGAAATTGTCTTTGGATTAATGATTTTCTTCTATTAATTAACAAAATTCTATCTTTATAGCACTTTCCCACTGTGTGCCTCAACTTTCCCTTAAGTATACAGATTTATTGAGAGATTAATAGAGATGGAAAGAAAAGGCATCTATAGTGGGGGAAAAGTTTTTTTTTAATTGTCCATTACTGGAAACTATAATTCTTACCAACTATTATTGTACCATTATTTTATTGAGCTGTCCCATTTCTTTAGATCTCCAGTTTTAAGTGCAGTATCTTACATTTCAGCTGTCAATCAAGTGCCTTGTTATAAACTCTTCTGTGTGCAGATTTGCTGTAACTGAAATAGTGACATTTGGAATGTGTGAATTTCATGGTGGGAATTTCTCCCTCCCAGGGAACACTGAGCATGCTTGACCTAATAGAAATTCATGTCAGATGTTAGGAGAAGTCAGTTAAGTGTTGGAGGGAGAATTGTGAGCAAAACATTTACAGGCCTATGCAATAAAATTTTTTATTTGGTGCTAATTTTGCCTGAAACAATCAGATGTACCATTTGAAAGCTAACATGTGATTGGATGGGGCAAAATTAGCACCATTTTAAATTATAAGATCTTTTATTACATGGGCCTGTTTCTGTATTAAAGGCATGCAGCAACACACACACCTCAGAGGACTACTTACATGTATTTTTTATACATTAAGATCAGATTTTACAGTATGATGTTTGCCCTTTAATGTATTAACCAGCCACTCTTTCTGTAGGAAGATTTGATAAGTCTTGAAGGCATTTCTGTCTGTCCTATTTTTGTGAATAGTGAACTGTTATTTATAAATCTATTGTGACAAGTTCCATTACATCCAAGTGGGCCAATATAACGACCAAAGAGCATATTTACTGTAATGAAAACAAACATTTCTGTAGATTAAATTGCTACTCGTATTGGTTTTTTTTCAAGCAACTGTGCTAGTTTTCATTATATTACAAAGGTAACTTGATATAGAACCAGATGGTTCTATGAACTTCCTTTGTGATGAAACATTAATAATGACACATGCTTTCTATTGTAGCCAAATACATTTTCTTACCAAGGATTCCTGTGAGGTCCAAAACTTATGTTGGGTGGTAATGAAGGTCTAAAACGGGCATCAGTGTCCCCTTCCTTGACAGGATAGTTTTACCTGGTCCAACGAATAACCTAAGAGAATAGGAAAGTCTCTGTTCAGTCATGTTCACCCATTTCTTCACATTATAAACTATACATTTTGCCCTTTATTTCACTTTTAGGTGCTATTACATAACCTACCAGACCTGAAAACTGATAGGAACAAAGCTGAGAAGTCCCAGGAGAAAAGAACTCACCAGCAGATACCTCTTGTTCCTGACTCCCAGGCTCATTCACCATTCCAATCCCAGCAAAAACATCCTCAGGTTTTGTCTCAGCATCTTCCCTTTGTTTTTCCAAGTTCTCAGGCCAAGGAGGAGGCTGTGAACAAACACACCAGTGTGATACAGTGCACAGGACTGGTCTCCAGTGCCAAGCCGTTGACTTTGCTTAATCACTCTAATAAGGATAACTGCTTGAAGCTTGGAACTTCCTCCACTGATGGACACAAAGCTAAACATACCTCTGAAGAAGCTGCCCCCGTTCCTAGTGACTTGAGAATAAAAAGGGTAGGAATCTGTCTTCGGTTTCTCAATGGCTTCAGTTTGTTTTATTGCTAAAATTTGATCGTAAAGCTTTCTGTAGGTACAGAGAGTTAAGGAGAACATACACATGCGATTCCCACAGCATATGTGCCAACGGATCACATTGATATCTGTCGGCACACATGCTGTGGGGACCATACATGCGGACCCGACCAATCCCCATACGTGGTATATGGATCGGTTGGCCGTGCGGCTATACACAGTACAATTGGATCAGCTCCCTTTACTTAATGTAAAGGCAGTCGATACCAACCAATGGAAATTATCTGTCGTAACCAACCATAATGCCAACGTCCCTGATGGGATTTACCCATTCCCGTTAGAGTGTATGACCTTTATGTTGGCCATACGCTATGTGACGTACCGACTGACATTCACAAAATGTTCCACCAGTCGCCTCTCCTGATAATTTTGCCGTTGTCTTTCAATCACAGAATAAACTGGCCAGAGCATAATACCACCGGATTGATTTGACCTACGAACATCAAATCCACCTAATACCTAGTTTATGTGTGGCCACCATAACTTTATTTGCATCTTAAAATCTAAGAAAGGGGGAAAATAAAATGAAATATTTTAATTCACCAATGTAAAAATACAGACAGGAGCAAAACATCCAGCGATTATATAAGTGAGTAAAACCATTCTCTATTCCACTACAACACTTAATATAATATCATAATAATATCCTATATAATAATCCTATAAACTAAATCAAGCCTATCAATATGCACACAGGTGACGTCTTCCATCCGCCAGCCAGTACAATATAATATGTATACTGCAGAACAATGGAGAATGTCCAGTGATTTCAATTCTAATTAAGGAAAATTATAACTTTATTAAGAACAAGTCCAGTCCAGCCAGGGCACACTTACCAGGGTTTGGCAGCATATAATAATTGTATTAGGCTCCACGTATAGATAAAACTTCACTTTAATTGCAGCAGTTAAAAGTACTTACAGCATACAATGAAACGCTGTGCCATATAGATAGGAAGGGAAGGTAACAGGCAGAGCACTGCCTTACGCGTTTCATGACGCTATGTCACTTCCTCAGAGGCGACAGACAGCAGGATAGGTGATGTAGAAAATGCAGTCCTGGAGATTACAAAAACGTGCATACAATTGACTTTCACACTGGCCTGCATTATCCCGATTATGGGAAATCATTGACCTTGTGCACCTCCTTCCAATCTTTTGATGTTCGATGATATCGGCAGATGGAGCCTCACGTTTTCCAGACTGCTGTGTGGAAGATCTGGACTGTTGTAAATAAGATGCAGATCTCAGGGGCAGAGACTTAAGTCCCCCATACACGGCATTGATATTCTGCCCAATTTGGTGTATTAGATTGAATTGATCGGAATATTGAAGACATTTTTCTGTGTTTCCGATAGAACGATTGTGATATTGATTGAAAAAACTATGATTGGACAAGATATCAAATTTTCTGTTGGACCCCCATCCAGAACCTAATCCTCCGTAGTTTAGTTTTCAAGCTGAAATCTACGGTTGGGATCTGTTCTTCCAATCCAAACATTATAGTGCAAATATAAAGTGACATGTATCATAATTGTACAACAGGGAAGGTAAATACAGAAATGAATATGCTTTGCTTTCCTTCAGAATTCCTCCTGCATATGATATGCCAGTGAATTTCTGCTGAAGAATATTAATCCTTCTTTTTATATTTTATACATTTTTATGATTAAAATATTTCATATTGACATCCCCTCTTTCCCTGCAGTTTATATTCAAGGCTATAAAAGTAAATAACTATACAATTTGTCTCATAAGGCTAAAAATTCACTGTTTAGCGGCAAAGTAATACGGGTCAGATTGACTTTAATGGTCCGATAAGTCAAAAGCGCTTCTCAGCACGTGGGATTCAGCCATGTTTTAAACCATTTTTAATGCCCCCTTCATTCGTGATCTTAAACTTGCGCCTCGTATTACATTCCAAACCCTGTCTATCCTTCTGTGCATCATCAGGGGTGCACACAAAAAGCGCGTGGCACATTAAAGGGAATGTCCACCCTTAAGGTCATTTTTTTGGTGCATTTCTTGCAACGGACTGTTTTTAAACAGAATTTAATAGTACTATTGCATTTGGATTGTGTCTGTTTGCGTTCCGGTGTATTGCATTTAAAAACACGCACAGCATGCTGCATTCATGTTTGTTTCTTGCATGTGTTTTCTATATAAATATATAGAGTACACAATGTGAAAAACAGACACAAACGTATGCAAATGAAAACTGACAGCAAGGCTTGTGGGTTTTTGTCAGTTTCTAGTGTAATTGAGACCTAAAACCTGGTAATTTATTTGACCCCAACAGCTATTTTTTATCGCATGCATTTCTAACCAGATATTTAATGATAAGTATTGCCCCCATTCTTTCCCATTCTGGCAGAGGTTGCCGCCGCCTTCCTCTGCTTGATGAGTTTTTTTCAACTTGAGCATGTGCAGAGGAGGCAGCAGGGAAAAGAGCAGAGCCTTGATTGACTGCATGGAGGGATGGGCCACCTTACTCTGCCAGATATACTTAAATATCTGGTTAGTAATGCGTCTAATAATGTGCTGAATAAATCTGTTGGAATTGGGTGCAGGTAACTGACAATTGACCGCTTTTTTTCTTTAAAGTGTTATCTCCACTGGTAAAAAAAAAAAAATGTTGGTATTCATTTTTATTGAAGAACGGGG
This sequence comes from Hymenochirus boettgeri, assembly GCA_019447015.1. Lineage (NCBI taxonomy): Eukaryota > Metazoa > Chordata > Amphibia > Anura > Pipidae > Hymenochirus > Hymenochirus boettgeri. Next base: position 135,736,197 of record CM033477.1, read on the forward strand.
GGTAAAGGAGCTGTGTCTTACCTCCCATTCTTCAATAAAACGTTCAGGAGCCGGGATCAAAGGTACGTGCATAGAGTACAGAGTCCATTAGGACCTGTCAGAGGATGCGGCAGAGGAGCGAGCAATAGGCAAAGTACATTACCTTTATTCCAGGCTCCTGAACGTTTTATTGAAGAACGGGAGGTAAGACACAGCTCCATTACCTCCTGTTCTTCAATAAAAATGAATACCAAATTTTTTTATTTACCAGTGGAGATACCCTTTAAGGATGAACATGCCCTTTAAACATGGTACAAGCGTGGTGTTTTCACACATGTTAAACATATTAACTATAACACAATAGTTAAACAAAAGTAGGAGAGACTTCTGGGTTATTTTCATGTTTCCATAGCAGCCCTTGAATAAATGCTATACCTCCAATGAGGCTTTTAACAGCATTGCACCTGCAGTATTTGTAATCATATCTATGTATCTAAAATATTCATATTATATTGTGTTACAGGGCTGTTACTAAATATTGATTAAAAAGGGATATTTCTGGTTGTTCTTTTGTGTTAAGACTGTAGTAACTCCCAGCTGGTGGCCTTGTTGTGTTTCCCTGTCTGCTGCTAACCGTAAACTACAAAATGCACTAGCTATACCTTGTATCCTTACTTGATTCTGGGTCTATTGGTTTGTTGGATTCTAAATGGTCGCACCTATTAAAACCATAAGAGCCCAGTCTCTATTTTTTTTTTCCTGCCCTGTAGCAAAAAAAAATATTTTTACATGATTATATTAGTGTCTTCGTTCTGTTCTAGACATTTTATTTCCTTTATTGGGAAGTTGGACATTAAGATTAGTGGTTTAATTATAAATCTATCCACTACTAGAATTATCATTGGTTATTTCTCTAATATAGGTCAGTCTCGTTCTGGTGTAATTTCTTTAACTGCTGCACATCCCTCCCTTCCATTGAGAGACCAGAGGAATCCCAGGCTCTATTCAGGAATACCAGAAACTCCATTGCAGTTCTGTTGGTTACATAATGGTAGACTGGTCTTTCTGTGAAATCATTAGGTTGACACAGTCCACTAGCGATGCAAATAGGGTACAGATTAGCTGTGAATACAATCCTAAGAAAATTAGGATAGAACATAGGGGGCTTCTTCACTGGATTTCCCAGACTCAGAGGTGTTCCTTTTTCTAGAAACAGCCAGTGATAAAGTAGGAAAACAGTTATTGTTTAATGTATATCCTTTACAATGTAAGGTTACATCTCTTTAGGAACTGTTAAAGTCGTGGTATTGCTGGATGTTTCACAGCTGTACCTGAAAAGCAGGTACTGATCATGTTCTCCAAAACATCCCTTGTTACTCTTGGCTGTGCTCATTCTGTTTCATCATCCGTTGAGATTTGGGTATTGAACATCCATAGGAAAGCATATTAAAGCTTATAGACTGTATAGAGGTATAAAGGATGTTCCTCCACTATATCAGTTTAGATTAGAGTTGCTTTACTAGCCTTCTCTCACATTTTATGCAGAAAACAACAACAAAAAAATTTGTATAAGGAGGGAAACTATTGACATCTTTCTGTTTTTTGTACTAACGATTTCATTGTTATTGGTACAGGATCAACACAAACCAACATTCCCAGCACAACTGAACAAGCCACAGGAGAGCTCCAAGCACCCGAAAAAGTCATTTGGAGGTCTTCAAGCTTCCAGATCTGCCTCTAGTTCTTTAAGTCATCAACCAGCATCTGCAGAAAATAACCATTCAAATCCCTTCTTGACAAATGCACTCTTACCAAACCATCACCCCAATGGGGTCATCCCATGCATCATACAAGATGCACCCCTTGCACTTACCACCAAATCAAAGAGCCAGGGTAAAATACATGACAGTACTGCTACTTCTCCTGGTTCCCAATATTCTTCTCCAATAAATCTGAGTTCTTCTGTGAGAAAGAATTCTTCCAACAAACCTGCTCTGGGGCCTACCAGTCCTCCGGTTTTACAGAGCATTTGTAACGAGAAATCTCCAGTCAACACTAATTCACCAGCAATAAAATCTTCTCTGAGCGCCACAAAGACATTATTGGAAAAATTCCGCGGAACAGACTCCGACATTCCTAGCAGCAAGGATTCCGATGACTCCAATGAAGAGGACGATGAAGAAGATGACGAAGAAGATGAAGAAGAGGATGAAGATGATGAAGAAGATGATTCTGATAGTCAGTCAGGTATGTGGGTTTTATTTAAATACAAAGGAGCCTCCTGCACCACTGATTAATTCCAGGTATAGTCGCTGGGTGCTACTGCAGAGCCACAGCCAGTGGCATAGACATCCAATGCAAGACGATTAAGTAGCACACTTAACAAATAAATGGTGTTTATTCACATTGATGTCTGAAGAAGGTGTCATGTGACACTCAAAACATTACCTTCCACATGTGTTGAATAAACTCTGTTTGTTAAGACTGGTGTGTGCTACTTAATTGTCTTTCATTGTTTTTTTTTAAATATGTAAATAAAGTTATTTTACTTAAATGATCGGACTGAATTATGTGTCTCTTGAGCTATTCCTTCTTTAGGTTGACAGTAGAAGTCATCAGTGATGTCATTCTCTGTCTTTCAATAGATTCCTATTGTACCTAGGTAATTAGTGTACAAAATTAACCTAGTAAATACAGTAGTAATAATATTACTCTAAGGCTGGGTACACACGGAGGGACTATTGTCCGTTGGTCACTGCAAGTTTGGGCGCGGCTGTATTTGCGAACGATCGATCGTGCAGTCCCATAAGGAACCGCACAATCGATCGAAATTTAGAGACGCGTCCAATCCGGGCGAATGGACGATCGAGGTCGGGCGTGGCTGGCCGCCCCAAACCAGCAGATATTTTCAGGTGTCCGACCAAAAGTGCCATGAATCGGTCGGTTGGCCGAAAATATCTGCTGGTGTGTACCCAGCCTAAGATCCATGTTGATGAACATAAAACATAGAACGTTATTATTTTCTCCACCTGTACCTGCATTGACATGACTGTTACTCAAGTTCTACTTGAACTAGCGCAAAGCATGTGACATTTAGAGCCATAAGGAATTACCAATTGTTTCCAGCAGAGTCGGACAGTAATTCAGAATCGGACTCGGATGGAACAGAAGACGACGATGATAAAGATCAAGAAGACTCTGACAGTGACACGGAAGGGGAAAAAACTCCAGTGAAACTTAACAAAACTGCTCCGCCTGTTAGCAGCCCACCCACCAGTATTACTGCACACTCCACGCCTCTAAACCTGCAGGTTATGAAGAACCCTTCGTCCGCGCCTGCAACACTGTGTCCGGAAACTCCCAACCAAGACTTTCTTGCCACTTCTTCGAGCCCAAGTACACCATGCGGTATTTGCAAATATTGATATGAATATGTCTACAGTATCACTGTTCATTTAATGGTTTCTTTTTATTGAAATAGCATACAGAGGGTGAAATAGCATACAGATGGTTTCTACTGTGCCTTATATAGGGACACAGTAGAATGCTGGTTCAGTCCTACATTAAACAAGTGCGTGGTTCTGTTAGTCTATCCTGCTCAGGTTTCTGATCTAGTTCTGATCCCGTGTCTTAAACTGGGTACAGTGATGGACACAATCTGTAAGATGAGGTCATAAAGTATGACATGTTTCCCTCAACAGTGGCTGACTCGCTATACTTTATTATAGAGGGTTGACCGCGGCCGAGGGAGATTGTATGAACGTAATGAGAGATCGCAACGGTGAAAGTCCATTGGTGTCGAGAACATAGTTCGAGAGGTACACATATTGATGAGAAAGGGGCGATGCCGTCCGATCCAACCGATTGGTCCCTTTTTCGTTCATGTGTGTACCCAGCTTTACACTTGCTAGAGATACTGTGGGTTTTGTTTCTGTAGTCTGATATCCACATCACAGAATGGATATTGCTGTTGGAAACAGATTTGTATGAAATATAATTTATAGAAAATCGTTTGCCATTGTTCTGTTGTACCGTAGCTCGTCCCACATACTGAGGCTATTGAGGTCATAACCACTTTCTATGACTCTTCAATGTATTTTTTTGCTACACATAATTAATAGACACAAGCTCTCTGTTCCAGTCCCTACTAAGGGTTAGCGGGACTTTAAGACCAGAAAAGTGGCGACCGATTGTGTTTTGCGAAATATACCTGTGCATGCCACAAGCAGTTCAATATCCCTTTTGTGGGCAATGTAGTGGCACTTGAGAACTCCAAATACTAGTTAGTCACACAAAGGGCAAATCACCATTGGATATCGGCTCTGTGTAAATCTCCCCATTTTCTGCCAGAATTACTGTAACTGTGTCTTACCCAGCAGATTAGCCTGGAGTAAGTGACCACCTAGAAAAGAGCTCCTTAAAGTTAGTTTTATTCAGGCTGTAGAAAAAAGCCTTGGGGTGTCTGTGCAAGTAACTTAGCTCTGCCCGAAGAAAACTGTTTATTAAACCCAAAGATATGTTATTATCTGCAGAGAAACCTGTCCCATGGACATCATAGAGACGTCTGCTGATAATAAAATGCCCAGGTGCCTTCTGGGTTGAGAACACGGAATGACAATGGATGCAGCATTCTCTCTTTCTATGTTCCAGCATTTCTAGTGCAATTAAATCAGACAGGGGCCTCTCAAAATACATTTTAAAACTATCCGGTGATTTCTCTAAAGAGAGATTTCTCGGTCCAGATCCTCAAGTGTTTCTAACACAGAGAATTTTGTGGTTTCCCAGAATGTGTAAATGAAGCTAAATCAGAGCTGTATCCAGCCATTCCTTAAGGGCATTCCATCACAGAGGAGATCTTTGTGTGAGCTCAAGTGGAATAATCAATGGCTCAGTAGTTTAGACAGGTGCCCATGTGCTAATGGGTGAATAATAATGTGTTCTCGAAGAGGAAATCTCTCCACTGACCTATTGGGGACCAACAATAAAATCTCTTCCTTTAAGTGATCAATTTGTCTGCCTGTTATCAGATATTTCTCTCTCTGTTGTTATGTGTAATGTTAGGAGTCTTGAAAACCTGAAATAAAAGTTTTTATGTTTAATCTAATATGGTTTTAAGAACAGTGACGGCCAATGTGAATCCTTTCATCTGTATAAACCCCAATGCAGCCTATTGTAGGATTCTGGGAGGTTTAGTGTTAAGGTATTCGCTGAACATCAGGCATGTGTATGGCTAGGTTATAATACCAACAAACTACTGCTGTCAGCTATGTAACCGTACAAAGAGAAAATTTCCTTTGGATCATAATTGTCTCCTATACTACAGTATAGGGAGCTGATAACATTGTCGCCATGAATGTGGGAAACACACGATTGTTCCATATATAAAGAATGAGGCAAAGTTACAACCAGATTCCATCAGATTCCGGTTGTGAGTTTGTGACTGCGGTAACCTGTAGGGTTATATGGTATTAAATCTGGACTTATCTAGAACCTAATCTGAGAGAAGCACAGCTAGGTTAGACACTTAATACTGGCCATACAATGGCAGGAATCCTGGTTGATCCCATAGGGAGTTTGCCAATATCATCTGCCCAATGCTTACTGTAGATATTAACTAGTGAAGTGACTGGAATACAATATAGCTTGTCGTGTCTACGCACATCCAAACAACTGCACCAAGCTGAACTTTTTTAGAGAGGTTCACCTGTTCCAGAATCGTGTTAAGATTACCAAAGGACACCATCAAAAACGTCCACCAAATAGGCCATAGCCTGCTTCAGCCTTTTAGAAACCACAGGAGCTTTTGATCAAAAAGTGTAATTTTGGGGCTTTTTAAATAGTTACCGTATATTGTAATAGTTTTATTCATTATTGTAGTAATATATAGCAATGCCATTCATTATTGTAGTAATATATAGCAATGCCATTCATTATTGTAGTAATATATAGCAATGCCATTCATTATTGTAGTAATATATAGCATTGCCATGGTGCATTAAAGAACAATCAACTAATGCAGAGAGTTTTCCACCAAAAGCAAGAAGGGACCATGAATACAAATTCATTTCATCTTATGCTGTCTACATAGATATTACAATTGCTTTCTGCTGCAGGGTTAACCAGGAATGACCAGACTAGTAGTTTTGCTTGGCTACTATTTGTAGGGTAAAGAGTTTTTCTTTTTTGATTTCTCCCTCTAACCACTGATACTTATTTTAAGGTTCTGGGAAAAGGAGAAGAGTAACAGATGAACAAGATCTCCGAATTCCATTGGAATATGGGTAGGTTACTTGCTATCACCAGCTGCTCATTGAAGAAGCTTTATTTAGATATTAATGGGGTGCAGGGGGCTGCATTTTAACAGCTGCAGGAGAACTAAGGAGAAAAATATATTTGTTTAGATTTCTGAGAAGAATTAGACGTCGGTTTGCTCAAAACTTGTTTATGTTTGTGAAAAGTAGGGAAAAATTTTCCCAACCCCATTTGACAGTAATTGGACAATGCAACTAAAGGTGGCCATAGATTATGGTGTTTTTACTAATTAATATTATCAGCTGTTATTGGTCTGTTTAACTGGATAATTGTCAGTGATAATTGATTCTCTATACTATAGTTAAAGGGTAACTGTGGTGTCCATATTAAAAAGAGCACATTCCCACCTTTAAAACGACTCCAGAATCATGCTTCTAGCTGCAATCTATGCAAACTTATAATAGTATAAACAGTAGTGTTTCCAGCTAGCACTGTGATCTGTGACATCACCAGCACTATTGCTCCGCCCCTATGCCTTTGGCATGAGCATGCCCAGTTGTATCCTACTGCTGTAACTGTCTTTAATTAGCTGCTTTAAAGTTATAAGAAAGCTCTTTTCAATAGAGGACACTTGTATGAAGACCACAGTTATCCTTTAAGGAAGCAGGTAACAATGGTGCCTGAATGTGTATTTTGTGATGAATTTTCTTACTAGTAGTCTAGTTTTAAGATGCTCATTATAAATTCAAAACCTAAATAATAACTTACTTTCAGGTATAGAAATTCTAACTGACCTGGATCAATTTACGTTCCTTGAAAGCATTTAAACATTGGCAGTGCCGAGCCATTTTATATAATGGCCGACCAGGTGTTTTAAGCACAGATGCCTATTAAGCATAGAGCAGAATCCTTCCTGCAGGTTTATTTTGAAAGGCACAATAGCCCTGTCATAACACAGTAAATATTTTCATGCAGGTGGCAAAGAGAAACAAGAATAAAGAACTTCGGTGGACGTCTACAAGGAGAAGTGACCTATTACGCGCCGTGTGGCAAGAAATTCAGACAGTACCCAGAAGTAATGAAGGTATCTTATTATTTCCCATCGACCATGAAAGGAGTTTTCCTACAGGTCCATTGTTATTTGATTTTCTGCTCTGCCACCCGAGGTGTAATAGAAATGTCCCAGTCACTCAATGCTTTGCCATGTAAAGTCTGTGTTATTCTCAAGGGTTGATGCACCAACCATAAGCATCTCTGTAAACAGCCATTTTACTTTGCTTTGTATTCCCTTTTTAGATACACACATGGTAAATCATTTTGGGAACCTCTGGTTTCTGTTCAGATGATCTGTACATTCAGTTCATCATCTTTATAATCATTGTTTTCCTAGGAGAGGGATTTATACATGGTAAATAATGATAAACTCCATATCAGGGGAATGGTTTTCTCTCCGGCTATAAGCTGGTTTATTTTAGATATTATGCTGGAAAGGGAAGGGCCCAAAGCCTATAACCCCAAGCTGCTGCTTAATGAACTACAACTTTCACCCTCACCTGTGGGTAAGATGCTGTACGTGAAAGGATTTGTAGGTGAACAACAGTAAGAGGGCTTGAAGCTGAACGTCCTTGGTCCTTTCTATGCTAAATGCAGCCCTGTCTTTGTGGATCTTATATCTGATCTTACATTAGTAAATTACTATTGGTGCTATGTACCGTACACATGCCCCTTGAAAGTAACCTAATTCATGTCGTTCAGGCCATTCCGGTGCAGTCGTTCTGGTTACTTTCTGATACCTATAGTGGCTGCAACTTTCAATGAAGTTCTCAACGTTCGGTAATTGAGATTGTCAGTGGCTCAGTTTGGTTGAGAGATTGTTAGAGGAAGGTGGCGTGGCTGCTTAGGCCATGCCCTATGGGACATTACACTTATCATTCTGGAAGTTTTAAGCAGCTACTGTATATCCAAGGTTATAAAAATGAAAGAAAAACTGATTAAAAAGAACACATGGCATATAACATGCATGGAAATGATATGTTTGAAATTCCTACATGTCAGAAAATGTTATGTAGTCATTTGTGTGTATTGCACTGCAGACCTGTCTGTTTTTCAATGAAAACTCCCAGAATCTCCAGAGAGCTGTCATGTATTCCATTTTTCATTACCATTTAGATGCTGTTAAATTTGTGACAGTTTCACAAAATGCAGTGTCCATAACGTGTGTATATTTATATATATATATATACTTATATACGTATCATATATCGAAAGGTCATACTAAAGGCAATGCATTGTGTTCATTTAAACTAGGACATGTTTGTCAAGAGAAATGTGATTGTTGTCCCCCCACCGCATGATCTACCTATCTAATAAGAATACTGTAGCTCAGTGTGTGTGTCACGGAATGCCATCTACTGACAGGAGCAGGGCACCAATCCTATGCTGTCATTCTTTCAATCCCTCAAGTGAAAAAATCTGTGATTTTTTCAGTATCTCAGCAGAAATGGAATAATGGATATCTCAAGGGACAATTTCAGCTTCAGTGCAAAAATAAGAGTGGGTGACTTCTATGAAGCCAGAGATGGACCACAGGTATCCAATTAAAAAAAAATTATATAGTCCAAATAGATACCGCACCATTAGCAAAGTCACTTTTATTAGAAATCTGACTTTTCTTGGCTCTCGGTTATTATTTTAAGCCTTTTAAATAAGGCTAAAGCTGGCCATAGACATCCGAAACTGAGCAGATTAGACGGTAAATTCCCATGGACTCTGCCGGTAATTTGCCACAATTCAAACCTACACAGACCTGATCAACCTTCCTGTACCTCTCTATAGGGATCAGTCATTCGGGGCATGATCGCTATTGACCCCCTTTAATTAAAGCAGGAGCCACTATAGCGACCGCTGGTCATTTTCAGGCCAAATCGACTGATCTTAAGAACGACAGAATGCCTGTCAGATGAGGTATTGGTTGTTCCATGGGCCCCGTACACATGCAGATAGCGGTAAGATCCTGCCTTGATCCGACAGCATCTGCTGGTTATCTTGCATGTGTATGGCCAGCTTTACTCGGTAAGCCAATAAAAGTAAAAACAAAATTGTGATAAAAGATATATTATCACAATTTCTGTGTTTAGTAGTAGCACTGTATTGTGTGTTGTTTTTGTGCCCATGTATATTTTGTGTTTGGAATGTTCATTTGTGATGTGATGTGTGTTTTTGCTGCATAATTTAACATGTCTTATTACATTTTCCTTGATGTTAACCTCTTGTTTACCAGCTGCCTACAACATATCGGGTATCTCTAGCCTGTCCAAACAAATCACAACACAGGGAGAGTAAATCAATGTTTGGTAGAACCAGTACTCTAGTGTCAAACCTGTCCTGCAGTCCTTGGCAGTCCTTGGCCATATTCTAAGCACAGAAGGATAAAAAGGGGGAATGGAGTCATTTTTATCTTTGTTATTAACCTGTCTGAGATCCCACCATGTACTGAACACTTTGCAAGATTTAGTGCATTGTGGGAACTTGGTCAGAGATGCAGCACGGAGTATTTTGTGATAAGACCCTAATGGAATAAAGTTTTACTCATTTTAGCTCTAATAGGGAGCGAGATACTGTGTATTGAATTGGGTCCACATTTTTTGGTCTTCCCGGAGGCCCCCCAAATTCAGTGTTAAATCCAGGATAACCAGATAGCACATCAGGTAGAGTGGGTTTTGCACTACGACAACATATTGCATCTCCCTGTAGATAGCTGATTGGAGAGCTGCTCTCCTAAATGAATCACAATGAGCATGTCTGGGTCATGAAACAGGTAAGGGGGCTTTATCTACTGAGAAGAAAGATAAAATGTAGAATGATGTATTTCTGTAAATAAATCCCCTAGAATGGTTTCCTGCAGTATTAGTAAATTGTAAGGCATGCCATCAAAAATGGTATTTTTTGGGCTTATTTGACTATAATATTAGTCTGTATCATTTTACTGACAAATTTATTGCTATTTCATTTCTGTTTTTAGACTTTTCTATCTAGTGAGAAACCAAGGCACAAAATGTCAGAACAGTCTGTGTGTAAAGACTTGAGGTTCGTACACACGTGTGATCGCGGGTGCTGTGTGTGCACTTTATCGTCCGAAATGGGCATTTGGTCCAGGATTGTTGCCCAATGAACGAACGAACGTCCGTTTTGGGCGATAAAGTGCCCATACACGGCACAATTATCAAACTAAACAGCCATTCGTACACATCGTGCAGCGTGGGTCGGCACCTGTGATCGTGCATGTGTACGAACCTTAAATTTTGCTTTTGTGAAAACAATCATATGCAAACCTCCAAACACACATTTCCCAGGGCAGAGACTGCTGATTAGAACAATGTATCCATTATCTTTCTATGTAATATCAAATCTTACAGAGAGCCCTGCCCCCTCCCTAGCTTGTTGATCTTGGACATGCTCAGTGAGATTCACTTCATCAGCTACGTTGTATCTTTCTGTGCTTAATGTGGGGGGTAGAAATGGAAGTGAAATGAGGAGGGCTTTCTGTAATTACAGATTAAATTCAGGTATATCTTAGAAATTAAAAAGAAACTCAATTGATTCATTATTTTAGACAGCAAGTTTTGCTAATAATATTTTTAGTGGAATCAGCATTGTGAAAAGTAGTGGTGCAGTAGTTGGCAACCTTCAGTGGCCCTTATTAATTATAGCAGTGATGTCAAACCTTGGCACTTCAGATGTTTTGGAAAGTACAACTCCCATGCTGGAGGTTGTAGTTTCTAAACCTGTGAAGTGCCAAGGTTCCATATCAATGAACTATAGAATTTTTATACAAACTACACTTTTTATCTTGTGACTAATAAGACAGACTATTAAAGGGAATGTTTACCCTTAAAACAAACAAACAACCCCCCCCCTTAAAAAACAGGTCAATTGTCAGTTACCTGCCCCCAACTGATATATTTTGCAGTTTATTACCTGCATTACTAACCATATATTTAAGGGTATTTATTGTCTGTCCCCATTCTTGCAAAATAAACTGTCCCCTCCCTCCATGCAGTCAATCAAGGCTGTGACTGCTGACATTACAAATAATGATTGACTGTTCTTTCACTTGTCTCCTCTGCACATGCTCAAGCATATAAAAAGCTCATTGAGCAGAGGGAGGAAGCAGATACCTTTGCCAGAAAGAAATAGAACTTCTGGTTACAAATGCATGTAATATACTGGTAAAAATAGCAGTTGGGGTTACTGGCAGAAAACCAGAAGTCACCAGTTTTTAGTTTTAAAGGTGGACATGTTCTTTAAGCTGGCCATGCACTTTCAACAATTACACAGTGTTTAGAAAACTGCCTGGCCTGATGATTACAACCATAATGTAGATCACAAACCATGATCCAGGCAGGAAATATTGGAAGGTAAGACCTGTCCTGCAACCGATGTTATGTCGATTTGCTGTTCATGTCTAAAAACCTGTTGAATGGGCGTAACATTTGGTCAGTGTATGGCCAGAATTAAAGACACAGATCTCTGATAAACTCCATGGACAAATTAGATTTAGAAAAAGACATCCTTTGTGCTTTAATATTTCCCCAAATGAATTTGCAAAATGCAAATTAAATGGAAATAAAACCACAAAGTACAGAATACGGCAGCAATTTCAAGTTTTTTGGATTTGTTCTTGAGTGTGTCTGGGGAAATAACTTATTCGCTTATGTCTACATAATGAGGGACCTTGAGAGGTGAATATTGTCCCTAGCCCTTTAGAAGTCTCTTTATTTTCTGGCGCAATATTAACCTTTTAGGGGAGAGATAGTCGGTTGCAGTTAACTGAATAGCAAAATTATCGAAAACCCTGCCCTGAATTAAAAAGGTCAAACACTAGACTACAAATTTCCATGTGTCCGCTGCTCTGGTATTGATCCAAACGTAATACTGATATAAGAGCCATACGTGTTTCTGTAAATTATTTTACTATAATCAGTGCTTAGCTTTATCATCAGTGGACTGGATATTAGGATCCAGAGTTCCACGGACTGTATAATAGAAGGCACAGGGCCTTTATACTTCACTCTTGCTGTCTTCTAATATACAGAGTTTATTATTTACTTATCACATGGAAATGTCACACTGACAGATTTTCTGTAAAGGGTGTCACCGTTCCCTCATCCCGTGACACGGTCATCACCCAAAATATCATATTTATATAATTGTTTTCATGTTTATACTGAGACTTGGAATGAGAAAAGTCACAGATACAAATGACAAGGAAAGCTCCATGTGTGACATGTGTCATTCAAAGAAACATTCATTTATCTTTTACACAGAATGAGGAACGCTATTCATTGGCTGGATCTGTGTGTGTTAACTATGGAGGTGTTTGGCTCAGACACATTAGTAACAGTGCAATTCCCTCATCTAATTACAAATGATATTCACTTTTTTATTAATTGTCAAATATTGAAATCTGGATACGGGACCAACTTCCCCTCCATTTTGTTTACCTGTCTGAAGGGGATGCAGTGGTGTCTTCTGAAAGAGGAAGAAATAGTCCCACGAATCCGGTCTATGGAGGGGCGTAGAGGGCGACCTCCAAACCCGGAAAAGCAACTTGCCAGGGAAGAATCCAGGATGAGACGGAGGAAAGGACGTCCACCTAACGTAGCAAGCGCGGATTTTATGGTCAACGATGATGCAAAGTTGTTGAGAAAGCTACAGGCACAAGGTAAGTTAAAAACCAATTGAAAGGGAAACTCCAGGGAAAATAATAGATCAGGTGATTGGCCACCATGTGGGGCCCTGAAATGTAATGAGTAAAAGTTTAGAAAGATTACTAGGTACACATGGTTCAATTGTGGTAGACAGTCCTGCATACACGGCTTTGGTTTTCTCATGAACAATGCACCCTAAATATGGAAGGCATCTTCAGCCATGGGAAAGGATATGTTGCAGGTATGTAGCAGGGTTTATTTAAACTAATGTAGTTCAAGAAATGTTGGCAACCACCTAGGCTTAAAGGGCATTTAAAAAACTGCTATTTTAAGCATTTTATTGCTTGTATTTCTAACCAGATATTTAATGATAAGTATTGCTTCTGTTCTGTCCATTTCTCCTGCTCAGTGAGCTTTTAGGAACCTGAGCATGTGCAAAGGAGGCAGTAGGGGAAAGTGCAGCCGTTTATTGGCTATAATGTCGGCATTCTCAGCCTTGATTGACTGCATGGAGGGAGGAGTCAGCCAGAATGGGGGCAATAATTATTTTGAAATATCTGGTTAGTAATACATCTTAGAATATGCTGGTTGGAATTGGGGCCAGGTAACGGACATGCCCAGTTTTGTTTTAAGGGTGGACATGCTCTTTAAGTGTCTTTTTTTCACTTCAGTTGTCGTTTACTGTTTTTTCATATATTTTTATGCACAAGGAGGATAAAGCCGTGATTTCGATCATTGGCAAATGATCGAAATTACAACTCCCAGCGTTACTGGACTGCAAAATGCAACCAAGGCATGTTGGGAGCTGTAGTCTCTAGACATCTAGAGTGCCAAGGTCCAACATCACTGGGATAAAGGGTAACTATCTAACCAGCTATCCCATTCATTTGACTTTCTGATCTGCTGTAGAAATTGCCAGACAAGCTGCACAAATCAAACTTCTCCGAAAGCTCCAGAAACAGGAACAGGCTCGAGCTGCCAAGGAAGCGAAAAAACAGCAAGGTATCTCTCCGTGATAACAATGGCTGCCACAATCAGCCGTGGAACAACCGTGGATTAACCACCTATTTTTATTCTTATTAGCTATCATGGCTGCGGAAGAGAAACGGAAACAGAAGGAGCAAATAAAAATCCTCAAACAACAGGTACTATTTTTTATTTTTTTATTGCTAACCCATTGCATTCCTTTCGCTGTAATCTGCACCAACCAATCAGCTGCCAAACAGAGTTGACCAGGAAAAAATCTTACAGCTGATTGGTTGCTGTAGATTATTCACGCTGGCAAACTTTTGCACCTCTTAAGCTGAATACACTCAGAAAAGACCTTTTAAAGATGATGGACAGAATCTACACACAGTCCCGAGCTTTCTCCCCATATAAAGTATAGGGAGAACGTTTGGGACTGCCACATTACTTTGTACATTATACTTTAGTACAGGGGACCTGCCAAGGTTGTTCCAAACAATCCCATATCCGAAGGAAAATGTTCAACGGCCTTGGTAATGCTCAGAACTGTGGTACACACTTTAACGATAGAGGCGATTCTGTCAGAATCCTCCCTTTTTAAGTGGGTAACCACCTTTAGTAAATAAGCCCCCATGGTCTATTATTGAGGTTACTCTAGTTGTAGAAAAAGAAATGATTGAATGTTAAAGACAATGAATGTATTTCTCACGATCTGACCATCACTCAGATCCCATGGGCTGGTAGCCTAAAGATAATGAGATATTATCATACAGTGTCCATGCAGCAATTAAACTCCACCGACCCTAAACTTAGTATGAAAAACTAATGTAGTATGAAAACCTTTTCATATGTTTATTGCGCTTGCAATTTATTTATTCGGACATAATAGCCCTATAGAAAGCGAGACGTTTATTTAAATCACACGTTGTAATACATATTTACATTGTGCCTTGTGTTCTGTTCATACTGATAAACCTTTAGATATTAGCTGTGACTGTTATACTGCTGACTCCTTGTATAACATAAGGATACGGTTGGCATCCATAGCGTTAATATGTCTTTATCTTGCCAGGAAAAAATGAAGAGGATTGAGCAAGTAAGAATGGAGAAAGAACTTCGCGCTCAGCAAATCCTCGAGGTAAATGACTATGTTAATGATTGCGAGCTGTTGTATATTGTGTTATGGCATAACCATGCATGTTAAATTAATAGACAAAAGATGGAATCTGGAAGGGAAGTTTATAACAAAAAGTTACTTTTACTGTATATGAGAGTTTCTAATGTTGGATAAATGGTTTACTTATTTGCTTCTCTCTGTCCTATATATATATACACTAGACATTAAGCCCGCTACAATAACGGGCGCTAGAAGCACAGAGTGCCCCCTTAGTGTCCCAAGGCCATAGTCCTCCTCCATGTCCCAAGGCCAGAGTACCCTCTTAGCGTCCCAAGGCCAGGGGCCCCCTCTGTCCCAAATCCAGAGATCCCCCTCTGTCCCAAACCCAGCCCCCCCCCCTGACCCAAATCCAGGGCTCCCCTTCTGTACCAAATGCAGGGGGCCCCCTCTGTCCCAAATCCAAGCCCCCCCCTCTGTCCCAAATCCAAGGGCCCCCCATCTGTCCCGAATCCAGCCCCCCCCGTCCCAAATCCAGGTGCCCCTGTCCCAAGAAACCTTACCTTCAGACTGCAGTCCGTTTAATTGCTGTTCTCCCTCCGTGTGTTTCCTGTGTTTCTCCCTCTAGTAGTGAGTCAATAGGAACTGCAGACACTCTCCCTCTAGTGGTGAGTCAATAGGAACTGCAGAGACTCTCCCTCTAGTGGTGAGTCAATAGGAATTGCAGAGACTCTCCCTCTAGTGGTGAGTCCATAGGAACTGCAGTGACACACACACACGGACGCACACTTAGGGTTTTATTATATAGGATTATCTACCCAAATTCTAGACTTCTCTTACCAAACAGCCGTCTCTGCACATGATGCCCTTTAAGTAAATAACAGTCATAATATAAACAGAAGACATTTGCCTTTTGTGACCGTTACTCATCGGACAGAAGGTGGATGTAATTCCATGATGCCTCCTGGTCTTGTCCCTTATTGAGTGGCAGAAGAACAGAAGAAATGTGTAAGGTTTAAAAGGAGAAATGTGGATTTAGAAATTCCATAAGTAAATTTAACTGATTTCTTGTTAAAAAGTTAACGGTTTCAAATGCACAGGCGTTCTACAACAGAATAGAATGCACAGATGTTCTACAATAGAATAGAATGCATCCATTGGCTGAAGACATTCCAAGAATACAATCAAGATTGCTCTGTACAAAATCATATTCATTCTTTGTAAAATACGGTTTTCTGATTGGTGTATTTGCCTTCATTACTGTCCAAGCCACCAAACAGGTTGTCATGGCCATTTCTGTGTTTGTTTTAAAATTACAAAAACATTTCCTGTTAAACATTTGTACATAGGCGTTGTATCTGTTATATAATCTGGGTTCATTGCAGAAAAGGTGTTAAAGGGTAATACTATTGAGATGAAGCATTATAAAATTGTGGAACCTTTGTTGGCTAACAGAGATGATATCCATAGATATCAATATAGGTTCTTATTTATTAGGAGGTGCACAAGTTTCTGTTAATTTGCAGCAACCAATCAGCTGATGCGGTAATGATATGTTTTCTAAATGTAGTAGACCAGTAAAAAGGTAACATTTTTGTATCTCTTAATATTTTGAATAGGCCTGATAGTTCCTTTCTTCCAGATGATTATATGGCTCATTAAAAGCTATGTCTGTCTTTCTAAAAGTATATCAGAGAAGTTTACAGCTCACCAGCTTAGTTTATAATAACCAGTCTGATAGCTTTTGACTATTATGCTGTTATGGAAGAGGTGTTCTTATTAAACTTTGGCCTTGGGATGTACTTACACCTTAACTACAATATGTTCTTATTTATGGTGAACAGTTATATCCTCAACTTGCATTGCATTTTGAATATCCTGGAGCTGCTCAAAGAAGCCCACCCAAATAGCCAGCAAAAGTTTGTTAATAAGACACCTCTTGGTCCTCAAATTTCCTGAGACCCGCAAAGCAGCAAAAAAGATTAACAATCCATCATACATGCTCTTAATTGCACATGAAGTGTTGTAATGCCTATAACAGTTCTTAAGGAACGGACCAGGAAGGAAACCGTTGAATAAGCAAGCATGATAGGCTGAGATGTTGCCATAGAAGGGCTATAGAGTTGGCTGCTTTTCAAAGGTTTTGGAACTAAAACTGAGAAGAGAGACCAAGTGAGATCCTCACCAACATCCAGTATGCCATAGTTAAGATACCTCTGGTTCTACCCAAACCCTTCACATCTACAGTAGCTCGCTCTGCCTTTGTAGGAGCACATCTGGCATTCTGAGTGACAGACCTGGAACACTTCTAATTGTCATTCAATGGTTCATTAACCTTCCTCGATCTAGTTCAGAATATAATATTGGGTAGAAAACTTTGTTCTGCAAACCACTAACACTTTCTTGTTTGTTTTGGAGCTAGATGGGTTAGATGTAAGAGGGGATCCTTGCATGTCTTCTGGTTACTGATAACCTTTCTGTACCATAATTGCCGTAATACTCCTTTTTAAAGATAATTCATGTATTGTCAGTAATAAACAATGGTAATATAGTTCAGCTAACCTGATATCTAGCTGCACAGCCACTGAACACAAACAGTATTAATGAAAGGCAAACCAAGGGTTAGCATGCTGCTCTGCTGTGCAAAATGTCGAATGTCATTACCCAGAAGTGCATGCAGCTTCCTCTGTAAATCTGATAACATTCTCAGACTGTAGTTGTGCTGTTGCATGACATTGAGACCTGTTTTGCATGCACAGGCTAAAAAGAAAAAGAAGGAAGAAGCAGCAATTGCCAAAATAATGGAAGCCGAGAAACGAATACAGGTTAGTTTAGATTATTAGAACTGATTCTTTTTTAGTGTGCATTTTTATATAATGTATATTGGTTATAGAAAGGGATGGTTGATATTGTTTATAGGGATTGCACTGCTACAATATAATATGTGTATGTAGAGAAAGATCATTACTATCATGTACATGTGCAAATACCAGAGGGTTTTCTTAATATACCAACTTTTGACTGGAGACACTTGGCTCTGGGTTTTGTACCATACAGTAACCCCTTGCATCCAATCGAAAATGTCCTTTCAATAACATGTGCAGACAAGTTAACCCCCACTGGTTGCTTTTGTTACTACATTGGTGTACTGCTAGACCTGTTTTAGTAAATGGGGGTCTGGGATCCCCCTGTCTTTTGGAAGCACAAGATATATTTGTGCATAAGGCATACGGGGGGGCTTGGCTGCTAAAATAATATATAACATGAAACTTAAGGCTTTTGTGGGAGGAATAGGCAGCTGCCGAAATAATGCATGCAACAGTGCAAAATACCCACCATTCCTCAATGCTGTATGTTTAATTATATGGCCAGTCTGTCTGTTAACTTGGTGATAACAATTCCAATAACCTCACGTAAAACCCCCTCAATTAAGTCAGGGGTGTCACCTTATACTCTAGTGATTTACGTCAATTCTTTATTTTTCTTGATTGGTATGATGGCAATGTAAGAGGAGCTAGGGTAATGTGAATAAGGCTAGTGTAGGTCAATACAGAATATCAATGCACCTCCCTTCACTGGAGGGCCAGTGTCTTCAGTAACTGCAAGAACATACAGCTCATAGCGTACCAGACTTGTAAAGAAGAACTAAGGACATACTATTATTATTGTGGATTTATATAGCGCTAACATCTTCCATAGAGCTTTACAATTACATGTATACATTCACATCAGTCCCTGCCCCGAAGAGCTTACAATCTAAGCACATTTATTTGACACATACAACCTATCAGTATGCCTTTATGATTGTGGGGGAAACCGGAGTGCCCGGAGAAACCTCCTTGCAGATGTGTCCAAGGGTGGAATCGAACTCAGGATTTCAGCCCTGCAAGGCATCAGGTGCTAACCAATGAGCCACCGTGCTGCCCATAGTGAGAGACAAGTAGCTCTATATATGACACTGTCCATAACCACGAAGAAAAACTTGTTTCCTTGGGTGTTTTTTAATAAAGGGCTAAAGGGCCATTGAAATAGATTGGTGTTTTTTTGGTAAAATTTTACACCAAACTCTATTTATATTTGTTATAATAGGTACATTTCTAGAGATTTCCATATTCCCTAATTTATTTGGGAATCCTGTTATTATCACTGAAGGTATCCATACATTCTAATTTTGTGATAGGTATTACAATTTTAATGTTGATCACAAACCATTATCTGTCTGGGAAACGTTGTGGGGACCTCACAAGGTCTCAATGGGGATACTCCATTTGTATCCACTTTTTGTTAAATAGAAAATCAATTCAGCCTTTAGATGGCAGTAATGTCTAAAACTGTCCTGGATTGGTTGTACACAGGCAATCGTCACATTTTATTTATACGTGAATAAGATGAAACATTACTTAGTACAAGTCTAATGTGGGCTGTATTTTATCCGATCGTAGAAGCCCATGTGTTTTCTATTGTTTCCAGAATAGAATCCATGTGTAGACTAAGCAATTAATGAAGCTTTCAGTTTAGTTTTAGTGTGGTTTGATTGGCAGCCCAGTAAACTGTATATCGTGCACACATATGAGCGGCCATATTGTACCAATGAGATAATTTGTCTAACAACTTTTGCCAGCTATTTCCAAACATGTCTATTACATCCAGCAATTACTCTTTCTCTGATTTACTGTAATGTCTGTGGGGGTAAAATATGGGGTCAGTGAATTGCTAAGCATGTATATGCCCCTCAAACTGTTGGGATATTAATTAATTATTAAAGGGCTGGTACACATGGGTCAATGTATCTCTATTTTCCTGACTGCCAAACTAATTGGTTGACTGTTGGTCAGGAAGAAATTTGGTTACTGACACATTTCCACATGATCAATGTGATCGATAAGGCTTATTGAACACCGTTGCGATCAGATTCAATTGTGTTGACAATCAGACCTAACGTGTTAGTTGTGGCAAAATTCTTTACTGGCTTTTCAACCCAAACAATGAAACATCATACCAGCCTTTCAATGGGGTTGAAATATAGTTCCGTGTGTACCAGGCCTTAACCACAAATGTGCAGAATCTGATTTCAGTTCTGTGCAACATCCAAGGAACACCCTTAATTTGGCAGTTACTTTAAATTTCCCAGATGACATTTTTAAAAAAAAAAAAATATCCTTTAGCAAATTAAATGAGCTCAATGCAGGTGTATTTTAAGCAAATGTTTTCTTTAATCCAAATACATACTCATGGATAAAATAAAGTTTGTGCAGGAATTATAGAGTTCTGGAAAATCAGCATCTATCTCTTACTAGTCAACTGGATGCGATCCCAGACGTTTAATCTTGTCATCAGGTTTGGATTTAGGGGTCTACATACTCTAATAAACCAACCCAGATGGAAACACTGGAATATCCCCAAGATCTGGCTGCCAGTAAATGCGTGTATTTCTAAAGTTCTTTTTGCTTTTGTAATTGTTTTG
Organism: Hymenochirus boettgeri; assembly: GCA_019447015.1. NCBI lineage: Eukaryota > Metazoa > Chordata > Amphibia > Anura > Pipidae > Hymenochirus > Hymenochirus boettgeri. Next base: position 135,756,682 of record CM033477.1, read on the forward strand.
TTAACACGACCAATGTTACAGTTATTATTACAATAAATAATGACTATTGCATCATCACTGTTACAAGTTATCCAAAGTGATGATGTAAAAGGCCTCAATGTGACTTATGCAGGAGCTTTGTGTACACTAACGTTTATTGAATGCAGAGGGATCATATTATATCATATAAAATAAAATAATCATTACCAGTGTATGGCAGGATATAGAACTGAACTCTCTCCTGGCAGTTTATCATTGTATTTTATATTTCCCTTACAGGTAGTGGGGGAATTCAGATATGTAAACCATTGTAACAGTATGTAGGTAGATAATAATAAAATTGTAGGCCTGATTGCTGTAGGCACCAGTCCCAGTATCCTCTAAAAGGGAAGGGTAATTTATTTAAAATGTTGTTATAGACCTAAAATATCTCAGCATCTTGGGAACTGTAGTTCTGCAACAGCCGAACTGACAAAAGAGAAGAGACCTGTCGATCGATGCACCCAGCCTTAGGAATCCTTATTTCAACACCCCCTATGCACTATAAATGACTTAAAGTATACTTTGTTTAGAAAAACTGCTGATTACAATGATATATCAGTTGCTTTTCTAAATTATCCCTTTACAGTAATACAACATTATAAAGTTTCTTTTTCTTTCCAATAAACAAAGTGTCTGCCCCCCCTTCTCTGTTCATGGCATGGGCATGCTCAGTAGGGTTTATCATCAGCTCTATGCTAAGAGGAGGGAATAAGAAGGTGTTTTTACTGTTTAGCCAATGTCTTACATCAATTTAAATCATGTAGAAAGGCAAGTTATACGTTGTGGGCTTTAAGGTAAAACGTGATTTTAAAGGTTTCCTTGTTAAAATACACTGTATGATACCTTGGGATTTTAAGACTGGTAAACACAATGTGATTGGTTAACAGGACATGTGATGTAATATTGTATAATCATCCTAGGATGATATAACTACATTCAGAAACTATTTATCTTCGGACCAAATCCACTGCTTTAAAGATTCTTTCTTCTTTTTAAGGCAAAGGAAATACGGAGACAACAAGCCGTTCTACTGAAACACCAGGTCTGTAATTTTCCACATGCGAGGTTACTGTATTACTGACTGTGTTTGTTTATTTTAATAATGTTTTTAACAATTAGTTTTAAATTTAAACTGCCTTTACTTTGTGTAACAGAGGAGTGTACAATATCCACCCTACCCAGGGCAGAGTTAGAGAATGAATGGGGCCCAGAAACAAAAGACGTCTGGGAACACAAATAGAATAACTATAAAAATATGGGGGCAAATAAAACAAGGGTCCTAGTTACCCCCGGACAGCCTAGACAGGGGGAACTTGTCAACTACATTAGACTATCCAGCCTGGTTCCGGAATAGGCAGGGTTTGAGCTGTCAGTAGTGGAGCTGGTTGGTCCATGGGTGGAGTTTGGTTAAGTGGTATATGCAGCCCTTTCAACTTTATTAAACAGAGCTTTAGTTTGCAATTGCTGGAGGGATGCAAGTTGTAAACCGAACCATAAGAAGTTTATTGATTTGCAAAGTTATTGTTTACTGGGCCATGGCTGTCTGACTCTGCCCTACCCAGCGAGTGACACACCCTGGCACACAAATTAAGAATGATGCCCTTACGTAATGTCTCCTGCCTTCATATTATTTCTTGCTTTGGGTTTTGGGATTTCTGGGTTTTTTTATTTCTTCTTGCATAGTATATTTTGATTTCATTTCTGTGTCATAATGATGTGCCAACTCTTTCTACCAGGAGTTGGAGAGGCATAGACTAGATATGGTATGGGTATGTTTATTTTCGTACATCTAACACCGCATCGTGATTTGGTTGTGATATGGTTCTCATAGCACTGCATAAAGTATAGCACTGGCTGTTGTTGTGATATCACACCCTACTGCATGGCTTAACAGCACAGTGCATTGCATACATCTGCTGCTTGTTACGGAAAAAAACACTGCTAGGCATAAAACCAATTAATGCTGCTGGTGGCATTGCTATACAGTTTAATAGCACAGCATGGGATGTCCATTCCAGCAGTGGGGTGGGAGGAGACAATGGTGAGACCACAAAGTGTTCCTCCAGAACGTCTTAAAAGCTTTTTTTCTAGTGCTTTAGATCTCATTGTAAATTCTGAGTAATGTTGCTCTAGAACTCCTTGAAGGGCATGTCCATCCTTAAAACAAAAAACTGGTGACTTGTCAGGTATATGCATTTGTAACTAGATTTTTAATGATAAATTCTCTTTCGTTCTAGCAAAGGTAACTGCCTTGCCCTTCTGCTAAATGAGCTTTTTATAAACTTGGGCATGTGCAGAGGAGGCAGCTAGGGAAACAGCAGTCAATCATTCGTTGTGATGTCAGCAGTTACACCCTTGGTTGACTAAATAGAGGGAGGAGCCAGCTCACTCTGCCAGAATGGGGACATTAATAATATCTGTTAGTAATACATCTTAGAATGTGCTGAATGTATCAGCTGGGGTTGGGGGCAGGTACCTGACAAGTGACCATTTTTTGTGTTAGGGTGGATATGCCCTTTAAAGTATCTAGCTTAGTACTGCTCTGAACTCAATGAAGCTGCCATCTAGTTAGCAATGCTCTAGAACTCCATGACATTTCTAGCTAATGTTGCTTTAAAACTTATTGAAGATCCTACTATCATTCTACAACTCTTTGAAGCTCAACGTTAGTGCAGATTAGGATCCCTTAAAACTGCCAACTAATTTACTCATTGAAGCCTTAGGTTAGTGATGCTCTAGAAAGCATGGAAACTAGTGATGGAATCTGCCTGAGGAGTCCATCTTCCTACAAATCCCATAGTCTCCCAGTCCCTGGAATAAAGTTCTCCAGGGACATCTAGAGTTTGTTCCAACTAATGGGCTGTAAGTTTCTCATTATACATGATCTGCCATTTTATTGGCTAACCTATAAATGCATATTTAAATGTACTCTATTTAAATTGTGCTAAATATGAGTACTAAATATGCACAGTGGTCTATACTAGCGGGTAAATGTGCAGTTCTGTAAGTTATGCAATGCACCTATGGAAAGTCAATCAAACATTCTCCTTCCATCCATGCATGTATGTTTATAAGCCATGAACTCTGATATTTTCCTTTGGTCACGATTAAGAAATATAATCAAATAAATAATAAACATGTATATTTACACAAGTAGATTCCAACTTAATTGGCTTGCCCTGTCTGTGAAGTTTTCAAAAAGCAGATGTAAGTGAATTGACCTGTTTCAGCCAACATATATGCTTTGTGTTCTGCAAGCAAGCTTAAATATAGCATCCCAATGTAACTGACCGCGAGTACTTCTTGCACACTCGTACTACAATGTCTTCATTACTCATTGCTTTGTATTGTGTTCCCGCTTTCTAAACCTCGACTAAAACATGCGCAAGATTGACCTTAAGTGTCTCGTTATTTTTAGCCTTCGCTATGACTAGTCTCTGTTCTACATTCGCAACTCTTGGCTTCTTGTTCACCAATTGCAGTGTTTATTATTTTATTTCTTTGTCTGTCTGTTTGTTGCTATTTTCGGAACTGCAAGGTGAGCTCCAACTGATTGCGTTCTGTTCTAATAGGAAAGAGAGAGGCGAAGGCAACATGTGATGTTGTTGAAAGCGGTGGAAGCTCGGAAAAAGGCAGAAGTAAGTACTGTGGTTAAATGGAATGGACCAGGAGAACTCTGGGGACCTTGCAGCCCTGTGTCCCATTAATTTAAAGGGCATCTATACTGGAAAAAACATTTTTTGAATTGCTCATTTCTGGAAACTAGAACTATCTTTGTACCATTTTTGTTTATCTGTCCCCTATTTCTTTAATTATCTTTAGAAATATCTCACATTTGGGTGTCTTTGTAAATAGTATCAATGGAATGGCTCCGTTTGATTCTACTAGGCATAAACCTGTTTTATTTCTATTGACTAGCTAGACTTCTTAAACAGCTTGGTTTTATTGTAGTTTTTACTCTTTCATTCTGTTGACAAACATTACCAACATTTCTTGCCATATTTATCTTCATTTCTTTCTTGTGAAAGGAAAGAGAACGCTTAAAACAAGAAAAACAGGATGAGAAAAGGTTAAATAAGGAGCGAAAGCTTGAACAAAGAAGGCTGGAGTTGGAACTTGCAAAAGAGCTTAAGAAGCCAACAGAAGACATGTGTTTAGCAGACCACAAGGTAAGTTTCTTGATGAATGCCATTCAATTTTGTTGGTAAGGATCCTACCGCATTGTAATACCAACACTAGTCTTTTTAAAAACACTATCAAGATTCAATAAAAGTTCTTACTGTTAAAAATGTTTCTAATTTTTCCCAACCAATCAGATCTTATTTAACATTTGAAAGCTAACATCTGATTGGTTGGGGCAAAATTAACACCATTTTTAACGATAAGAACTTTTATTGAATCTCCTTGTATCTTTGTTATCTTTGTGACCCCCCCAAAATTTTTAAAAATATAGAAAAACCTCAGTGAATAGTCTCTTAGAAACATGTCCAACAGTATTTGCTAATAATAATAATAATAGGTTCATTAAGTCATTGCCACCTTTACTGGATGTGATGTACTGTATCTGTTTATACATGAATAATTGAGTTTGATTATTGTCATTGTTTCAGTTTGTTCACTGTTTCTTATCTCTTTTTTGAAGCCTTTTCCTGAACTGGCCCGTATCCCTGGACTTGTTCTGTCTGGCATTGCATTTTCCAACTGTCTAATGGTTGTACAGTTTCTGCGGAACTTTGGGAAAGTCCTGAACTTTGATATGTACTCTGATGTTCCTACACTAAATGTTCTTCATGAAGGCTTGCTAAATATGGGGGACAGCATGGCAGAGGTGCAAGACCTGCTTGTAAGATTACTATCTGCTGCAGTTTGTGACCCGGGGGTCCCATCAGGTTATAAGGTACTCTCCCAATATTATGGTTTCTTTAAAAGACATGCAGGGAGATTCAATAAAAGTTCTTATCGTTAAAAATGATGCTAATTTTGCCCCAACCAATCAGATCTTATTTAATAATTGAAAGCTAACATTTGATTGGTTGGGGCAAAATTAGCACCATATTTACCGATAAGAACTTTTATTGAATAATCCTGATTATTATCTACTGCACTGTAAAATGGTCACATGGACCTGTCCGTTATATTGTGCATTGTGGTGGGAATATGAAATTCAAAGTACAATTTTCTGTTATTCTGTAGAGTCAGAAAGAAGGGTGCCAGGCTGAAAATATACACATTACACACAGAAGCTTTCAAAGCATCCACAATATACATAGTATAAATATAGATGACCATTCATTCCAACGTCACATTCCATCAAGGAACTTCGATATCCATGAAGCGTCTCACATTCTAGTCGATAAAAAGCAATGTTTATATATGAGCCCATAACTTACAATTCAATTTTGTTCACCTACCTACTTATATTTGTTAATTATTTATTAGGCCAAAACAACTCTTGGGGAACATTTATTAAATGTTGGGATAAATCGGGACAATGTTTCTGAGATTCTCCAGATCTTTATGGAAATTCATTATGGAGAAACAGATCTTACAGAAAGCCTCAAGACCAAAGCATTTCAGGCACACACTCCTGAACAGAAATCCTCAATTCTTGCCTTCCTGGTAAACGAGTTGGCCTGCAGTAAAAGCGTTGTCAGGTAAATCCTTTAAGGAGTTTGTAGAAGTAGATTAAATAAAAATCTAGCTTTATAGTTTCTATGTTTTGTTTGTTGCCACCTATAACTATTTTTCTCTAATTTCAGTGAAATTGATAAAAATATTGACCACATGTCAAATCTAAGGAGAGATAAGTGGATGGTGGAAGGAAAACTCCGGAAGTAAGTGTTAAATCAATAATAACAGGCCTGATATTCTTATTATAATAGATTTCATCCCAGATAAAATTGCAAGTTGCAAGTGCAAGTTTTTTCTGTATTGCCGACTGACGCTTTTTTGTATGTACAAGTTTTTCTCCCCAGAACACCATTTATGTACATGTAAGAAGTAGATTCTGTAACTAAGAAGGCTTCCATGTTGTTGCCAGTAAAACCCTCACCCCATGTAGTCTTCAAAGAGCCTTTTTGAGCATGTGCACTTATTTGGCACGCCCCTTGACCCCACTATTCACTGTCTTTATGCATAGAATATTCTCTATATTTCTATATATGGAAGTCCCTGATAAGAGTTTAAAAGCTGCTTGTTACCTGCAGTTTCTTTTTCAGCCTGAATTGCAGACAGCCTTCCAGTGCTTGATAGGAAATAAACTACAAACATTACTTTGAAAAGCAAATGTATGTGTGGGGGAACAGAGATTGTTAAAATAAACAATTTTACACTGTGAAATCTCTGCTCTGTGTTTGAGATGCAGGATCTTTGTAATGTTTTGTGACTAACAGAGACGGGTCTGTGCTGTAATATAATTGGCTGTCAGCTTCTAGCTAGGCAAGGCTGCAGCTTTCTTGTTTTGACCTGCTTTGCACTAGAGAGCATGTGAAGTGTACTGCATGAATTAAGACTCCCAGCAAACCCAGAGATGAATTATGGGAGCTGACCCCTAGTACTCACAGGTTTATTTCATTAACCGACAGCAACATCAAAGGGACAGATGAGACACAGCTTTTTGTATTTTTGTGCTCAAGGTTGTCTGGTTACTTTAGTTCCCCTTTAAAGAAAGATTCAAGGTGGTATAAATGTTGGGCAGGAACACACAGACAAATTTTGTGCAAGAAAAAGTATATTGAAACAGGGCCATGTCGTTGGAATATAAAGTAATTGATGACTTATGATCATGAACTTTAATTCATACTAATTGGCATTAGTATCGGAGAGTAGGTATGTTAAAGGGCCATTACCCTTTCTGTAAATAAATGAAAAATACCCAGCAAAGGGCAAAATTTTTTTTATTTTTCAGATTTGTAACTTTTTTTTCTTTTTAAGGCTTCGAATGATTCACGCTAAAAAGACGGGTAAGAAAGATTCTATGGGTGGCAGTGAAGGGAGTGAGGAACATCACTCGCTTGGGACACCTACACAGGGTCGCAAACGAAGGCGGAAGGGAGCAGACAGCGACTATGACGATGATGAAGATGACGATAGTGATGACCAAGCAGAGGAAGATGATGACGAAGACGAGGATAAAAAGGGAAAGAAAGTGGAAACTTGCGATGATGAGGTATTGTTTCTGCAAAATAATCACTTGGGAACCAAACATATTATAGGCAGGACTGTGAAGATTTTCTCTCCTTAGCTTATTAAAGGGCATGTCCACCCCCAAAACTATAATCCCCCCCACTACTGGCCCCACTCTGTAGTGTAAAAAAATCCTTACCTTACATCCCAGCTCCATATGGTTCTCCTGTAGTCCCCCCCAAAGTCCCAAAAACTGCCCACCAGGAGGATAACAGAGTCCATATAGGGCTCTGCCTCCTATCTGGCCTCCGGGAGAAGTTTGGCATGCGTACTGCAGCCCTTCTCCCCCTCCCTCTCCCAGCCGCTTTGGTCTCCCCCCCCCCCCCCAGCGTAAATCCCTTTATGTATATTATAGTCCATGTTCCCCCAGCCCCAACCGCTATAATTATATTCTCAGAAAGTCCCCCGATCATTACTTACCTTACCTCTCTCCTTTGCCATTCTGAGCAGCCGGCTGCCTCTCAGCCAATCACAGGCGCGGCTGCCGGTCCCTCCCCCTGCTTGCAGTTCCATGCAAGCAGAGGACCGGGGCAGTGCGGCGAAGGAGAGAGGTAAGGTAAGTAATGATCGGGGGACTTTCTAAAGATATAATTATAGCGGTTGGGGCTAGGGGAACATGGACTATACTATACATATATATTTGTATAAAGGGTGGACAGGCCCTTTAAGTAATTATTGAGAAGAGGAGCAGTTCATTAGGCTTAATTATATCTTACCTGACTTATTGCATAGAAACTGTATATAACGCTGTATTTCAAAAAATCCTCTTAGAAAGGCAAGTGATGCACAACTTTTATTACTTTGTGTCTGGGTTATACATCAGGAAAAACATTTTTAACTAAGACATTTTAACTCCACAAAATAAAGGATACAGGTTTTTGGTGTCTTGGAACTAATTAAAATTCTAAAAATTTGATTTGAACAATTCTAGACTTTTTTCAATCACGACTTTCAACCGCCTTTTGGGATTTTGGACTTCTCGATTTTCTCATTTTTAATTGCAATTTTCTAATTTTGAATATTTTGATTTTTAAATTTTCAAAAAGTTAGGACTTTTGGGAATTTCCAAAAATTCTGCCAGATGTGTGGCTTTTTGAAACAAGCTGTTCCAATATAAAACCACATCTTAAAGGGGAATTGTGGTCCAAAAAAGACTTTAGGTAAATTGATAGGAATTGCTCCCCTGAGAATTTTTGCAATTTATTTCCATTGTTTATTTTGCATAGTCTTAAAGATATTTACATTTTTGTGTGTGATATGGCAGCAGCATCACTAGGTCCCCTGCACTTCCTGCTTCCTGCTCTGAAACTGTCAGTCAATCTGTCCTGTGTCTTCTCCTCCCCTTTGCAGCCCCCCTGGTCCCCCCCACTTATGGACCCCATGATCCCTCCAGTTGCAGGCCCATTATCTTACAGCCCCATGTGGCCCTGCCCACTCACGGGTGCCGTGGGTTGCTCAGGACCCCCCCACACACACACACATACACAGAAAACTCTGGGGAGTGAAAGAGAAGGGCTGTAGATTCCCTTACCTTCTTTGTCAGGACTTCACACAGCAGAGAGGAGGAGGGACTTCCTGTCTCCCTCACACACTGAGGGAGTCTGAGGCCTTAGGAATGTCAGCCTCCCACCCATTAAATTTCTGGTCAGTCATTTCTGTATATCTTGGGCTGTGGAGCATGTAGAGAGGTGGTTGATGGCTTGTTTTAAAGGTAGGAAACTGACCTTTCATGTAAACTTAACTTGTTTGGAGACCACAGTTCCCCTTTAAGGAAAGAGAATGTAAAAGCAAATCTGTGTTTTGAATAAAAGACACCCCCCCAAACACCACCACCCCCTCTTCTTCCTTCCATTAGTAGTACCCAGGATGAGGACCTAAAACACTTAAGTCCTTACCCCTAGGTGCTTTACCTAACTGTTGATATACTTACACTATTTTTCCCTCTGCATTCCTGTCCTCTTCCACAGTCCGCGATGTAGCCAATGCAAAGACATGCTCTGCAAGGAACCGTGTCTTCCCATTGGCTAGATTGCAGAGTGTCACTGACTGTGCCAGTGGGGAGGAACAGACTGGGGCACCGAGGGAGACTTTGACTTAGTATAGCAGTAGTTAGGTAAAGTTCCATTGGTTAGGACTTGGTGATCTAGGTCCTTATCCTGGGTTTTATGCAGCAGTGGATCATTTATTGCAGCAGGTTTGTTTATTGTATTTTAATTAACTATAGTAAGATTCTATTATATTGTACATTATATAAATAGAAGAAGAGTTATGTTTTTAAATGTTTCATTCTAGTTACAGGTCAATACCTGTAATACCTGTACCTGTAATCAGGTTTTAGATCTGAGGATCGATATTGGTTATTACTAATATCCTTTTACCAGCCACATTATTACTTTACTACACGTATGTAAAGCAATGACGTGTTCATAAAATAACAATTACCTATCGTTATCAGCATGTTACATTCATATCGTAAATTATGGACTGATACCGTGCGGTAGTTATAATTATCACTCCTGTCTGTCAGTACAACAGATATTGGTAAAAAAAAGAAAAGTCTGTAGAGGACAGATGAAACCTTTTATGCAACTTAGACATGTTTATATTTGTACAACAGAACTCCTGCCAATAGCTTTGTTGTAATAAGGGAGGATTCATTATAAACACGTCTTGCATTTCAGAACCTTCTTTAATATGTCTCCGAGCCTCCTGTCTCTCTTCTCCTGCAGATGAATTATTCATTTTAAGGAAGGGCCAACAGATCATTGTCAGGCAATACATGGTCAGGGAGACTTTAGTGTTTATCTTGGAGAGACATGAAGACCCAAATGTATTTAATAAAGAGAGAAGTATATCCTTCCTTGTTAGAACCAGGAATAATCATGTAAAGCCAACTGGTGAAGTAATATCCTATTAATATAAATGTACGAATCAGAGATAATTTATAGAATATGGAAACATTAAAGGAAGAGTATTGGCAGAAACCTTAAAACGTAACTAATTACCCCTGGAGGCCATGAATGGCAGAGACATGCACATGTTTCATTTCACCTCTAATTTACAGCACTGAGGTTGGGGATTTTTGTGTCTTACCGTATTTTGCCTCATCCTCTTGCAAAATCAAACTGTCTTTTCAGATACTGTTAGTCTGTACACAGGGGCCATTATTCCCAAAAAAATCGCCTGGGCCTGAAAATTTGTTTGAACAGTTTTGATTTATGACACAAAACTGGTCAATCAATATGATCAGAAAGGCTGCCTGTTTTTGAATGGAACATTAATTAATAACAGGCAAGGGTGTTGCATTTTAGTGGTGAATATTTAAAGGTAATGTGCACCCTTAAAGGGCATGTCCACCCCCAAAACTAAAATTTAACCCCTTACTGGCCACATCAAGTAGTTTAAAACAATCCTTACCTTACATTTCTGCTCAAAATAGTTCCCCTGCTGTGCCCCTCCAAAGTCCAGGAAACTGTTGTGTAGGAGCAGTGTGTGACTCATCCTGCTCCTGTGTCTGCCTCAACCTCGTCAAGGTTTGAGGCATGCTCAGTGCAGCCCTCCCCCCCTCCCTCCTGTTTTTCTCTGCCTCCCCCTAACATTAAACCCTTTGGGTATGCGGTGGGTATGTGGTAGGGCATGCTCCCCCAGCCCCAACCGCATTAATATTATTGTTAGAAAGTCCCCCAAACTTTACTTACCTTCCCTCTCCCTCTGCTGTTCAGAACTCCCGGCAGCCGCGACCGTGATTGGCTGCCTCTCAGCCAATCACGGATGCGGCTGCCGGTCCCGCCCCTGCTTGCAATTTCATGCAAGCAGAGGGCCAGAACACTGCGGCGGAGGAGAGAGGGAAGGTAAGTAAGGATCGGGGGACTTTCTAACAATTATATTAATGCGGTTGGGGCTGGGGGAGCATGCCCTACCGCATATCAAAAGTTTTTATAAGGGGTCGACATGCCCTTTAAAACAAAAAAGTGGTAAATTATCAGTTACCTGCCCCCAACCTCAACTGTTATATTTTGCACTTTATTACCTGAATTACTAACAAGATATTTAACGATAATTATTGTCCCCATTCTGGCAGAGTAAGCTGGACCTGCCCTCTATGCTGTCAATCAAGGCTGTGACAACCAATCATTGACTGCTGTTTCACCTGCTTACTCCTCTGCACATACTCAAACTTATAAAAAGCACTAGGAGCAGAGGGAGGGGTTACAGTCAGAGTCACCAGTTTTTGTTTTAAGGGTTGACATGTTCTTTAAATAAACAGTTCATTCAGTGTCCAGGTTAATGTTGAGTTTCTATCTAAAATGAGTCAATTTTCATTGTCCATTACTGTGTTCCAATTAGCAATGAGTTTGTCTTTATACAGGATGACGGAGACCAAATGGCCACTGTGGAGGAACTAGAAAAACAAATTGATAAACTACTCAAGGTAACTAATCCCAAATAATAACAGATAGCAATGGTTATGTAGATGGTTTTATATACATGTAACAAGGGTGTTTTTTCTTTACTACGTGTTCATTTGTGAGTAAGAAGATGCACCTATGTGGGGTACCTTTTTTTAGATGGAACCTGTAGACTTTTAATTTCTTCCTTGGTTCAACCCTTTAAGCCTTGGTCACTGGGTCTGTATTGTTACCCTTATGATGTCAATTATACCAACTATATCCTAAAACATTGTAGATCCGCTATATTACATTTATTACAGTAGACCAAATATACAGAATGTATTATCTTATGGATGGTTGTTTGCTTTGTGTAAACATGTCAGATTGCAGTGACCAGTCCTATCATTCACCCTTTTTGTCTCTTTAAAGTTGAGGAAATGACTGAATTTTTTTAAATGTTTTATCAGCAACAAAATCAGTATCGCAAGAAACTGTTCGAGTCGTCCCACTGCTTACGGTCAATGATGTTTGGTCAGGATCGGTTTCGGCGAAGGTACTGGATCCTTCCACAGTGTGGGGGAATATTTGTGGAAGGCATGGAGAGTGGAGAAGGTAAGTCATAGCAAACAAGCATTTGCCTTAGATGATACCCAATTAGGCTTTCAGACAGCCCTGCACCCACACAATGTTTTTTCCTTACTCCACAAAAGGGAGGGCCTTGTTAAAGAAAAAATTTGGAATCCTGTTATATGGACATTACATAACTATATTGACTGCTTACTTAAAGGGCATGTCCATTCCCAAAACTAAAATTTAACCCACAATTGGCCCCACTTTGTAATGTTAAAAAATCCTTACCTTACCCCTCTGCTCCTTATGGTTGTCCTGCAGTGCCTGTTTAAAAACATTGAAGAGTAGGAGCTGTCAGTGAGTCATCTGGTTGCCTGCTTCTTCCTTGTCCTCTGAGAGGTTTCTGGCATATGCAAGGGGAGACCTTTCCACCCCCTCCCTCCTAGTCTCTTATGAATGCTCTAACATTTAGTTTTTTTTCTCTGTGTAGGGCACCACGCCCCTTTCCCCAATAAAACCAATTAAATTGCCAAGGGCAAGGATCTAAAATACTAGGACCTCACCCCTGCTTTAGAATTCCTGCACTTAACAGGCTGATTTGTACCAGATGCCTGGCTTGTATCCGGAAGCTGGGCAATAAGAACACACACTTACACACACACACTAGCAGATCATGCCTTCCAATTGGCCATGATTGGACTTCAGGGGCAGGAGTTCTAAGGCAAGTCCAGGGTCCAGGGGTGAGGATCGTGTTTTAGGTCCTTACACTTGGTACTTTTATTGTTTTTATTGAGAGGGAGGAGAGACTGTAATTGCCGTTTTATGGAAATGTCTCTTACCATTAGTTAATCACTTTCATTTTGTTTAGGTCCAGAAGAGCTGGCAAAAGAGAAAGAAAGGCAAAGAGCAGCAGAAAGTATCCAGATTAAAGAAGAGATATTTGATAGCTTTGAAGACAAAGTCAGCTGTCTGAATCCAAGTAACAGGGATCAAAAGGATAAAGACAACACTAATTTGTTCCTTCAGAAACCCGGATCCTTCTCAAAACTAAGCAAACTGTTAGAAGTGGCCAAAATGCCTCCGGAAGTGGACGTCTTGGCTCCAAAAGCGAATGTTTCACCAAATGGTTGCTCTTTACCAAATTCAAGTAACTGCAGGGGAACAGCTGTCAGTCTGCAGCCAAGTACATCTCAGTGCAACCCTGAAAAACCAGATCTAAGTCCCCTTACACCCCCTGTAACTGGAACGGGTCCATTTTATAGTTCATCAATTATTCCCAATGAACAGCTGCTAAAGGCTCTTACGGACAAAAACAGGCAATGGTTCAGTCTTCTCCCCAGGTCACCATGTGATAACACGTCCATAACTCACATAGACTCACCACCAGCTGTTACCTCACAATGTGGGCTTCAGTCCCAACCCACATCACCACATCCATCCCCTACTATGAATCATTCTCCTGTCCAGAATGCACTGGGTTTAAATCCTTTCACATTGCCTTCTCTTCAGGTTAGTGGAAAAGAAATGGTCAGTAATGAAAAGTTTTTATAGTATGCAGAGTAAAGGCTATATTAGCACACTATTAATCTTAATAATGGTGTCAGGAAAAGGCTGGTGTTCTTTGTGAGGATTTCTTTTTTACTGGGGGTTTGAATATTATTTGCACATTTTCCGCTTATAAATTACCACTTGCAGGTGATAATATTCAAGTTCAAGCATTAATGTCTTCATATCAAAGGATCAAAGGAGTGGACATGATGAAATAGGGTCAACCAAATAATCAAGTATACGAATGCCCAATCAGACATTTTCCATCAGGATTGGGATATGAAATTCAATTTAAACACTTTAAAGGGGCACAAAACTGCCCAACCCCATTTTAAATTAAAAGTACCTTGTTAATTTAAATGTATCGGTGGTAGGAGCAGTGCAAATACACAATGCCCTATGCTGTAGGAGCATGGATTCAAGTTGGGTCAGGTGTTTCCATGCTGCGAATGAGCTACCTTTTTGACAGGGGAAAGAAGTAAAAAGAACTGAAAGGGAAGAAACAAGACCTTTAAGGGACTGTCCACCCCTCTTTTGAAAAATTAATATATAGTAGATTAGCCCCCAAAACCTAGAGATCGTTTAAGTCTAAAGCTGTAATTCGGCTCCCACGTAGAGCTATTATACTTACATGCTCCTCCTCGCTCCACCGCCGCGACTCTGCACTTCCGGGTAAGGCAGTCAGTGTCGGCCGTGACTGTGACGTCCCGGCCAATCACTGACTGCCATTCCCAGAGCAGTCTCCACTGCAGCTGCTCAAGAACACAAAAAGAACAGAGCAGCCACAGTGGAGACTGGGAGAAGAACCTGGAAGCGGCGGTGGAGCGAGGAGGAGCATGTAAGTATAATATCTCTGTGTGGGAGCCGAATTACAGCTTTAGACTTAAACGATCTCTAGGTTTTGGGGGCTAATCTACCACATATTAATTTTTCAAAATTAAAACTGGCACAGTTTTAAAGAGGGTTTGGCCAGTTTACTGGTTTAAGGAAGTTATCTATTAGTATTATGTAATTACACATTATTTTTGTTCTATATTATTTCTAGACTCGGTTTCATGGAAGATATGTAACAATGTACAAACATAGAACTGTACTCAGCAATCCAATCAGCATCCCTTTAAATATAATTGATTGAGGTCTGGCCCAAAAGAACCATTTGTGCATTAGAGCAGAACTACCAAATGGAAAATATTGAGTGTGTGCTACTTTTATCTTTGTAATTAGATGAAGCCTGGTTTGCCCCTGATGGGTCTACAGTTTTGCGGGTGGCCACCGCCAGTTATTCCAGGAAATGTTCCATTCTCATCACCAAACCCCAACCTTGTTCCAGATGGGAATCTACAATCTTTCCTCACACCCAACACTCAACCAAGCAAAAGTGAATCACCCTTACCCCATAGTGATAAATCAGTCTGCACAACTCCATTAGCTGCCGAAGCCCCCAAGCATGTTGACTTTCCTACACCAAGACCCATTCCAGAAGGTAAGTTCTGTTCCACAGTGGACACATTTTGTACAAAATGATTTCACACACTGTTTGTCAAAATGCCTCTTTCTTACTGTCCTATGTTATAAGATATGAGTAAATGTCAGATATGTTTGTTTAGCTCAGGGAATAGTAGCAGCAGATTCTGCAGCAGTTGACAAATTAAAACACGTGCTGTTATTGGTGGCAGGAAAGAGTGTCGCTCGACCAGTAGAGTCGGCACCAGATTGCAATGCCAGCTACCTCTGCGCAAAAACAAACACCACAACCATTTATGGTAACTATGCTACTTCATTTGTTGTTTAAGGCAGGAGTTGTGCGCAGGGATTTTAATACAAGAGCCTTGTATAATTACCATGCCCTTGTTCAGTGTATACTGTTTTAGAATTTAAATATAATGTTACATTTTTCAAATTCTATTACAGTATACATTGGTTTAAATTAAGACATTTCAAAAATGGCAAAGATATATTGACTGCTCACAGTGTCCAGGGCTTATTTAATTATGTGTGCTGTTAATTTGAGGCAACCAATCAGATGTAAACTTATCACTGGTCTACTAGAGTTAGAAACATCTCATTGGTTGTTGCAGGTTAATTGCACAGCCCACAATTTGCACCTCTTATTACATAATCCTCATATTGTCAGGGATATTTTAATATTGCCCAGAATTCCTTGGTAAGCTATGTTTCATTTTATATTCTGTACATTGTATGTTAAAGGATCACTATACTAACTCAAACAGCATTGAGAGAAGTACAGTTTGAGAAAAGTAAAATGATGGTACTCACATATAAATAACTTTACTTTCTTTGTCATTAAATTAGAAATTTTTAATGAGTGCTCCTAATTGCCCCCATCTCCCTTACTCACTGCCTTCTTGTAGTGTCTTCGACACTTACAAGTTCTGCTCAGCCTCACCATGGACACTGCTCTGGTTAAACATCTCTCTTTCCCGTCTCCTTTTTTTTCACTGCTGAATCTCTTTAAGTGTTACAGAAAGTGTGCTGGCAGGCAGGCAAAGAGGTCAGGGATGGGGAACATATTATAATTTCTGGAGTGACAGGTCTTTCCCTGTAATTGCTGTGATTTCAAATGATGATTTCTCAGAATTTACAGCTCAGATTTAAAATCCAAAAAAAGTCTTGGAGTATTGGGATCTTATTGTATCTTTTTAGAAAAATTTTTTTAGAGTAAAGATACCCTTTAAGAAATATTTTTTATTATCTATATATAACTTTTGTTGTAACTACAGAGAGTGCAGGGATTGTCAGAGCTACTAGGCCCTATGATCACATGGGAGTATTTTATTTTGAATAGAAGGAAAACTACAGTTATAATTAAAGGGTATGTCCACCCTTAAAAAAAGTTTTCCAGCAAAGATTCCCCCTGTCCCCCCAGCCCCAACCGCTATGTTAATATTATTAGAAAATGCCCCAAACTTTAGTTACCTTCCCTCTTGCCTCCGCCGCGCTGCTAGGCCCTCTGCTTTCGAGTAAATGCAAGCAGAGGGGCGGGACCGGCAGTCGCGTCTGTGATCGGCTGAGTGTCAGTCAATCACGGACGCGGCTGCCGGGAGTTCAGTGCGGCAGAGGCAAGAGGGAAGGTAAGTAATGTTTGGGGCACTTTCTAATAATATTAACATAGCGGTTGGGGCAGGGGGTACAGGGGGAATCTTTGGTGACAAGGGATTTACACTAGGGGGAGGGAATCCTAATCGGGAGGGAGAGAGAGGGAGGGGGAGAAGGGCTGCAGTACGCATGCCAAACTTCTCCCGGAGGCCAGATAGGAGGCAGAGTCCTATATGGACTCTGCTATCCTCCTGGTGGGCAGTTTTTGGGACTTTTGGGGGGGACTACAGGAGAACCATATGGAGCTGGGATGTGAGGTAATTATTAAACTACACTACATGATGGGGCCAGTAGTGGGGGGATTATAGTTTTGGGGGTGGACATGCCCTTTAACCAATGGACAGCCAGACGTAGGAGCAGTTTGGGATGTAGTTAAATAAAGGAGAGATATTGTTAATGGGTCCATACATTTCTACACAGCAAGATGGGGGTATTCATTTAACTAGGACTTCTCATTGTCAATTACAATTTCCCAACAGAAATGCAGTTTGGCTGGTGGAGGATAACTGATCCAGAAGACCTAAAGTATTTGTTGAAAGTTCTTCATTTTAGAGGAATACGAGAGAAATCTTTACAAAAACAGATACAGAAACACTTAGAATATATCACTCAAACCTGTGTAAAGAATAAAGACAGTGAGTATTCCTTATTCATATATTGTTTAAAGATAGTGAAGGATGTACCTATTTAATGATAAACAGCTACCCTATATACACATTTATATTACCATTGTTAGTATATGTTTACAAAAGTCTGTTGGTAAAACATAAAATTATTGGACTCATTCCACAGCCACCATAATAGAAATGAATAGCCCGGAAGAATCTCAACTGACTCAGGACATTGTAGAGAATTGGTCTGTAGAAGACCAGGAAATGGAGGTAGACTTGGCTGTTCTGCAGCAGGTTGAAGATCTTGAAAGAAGAGTGGCTTCTGCTAGTTTGCAAGTTAAGGTAAAGAAAAATGAAGATGCATTACATTAGAATGTCTGATACTTCCATGTATTGATCCGTTGGGGTTGGACGAATGGGTTATCAGACATGTCAGTAAATCACTGTTAATTGAACGGTCCATAGGAGGCTGACAGTGATTCTTCCCGGCTGACCACTCGCTTGTGGCAAATGGTCGGTCGGGTTGAAAAATTTGACTGTTTGTACCCAGCCTTAGAGAGCTGAAAAACTAATGTCTAAAGACCTCATTTTACAAGCAGTGGTTCCTATCTTGAGACATTCATTTCTGACCCATTCATTTTGTGATTGCAAGTTGCATAAAAGAACAAATAAGGAGGTTCTTGGATAGATTAGACTTTGTCTATATACGAACGTCTAATCTATCTAATATCTAAGTAGTGTGTGGACACCATAAAGGACAATTATACTTTCCACAGCCCCTCTCCTCTTCTTTCCCATGTCAGTAGTATCTAACCCAATAGGTCCTCACCCCTGGGTTTAGCCTGCATGGAGCTTTAAATACTTGCTCCACTTCCTGCTTCAGTCCAGTGGCCTGACCTATGTGCAAGAAGCGCGGCTTCCTATTGGTAGTCCGGAAGGTAAATATTAAAGCTCCAATTGCATTATGCAGGCTAAACCCATGGGTGAGGACCTAGTGGTTCATCCTGGGTCCTTCCATTGGGATGGAGTGGGGTGGGAAGTCTCATTGGGCCCTATTTGTAAACACGCATGGCCATGGTCGTACATTTACACCATTTAGGCAGAAGATGACATAAACAGTTCATTGTAAATACTCAGAAATAAATCATCTGTTAGAGCGATGGGTCCAGCTCTTTGAATTTTTATTGCTCTCTGTTGTCACATTTATAAAGTCAATGTTGATATTATGTGGAACTTTACTAAGCTTTCTATTGCTGTTAGGGCTGGATGTGCCCCGAACCTGCATCTGAAAGAGAAGACTTGCTATATTATGAGCATAAGCCAGTTTCTAAATGGCATAAGGATCATGATGGAGAACACACAGGAGAAGATGGAGGCAGCTCCAAAGCTCTAGAGCGGAAAATCGACAACCCTTTAGATATAGCCGTAACCAGGCTGACTGACTTGGAGAGGAACATTGAAAGAAGGTATCTGAAGAGCCCTTTAAGTACCACCATTCAGATCAAACTGGATAATGTGGGCACAGTTACTGTCCCTGCTCCTGCACCATCTATTAGTGGTGATGGTGACGGGTAGGTCATTGAAATTAATATAACAAATTATTGTGCTTCTTTGCTGGTCAGAGCCTATTTCCTATTGCTTGTTACATGTTTCCTTCTTGTCTTACATTTTGTTCTGCATGGTGCTTCCTATTATAATTTCCCCCCTTATGTCGATAACCCTGCAATATGATATATTATGTTTCCTTGGTTGGCACTGAGCTTGGAGATATATATATGCCGGTCTGTGCTCTATATTCAGTTCAGTTGCTTTTAACTCTTGTACATATTGGCTGTTTACCTGCGTTTTGTCATTTGCTTGGCTTTCAGTGTTCAGTGCAGTGAAAAGGAAAGGGAAATCAATGCTCAGAATATTTCCCATTGTATCTTTTGCAGAGCGGAGGATGACATTGCCCCAGGGCTGAAGGTATGGAGAAAAGCACTGTCAGCAGCCAGAAGTGCAGCACAAGTATCTCTGTGCATTCAGCAACTGCAGAAATCTATAGCATGGGAGAAATCCATCATGAAAGTTGTAAGTTGTTACAAGGCTTAGTTTAGTAATAACCAGCAAACCCAGATTCCATACGGAATAGTCCCCGCAGAGCGCACCCCCTGCATCCCACATGCACTACCACCAGCGACACACACCACCCCCCACCACCCCCAGCGGGCTTCCCGGACCCATTTGTGGGCGTTAGCTAGAAAACGTCACATGGCAAGCATGAGCAAGTGGGTTGACAACCTTCTTTTAGTATATAGGATACACCTGATATAGCTTTAGTCTATGGGCTTTAAACAAAAACTCGGATGCACCTTTCTGTTGACCATGGAATGTTCTATCAAAAGCAGACAATGTTTTCCTATGTTTGTGCTCTAAATTGGGCCCAAAGGGAATGTACTGAAAGCTCTGCCTGTGTTTGTCACATTTTAGAAACTCATATTGTGTTTTTCACTTGTTTCAGATGATGCCATTTCTGCAAAGGGAAACTGTTGTCTCCAAACAAGTTAGAACTTTACTTTGCGTATAATTATGTCTTCAAAAACAGTAAAAATAAAAAGTACCATGGCTTTATTTTTAAAAAGTCAATTTTTGCAGTATAGTTTAATTAGTTAGTTTAATTAGTTTAATAACTAATTTTTAGTTTAAATAAACGTCTTTTAAAATGAGCCCTGCCATTTCCTGCTTCCAGTAGCTTGAGTGATATCACTTGACCCTCTGCTTCTCCCCTGTCCCCGGGTGCAGGGCATGCTCACACTTAATGCTGGGAAAGACAGAAAGTACGTGCACAAACTTAAAGGGCAAGTCCAGCCCCAAAATGAAAACTTACATGCAGGTAAATCACCCCCCAAAACCCTAAACGTTAATAGTTTGAAATCTGAAATATATAAGTCTAACCTGAAATCCTGCACAATGTCCTGTTGCCCGTTTCTGCTTCCTGGTTCTTCCAGTTAGTAACTGGTCCAGTTAGAACCATGTTTTACCTGGTGTCATCCAGGGTTCATTTTAAAGATATAAAAAAAGGTTATTTTTTTTATGTGTTTGGAGACCACAGTTGCACTTTTAGCAATACAAAGTAATACAACATAATACATAGTAATACAACATAATACATTAATACAACATAATACATAGTAATACAACATAATACATAGTAATACATAATACATAGTAACACCTTAAGATGCAGGTACATGGCTGAGTCCTGGAATTCCTCGGGTCAGGACTCAGCCGTGTACCTGCATCTTAAGGATAAAGGACATACCTTTGCAGATTGTAATGTTAACATATTGGCAAATGAACGTGACTGGTTCAAGAGAGGTGTTAAGGAGGCCATTTATGTGAAAATAAAGAAACCAGGCCTAAATAGAGGTGTGGGGGTTCGACACCATCTGTCTGCCATGTACAATGCTGTTTTGACACCTTACTCTGGGCGTTCCTATAACACCTCTTAGCCACTATCCAATCACACCCTTAACACTTGGCTGTGATATGCCAATTGGGATTTTCCAGGGTACATAATTGCCACAGATTCTTGTACAAGTCATTCTGAATTGAGAGATACAGTCGGATGACTAGCGAAACGTCTTCAAGAACTAAACTTCAAGTCCAGTTGATCTAATTGAATACAACAGATAAACCAATACATTATTTTCTGCTAAAAAACATTTACATGTAAAACATTCTCAGGGAGATTCAATGAAAGTTCTTATTGTTAAAAATGGTGCTAATTTAGCCCCAACCAATCAGATATTATTTAACATTTGAAAGCTAACATCTGATAGGTTGGGGAAAAATTGGCACCATTTTTAACAATAAGAACTTTTATTGAATAATCTGTCTTTGGTGATTTCTGGTCTTACTGTCTGGGTTGTCTCTTTGCTTTCTACTGCAACATTCACATGGTATCGCCTTTATACAGAGAAGTCTGGGGAGTGCATTAGACTATTTATCGCCTAGGGCTAATATACATACAGCAGTCCTATGCAGTTACACTAATACAAAATGGAATAACGAATGGTTCAATGACCTTCGTGTAACGTAAAATAACCTCAAGCCAAAATACTGGCCTATGAAATGTATTTCCCTATAACATATCCATAGATCATCCCCCCCGGCACAGGGCTTATTACACTCATGGGTCTACTGTATTTTCTCTTCAGTTCTGCCAAATATGCCGTAAAGGAGATAATGAGGAATTACTGCTTCTGTGCGATGGCTGTGATAAAGGCTGTCACACCTACTGCCACAGGCCTAAAATCACCACCATACCTGAAGGTGATTGGTTCTGCCCTGCCTGCATTGCCAAGGTAAGGTGATTCAAGGAGAGAAACCGTTAAAGGCACAATACAAGCAAAACATCTGTGCAGTGATTTAGCAAACAATGGGGGAGATCCAAAGCCGGGTGCCACGTTACTTACCTTAGCCTGATCCCGCTATACAATAACTGACGTAAACGAGATTACGTCAGTTATTGCATCCCGGGATCGGGCTAAGGTAAGGAGCACGTCCTTAACGCTCCTAAACCTTTACCATTAAGTTTAGCGCAAACCTTAACGGCAGAGGTTTTGGATCGTTAGCACAGCGCTGTTTCCAAAAACATTTGGAAACGGCGCTGTGCTCTAAATTCCGTCTAAAACCCACGTTAACCCGAAATTTTTTCGGGTTAACGTGGGTTTTAGATGAAAAAGGCCTATATTGGATCTCCCTGAATATTTTCTTTATTTGCTGATTGCATTGTAATTATCTATTCCTTGTCCCTTTTAAGGGGCAGGTACCTTACTCTTATGATTATTCATATGGGTCTACCGATCAGACAGAAACTACTGTATGTAGATGGTGTCTGGTTCACTGTTCCGTGAAGAAAATGGGGGAAGTCAAAAATAAACTGGGAGATTCAATAAAAGTTCTTATCATTAAAAATGGTGCTAATTTTGCCCCAACCAATCAGATGTTATTTAACATTTGAAAACTAACATCTGATTGGTTGGGGCAAAATTTGCACCATTTTTAATGATAATAAATGTTATTGAATAACCCTGAAAGTTGTTTTCCCCACAAGATTTTACATTTTATGCGGATTTATGCAGCTTTAAAGTGGCAATATTTTTTAATAGAAATCAATGCAAATGCTGTTACTAATGCTTTTCCTGTCTCCCAGAGTCCTGTGTTTGTTGGCATGAGTTGCCAATGCCTCTTAGCTAGGGTTGCCACTGGCTAGTAATTCAATGCCTGAGCCATTAAAATAAAGAAAAAATACCGTCCATGATCCTATATTTATTATAAGCACTAAAAATAATATAATGTTGGCCCGGTGAAAACCTTTCAATCAGCTTTGGTGAACCATGGGGATCAGAAACACCAGTTGTACATTAATTAAAGGAGAACAGCTGCTTTTTAAATGGATATTAATAGAACCCAGGTTCCCATAAGGTGGGCGATCTCCATAAATAAAACATTGCTTTTGAATCCAGTTCTCCTTTAAGTGAAAGCCAATAACAAGGATATTTAACAAGGTTTAACAGAATCTATTCCATTCATTTCAAGAGTTCCAATTTCTTTTAAATATTGTGGATTAATGCAATGGAGTCTAACCATCTAGTAATCTGTCCTTATTTGTAGGCAAGTGGCCATACTCTGAAAATGAAAAAAGCCAACCTGAAAGGGAAGAAGAGTTTGGACTTGAAAAAATCCAAGAAGTCCCCAGGAGATGCAGAAGTTGAAGATACGACAGTAACTGGAACCCCGGGAAAGAAAGGAAACAAAGACTCCAAGAAAAGGAAAGTGGAAGAAAATAGCATTTCCCCCTCCAAGCAGGAGAGTTCCCCATCTTCGAAGAAAGCAAGGCCAGCCAAGGATGACTCAAAAGACCTAGCACTGTGCAGGTAAGACACCTCTATTGTTTTCTGTTTCCTCTTCATCTTAATAGGGGCTAAATAAAGTTTCCTTTTTGGTGGAGACCACCTGGGTTAATTGTAGTGTATTTGATGGACTCAAACAGATTTGTCTGTCACAACTCTTTTTATATTATACACGGGCATCCAGATGTCATAGATGAGCTTGGGTTTTCTCGCAGTTTCAGTAATCTAGTGTGTGTGTTGCATGCCCTTTAATTCTTCAGTCATATTAAAATGTTTCTGTCTAACTGTTCACTGCCCATGAACTAGAAGTAGGAATACTCACTCCAGTGGGCAGTTCACTGGTCCTTTAAGTTATCATTATACTTAATTTCTCATTCAATCAATGCAGCAAATTATTTCTAATATCTCTATGTGCAAACAGTAAGCTTTTCATTGGATGTGGCTTACAGACTGCTAGAGTAAATAACACACATACACCATGGGAAACAGTAGATTTTTTTATCGTCATATCTTTTCTTCTCACGTATTTTTATCACTATATGGAAATAAAGCACAGATAAATGCTTTTCTCTTAAATTAATTTGTACAGGAGGTGGCGCTGTTGACCAGCTCAATCTTCATTCATAGACAACTGGTATTCCAGAAATAGGAAAGATTAGAGACTTTATCCTTTTTCATTATCAGGTCTGCTGAACACAAAATAACAGGTCTGATATTTACACAGGGACACACCTTAGCGGTTATTTGCCATTGCTTGTTTAGTATTTTAATTTTAAACTAGAAAGAGAAAGTTTAAGTATAAACCTTGAATTTAGCTTGAAAGGTCACATTCTGGAGGGAAAACTGTGTCTGTGCTACAGGTTTTAAAACTCAATAATCTTGCTAGGGCAAAGAAAGAGGACACTGGTGTTTTGTTTTTACTATAGTTACCTTTAAGTATGTCAGCCACAGGAATGGATTGGTAGGCCAGTAGGTGTGTGTACCTATGTCAGGTTGGGGTAAAAAAATAGCCTTTTTTGATTTTTGATCAAAAGTTGTTTTTTAACTATAGTTATTACTTTGAGACTTAAAAGAATAGTTCATTCGAAAGTGAACTATTCCTTTAATGTATTGATTGAAGCCCAGGAGGTTAAGGAGCTATGCCTTACCTCCCGTTCTTCAATCAATTGAGCAGGAGCAAGGGGTGAAGGTAAGTATACAGTATGTACCTTTCGCACAATCCACCACTGCAGAGCTGAAAATCTCTGACCGCATCCTGGTTCTAATCCACTATAGCGTGCATGCGCGATATTGCATGCTATATTGGATTAGAACCAGGAAGCGGTCCTAGATTTTTAGCTCTGCAGTGTTGGATCGCACGAAAGGTAAATATACTTACTTTAGTCCCTGGCTCCTGCTCAATTGATTAAAGAACGGAAGTTAAGGCATAGCTACATTAAAATGGGATCTTTTATCATATAGGAATATAATCCCTTATATTATATAAATAAATTTATAAATTCATGGGGAATACATTGGGTTTTTCGGAGGTACTATGTTGGTGGGGGTAGGTGTTGTTTAAGCACTAAATAAATAGTTATATCAATATTAACAAATATGCAGTAATGACTTTAAAGTATATAGAAATGTACTGTAAATAAGGCAAAATATATGAATAAATAGTACTTGCATAGTCCCCATTCCTGTTTTCTAATGGAATCTTCAAAATGGAGTGTTTAGCCACACCTCAGGAAGTTTAACATGGAGGCAATGTAAGCTTAAAAAGGAACATTTTATCACTTTTAACAGTTTATCACTTCTCTTTTAGTGTTGTATCCAATGGTGTGCTTAATATTAGATTGATAGCAGTGTTAGCGAATCAAAACATTTTCTGAGTGTTAGTAGGAAGTTGCTAGACTTATATGTCACTTCCTTTGTAAAACATGTGACAGTCTCTCACCTCACCCCACCCTCCCTTCTCAATAGGAAAAAAGTAGAGCTGCTGTTTGCTGGACAGTAAGTGATATGTCTGGGTCATTCTCAGACCTGCAGGTTTATTCCATTGACATTCTATGGATTATAGCTGTCAGATAGGGGTTTGGATGTGTGACTCCTACTGCCTAAAGGGACATGAATAATCCTTCTCTAAACCAATAGAGTAATTGCTATGGAAGTAAGGGAAGGGTAGATGAATCACCTGATGTGGAAACCTTTGGATAGGAATCGCTAAAGCATGGGTTTTTAATGTCTGTAAGTCCGTAATATGGCTTTATTTCAGGATGTATAAAAAAAAACATTCTCCAGCATTCTGTGCAGCCAGGGAATGCGGGGAGTTGTAGTTTTTAAACGTGAAAAGTTCAACACCCATGCTCTATATTATTAAACTGTATTGCATTTTAATACATTTATTAGCAAATGGACATAAAGAAGAAGCTTACTGCTAACAGAGAATGCTGGGAGTTGTAGTTTTCAAACATGGGAATATTCAAACCCTTTGGTAGGAATCGCTAAAGCATGGGCTTTTAATGTCTGTAAGTTATTAAAAGTTCTTTATTCCAGGATGTATGAAAAATAAAATTTCCAGCATTCTGTTCAGCCAGGGAATGCTGGGAGTTGTAGTTTTTAAAGATGTGAAAAGTTTAACACCCATGCTCTATATCATTACACTGTATTGCATCTTAATACATTCATTAGCCAATGGATATTAATAATAAACTTACTGCTAACAGAGAATGCTGGGAGTTGTAGTTTTCAAACATGTGAAAGGACCCAAGTTCAACACCCCTGCTCTATACCATTAGGCTGTATTACATCTCGATACATGCCTTACTTAAAGGACATTAAGAAAAAAACTTACTACAACGAATACTGGGATTTGTAGTTTTGAAACATGTGAATGGTCACAGGTTCAACACCCCTGCTCTATACCATTAGGATGAATTACATCTAGACACATGCCCTTAGCTACAGGCAATAAATGAGATACTTTGCATGTCCCCACCCATTTCTTTGAAGTGAGAAATATGTGTTTATATGTTACATTATTAGGGCAATGCTATTATAATAACATGAGTCTGTGAGGTACCTTCTGTTATAAGAAGGCTCTATTTCATTTTATACTCTGGGGAGCTTTTAGCTCCTTTAAAAACATCTCTCCCTAATATTTATAGCTAATCACTATCCTGTAATCTCCTAACACCATCGTAATTGTAGATATGGAGCCTGCTGTGGTTAATACTAAGAAGTATGTACCTAGCATGTTATTCTGGATCCTGTAAATGGTATCAGGTTGTCCTATGGTGCTGTTTAGTTAGAATTGCACATTGTGGCAGGATTGCCTGGGGCATGCTGGCAGGTCAAATAAAAATGGGAGGGTATGTGTGTGTTGATCATATTATGTGGTGGGATTGCCTGGGTCCTTTTTAGGACTTTGAGACTTATCCCATTTGAGCCTCCACCTGGATACTTGCTGGGAGTGAAAAGAATGGATCCTAATACCTACTAGCTAAAGAGATGTAAGTAGCCTCTCTCTAGCCCTGATCTTTCAATTAAAATAATTACCTAGCAAAACATACACACATAATTTCCACTGTGCACCAACAGGCACACTTTTGCTAGTCTCTTATATTTTATAAATACATTTATAATTTCATGGGGAATACATTGCTTTTTTCGGAGGTACTATGTTGGTGCGGGTGGGTAAAAGTAATATACAAAGGGACAGTGTTTATGTGTTGTTTAAGCACTAAATAAATAGTTATATCAAAATTAACAAATATGTAGTAATGACATAGGCAAAATCTATAAATAAATAAAATTACGTACACATCCCCACTCCTGTTTTGTAATGGTATCTTCAAAATGGACTGTTAAGCCACACCCCAGGAAGTTTTGCAGGGAGGCAATGGAAGTTTACAAAGGAACATATTTCTCACTTCCCTTTTAGTGTTGTAACCAATGGTGTGCTTAATATTAGATTGACAGCAGTGTTAGCGAATCAAAACATTTTCTGAGTGTTAGTAGGAAGTTCCAAGACTTGTATGTCACTTCCTGTGTAAAACATGTGACAGTCTCTCACCCCACCCCTTCCCTCTCAATAGAAACAAAGGAGAGATGCTGTAAGACAGTAAGAGATATCTATAGATTAGGGATAGGCAACCAGTAGATCTCCATATGTTTGGAAACTACAACTCCCAGAATTCCCTAACTACAGAGTGCTTGTAGAGTATTGCTGGGATTTGTAGTTTGAATTCCCTAACTACAGAGTGCTTATAGAGGAATGCTGGGAGTTGTAGTTTTCAAACATCTGGAGATCTACAGGTTGCCTATCCCTGCTATATATAATAGGGGACTGAAAGGAAAACATTTCCATGCCCACTTCTCTGAAACAATGAAGTGAGTTTGTTAATGGTTTATTACATTATTTAAGCAATAGACCACATAGAAGCCATGAACCTGTGTCCTGAACTGATAAATGTAATAAGATTGAAACATGACAGGATAGTCTGGGTTCTTTATAAGACCTTAGATTTACCAATAGTGATCTCTCTCTAACACATTTACCAATAGTGATCCCTCTCTAACACATTGACCAATAGTGATCTCTCTCTTACACATTTACCAATAGTGATCCCTCTCAAACACATTGACCAATAGTGATCCCTCTCTAACGCATTGACCAATAGTGATCCCTCTCTAACGCATTGACCAATAGTGATCTCTCTCTTACACATTTACCAAAAAGTGATCCCTCTCTAACACATTGACCAATAGTGATCCCTCTCTAACAACATTGACCAATAGTGATCCCTCTCTAAACACATTGACCATAGTGATCTCTCTCTTTACACATTTACCAATAGTGATCCCTCTTAACACATTGACCAATAGTGATCCCTCTCTAACACATTGACCAATAGTGATCCCCTCTCAACACATGACCAATAGTCATCTCTCTCTTACACATTTACCAATAGTGATCCCTCTCTAACACAATTGACCAATAGTGACCCTCTCTAACACATTGACCAATAGCGATCCCTCTCTAACACATTGACCAATAGTGATCCCTCTCTAACACATTTACCAATAGTGATCTCTCTCTAACACATTTACCAATAGTGATCCCTCTCTAACACATTGACCAATAGTGATCCCTCTCTAACACATTGACCAATAGTGATCCCTCTCTAACACATTGACCAATAGTGATCCCTCTCTAACACATTTACCAATAGTGATCTCTCTCTAACACATTACCAAGTGATCCCTCTCTAACACATTGACCAATAGTGATCCCTCTTTAACACATTGACCAATAGTGATCTCTCTCACACATTTACCAATAGTGATCCTCTTCAAACACATTGACCAATAGTGATCCCTCTCTAACGCATTGACCAATAGTGATCCCTCTCTAAACACATTTACTAAAAGTGATCCTCTCTAACACATTTACCAATAGTGATCCCTCTCTAACACATTTACCAATAGTGATCCCTCTCTAACACATTGACCAATAGTGATCCCTCTCTAACACAATTTTCAATAGTGATCCCTCTCTATCACATTGACCAATAGTGATCCCTCTCTAACACATTGACCAATAGTGATCCCTCTCTAACACATTGACCATAGTGATCCCTCTCTAAACACATTTACCAATAGTGATCCCTCTCTAACAACATTGACCAATAGTGATCCCTCTCTAACACATTGACCAATAGTGATCCCTCTAACACATGACCAATAGTGATCCCTCTCAACACAATTGACCACCATAGTGATCCCTCTCAACACATTGACCAATAGTGATCCCTCTCTAACACATTTACCAATGATCTCTCTCTAACACATTGACCAATAGGATCCCTCTCTAACACATTGACCAATAGTGATCCCTCCTTAACACATTGACCAATAGTGATCCCTCTCTAACACATTGACCAATAGTGATCCCTCTCAACACAATGACCAATAGTGATCCTCTCTAACACATTGACCAATAGTGATCCTCTCTAACACATTGACAATAGTGATCTCTCTCTTACACATTTACCAATAGTGATCCCTCTCTAACCACATTGACCAATAGTGATCCCTTCTCTAACACATTGACCAATAGTGATCCTCTTCTAACACATTGACCAATAGTGATCTCTCTCTTACACATTTACCAATAGTGATCCTCTCTAACACATTGACCAATAGTGATCCCTCTAAACAAATTGACCAATAGTGATCCTCTCTAAAACATTGACCAATAGTGATCTCTCTCTTACACATTTACCATAGTGACCTCTCACACACATTGACCAATATAGTTATCCCTCTCTAACACATTGACCAATAGTGATTCTCTCTTTCTTAACACATTTACCAATAGTGATCCCTCTCTAACACAAAGACCAATAGTGATCCTCTCTAACACATTGACCAATAGTGATCCCTCTCGAACACATTGACCAATAGTGAGCCCTCTCTAACACATTGACCTATAGTGAGCCCTCTCTAACACATTGACCAATAGTGAGCCCTCTCTATCACATTCAGCAATAGTGATCCCTTTCTATCACATTGTCCAATAGTGATCCCTCTCTAACACATATTCCAATAGTGATCCCTCTCTAACACATTGACCAATAGTGATCCCTCTAACACATTGACCAATGGTGATCCCTCTCTAACACATTGACCAATAGTGATCCCTCTCTAACACATTTACCAATAGTGATCTCTCTCTAACACATTGACCAATAGTGATCCCTCTCTAACACATTGACCAATAGTGATCCCTCTTCTAACACATTGACCATAGTGATCTCTCTCAACAATTTACCAATAGTGATCCCTCTCAAACTAACATTGACCAATAGTGATCCCTCTCTAACGCATTGACCAATAGTGATCCCTCTCTAACACATTTACTAAAAGTGATCCCTCTCTAACGCATTTACCAATAGTGATCCCTCTCTAACACATTGACCAATAGTGATCCCTCTCTAACACATTGACCAATAGTGATCCCTCTCTACACATTTACATAGTGATCCTCTCTACACATTGACCAATAGTGATCCCTCTCTAACACATTGACCAATAGTGATCCCTCTCAACACATTGACCATAGTGATCCCCTCTCTAACACATTTACCATAGTGATCCCTCTCTACACATTGACCAATAGTGATCCCTCTCTAAAAAACATTGACCAATAGTGATCCCTCTAACACATTGACCACAATAGTGATCCCTTCTCAACACATTGACCAATAGTGATCCCTCCAAACACATTGACCAATAGTGATCCCCCTCTAACACATTTACCAAGTGATCCCTCTCTAAAACACATTGACCAATAGTGATCCCTCTTAACACATTGACCAAAGTGATCCTCTCAACACATGACCAATAGTGATCCCTCTCTAACACATGACCAAAGTGATCCCTCTCTAACCCATTGACCAATAGTGATCCCTCTCTAACACATTGACCAATAGTGATCCCTCTCTAACACATTGACCAATAGTGATCTCCTCTACACATTGACCAATAGTGATCCCTCTCTAACACATTGACCAATAGTGATCCCTCTCTAACACATTGACCAATAGTGATCCCTCTCTAACACATGACCAATAGTGATCTCTCTCTACACATTTACCAATTGTATCCTCTCTAACACATTGACCAATAGTGATCCTCTCTAACAAATTGACCAATAGTGATCCTCTCTAACACATTGACCAATAGTGATCTCTCTCTACACATTTACCAATAGTGATCCTCTCTCTAACACATTGACCAATAGTGATCCCTCTCTAAAACATTGACCAATAGTGATCTCTCTCTTACACATTTACCAATAGTGATCCCTCTCTAACACATTGACCACATAGTGATCCCTCTCTAAAACCATTGACCAATAGTGATCCCTCTCTAACACATGACCATTTGATCTCTCTCTACACATTTACCAATAGTGATCCTCTCTCACACATTGACCAATAGTGATCCCTCTCTAACACATTGACCAATAGTGATCCCTCTCTAACACATTGACCATAGTGACTCTCTCTTACACATTACAATAGTGATCACTATTGGTAAATGTGTTAGAGAGTGATCCCTCTCTAACACATTGACCAATAGTGATCCCTCTCTAACACATTTACCAATAGTGATCTCCTCTCTAACACATTTACCAATAGTGATCCCTCTCTAACACATTGACCAATAGTGATCCCTCTCTAACACATTGACCAATAGTGATCTCTCTCACACATTTACCAATAGTGATCCCTCTCAAACACATTGACCAATAGTGATCCCTCTCTAACGCATTGACCAATAGTGATCCCTCTCTAACACATTTACTAAAAGTGATCCCTCTCTAACACATTTACCAATAGTGATCCCTCTCTAACACATTGACCAATAGTGATCCCTCTCTAACACATTGACCAATAGTGATCCCTCTCTAACACATTTACCAATAGTGATCCCTCTCTATCACATTGACCAATAGTGATCCCTCTCTAACACATTGACCAATAGTGATCCCTCTCTAACACATTGACCAGTAGTGATCCCTCTCTAACACATTTACCAATAGTGATCCCTCTCTATCACATTGACCAATAGTGATCCCTCTCTAACACATTGACCAATAGTGATCCCTCTAACACATTGACCAATAGTGATCCCTCTCAAACACATTGACCAATAGTGATCCCTCTCAAACACATTGACCAATAGTGATCCCTCTCTAACACATTTACCAATCGTGATCTCTCTCTAACACATTGACCAATAGTGATCCCTCTCTAACACATTGACCAATAGTGATCCCTCTCTAACACATTGACCAATAGTGATCCCTCTCTAACACATTGACCAATAGTGATTCCCTCTCTACACATTGACCATAGTGTCCCTCTAACCATTGACCATAGTGATCCCTCTCTAACACATTGACCAATAGTGATCTCTCTCTAACACATTTACCAATAGTGATCCCTCTCTAACACATTGACCAATAGTGATCCCTCTCTAACACATTGACCAATAGTGATCCCTCTCTAACACATTGACCAATAGTGATCTCTCTCTTACACATTTACCAATAGTGATCCCTCTCTAACACATTGACCAATAGTGATCCCTCTCTAACACATTGACCAATAGTGATCCCTCTCTAACACATTGACCAATAGTGATCTCTCTCTTACACATTTACCAATAGTTGATCCCTCTCTAACACATTGACCAATAGTGATCCCTCTCTAACACATTGACCAATAGTGATCTCTCTCTACACATTTACCAATAGTGATCCCTCTCAACACATTGACCAATAGTGATCCTCTCTAACACATTGACCAATAGTGATCCCTCTCTAACACATTGACCATAGTGATCTCTCTCTTACACATTTACCAATAGTGATCCCTCTCTAACACATTGACCAATAGTGATCCCTCTCTAACACATTGACCAATAGTGATCCCTCTCTAACACATTGACCAATAGTGATCTCTCTCTTACACATTTACCAATAGTGATCCCTCTCTAACACATTGACCAATAGTGATCCCTCTCTAACACATTGACCATAGTGATCCCCTCTAACACATTGACCATAGTGATCTCTCTCTTACACATTTACCAATAGTGATCCCTCTCAAACACATTGACCATAGTGATCCCTCTCTAAACCATTGACCAATAGTGATCCCTCTCTAACACATTTACTAAAAGTGATCCCTCTCTACGCATTACCAATAGGGATACCTCTCTAACACATTGACCAGTAGTGATCCCTCTCTAACACATTGACCAGTAGTGATCCCTCTCTAACACATTTACCAATAGTGATCCCTCTCTAACAATTGACCAATAGTGATCCCTCTCTAACACATTTAACATAGTGATCCCTCTCTACACATTGACCAATAGTGATCCCTCTCTAACACATTGACCAATAGTGATCCCTCTCAACACATTGACCAGTAGTGATCCCTCTCTAACACATTTACCAATAGTGATCCCTCTCTATCACATTGACCAATAGTGATCCCTCTCTAAAAACATTGACCAATAGTGATCCCTCTAACACATTGACACAATAGTGATCCCTTCTCAAACACATTGACCAATAGTGATCCCTCTCAAACACATTGACCAATAGTGATCCCTCTCTAACACATTTACCAACGTGATCTCTCTCTAACACATTGACCAATAGTGATCCCTCTCTAACACATTGACAAAGTGATCCTCTCAACACATGACCAATAGTGATCCCTCTCTAACACATGACCAAAAGTGATCCCTCTCTAACACATTGACCAATAGTGATCCCTCTCTAACACATGACCAATAGTGATCCCTCTCTAACACATTGACCAATAGTGATCTCCTCTACACATTACCAATAGTGATCCCTCTCTAACACATGACCAATAGTGATCCCTCTAACACATTGACCAATAGTGATCCCTCTCTAACACATTGACCAATAGTGATCTCTCTCTACACATTTACCAATTGTATCCCTCTCTAACACATTGACCAATAGTGATCCCTCTCTAACACATTGACCAATAGTGATCCTCTCAACACATTGACCAATAGTGATCTCTCTCTACACATTTACCAATAGTGATCCCTCTCTAACACATTGACCAATAGTGATCCCTCTCTAAAACATTGACCAATAGTGATCTCTCTCTTACACATTTACCAATAGTGATCCCTCTCTAACACATTGACCCATAGTGATCCCTCTCTAAACATGACCAATAGTGATCCCTCTCTAACACATGACCATGTGATCTCTCTCTACACATTTACCAATAGGATCCTCTCTAACACATTGACCAATAGTGATCCCTCTTAACACATTGACCAATAGTGATCCCTCTCTAACACATGACCAATAGTGATCTCTCTCTTACACATTTACCAATAGTGATCCCTCTCTAACACATTGACCAATAGTGATCCCTCTCTAAAACATTGACCAATAGTGATCCCTCTCTAACACATTGACCAATAGTGATCTTTCTTACACATTTACCAATAGTGATCCCTCTCAAACACATTGACCAATAGTGATCCCTCTCTAACCATTGACCAATAGTGATCCTCTCACACATTTACTAAAAGTGATCCCTCTCTAACGCATTTACCAATAGTGATCCCTCTAACACATTGACCAATAGTGATCCCTCTCTAACACATTGACCAATAGTGATCCCTCTCTAACACATTTACCATAGTGATCCCTCTCTAAAACATTTACCAATAGTGATCCTCTCTACACATTGACCAATAGTGATCCCTCTCTAAACACATTGACAATAGTGATTTCCCTCTCTAACACATTGACCAATAGTGATCCCTCTCTAACACATTGACCAGTAGTGATCCCTCTCTAACACATTTACCAATAGTGATCCCTATCTAACACATTTACCAATAGTGATCCCTCTCTAACACATTGACCAGTAGTGATCCCTCTCTAACACATTTACAAATAGTGATCTCTCTGTAACAGAATCCCTGGTGACAGCTGTGAGTTAATGGGGTGAGTATTGAAAGACAGACTAATAACTTTAATTATAGAATGATCCAATGGATCTGCTATTGATCTATTATTGGTTGGAAATTTAAGGGCGAAGATTGATTCAAGCTCTGCACAACAGTTGTATTCCACTGTGGTGTTTCTACTGAACTATAACACTCTATACAATGTTACAATAAATAGATCAAAATATTCAT
Source organism: Hymenochirus boettgeri (assembly GCA_019447015.1). Taxonomy (NCBI): domain Eukaryota; kingdom Metazoa; phylum Chordata; class Amphibia; order Anura; family Pipidae; genus Hymenochirus; species Hymenochirus boettgeri. The sequence continues at coordinate 135,791,785 of CM033477.1, forward strand.
TTAGGGGATGTGACAATAATAGAACCAACATTTCATAGGATTTCTTTTATTTCTAACATTTTGCCTTTATTTTTTTTTTGTACACACCCCTAAATTTTATAGCAGTGTGTATAAAGATTTTATCTATACACACTACTTTTTATCTTCTGTATCCACATATAGCTAAACATATACCCACATATTTCCCACTGTGCACCAACGGGCACACTTTTGCTAGTATATATATATATATATATATATATATATATATTTAAAACACATTTTTCAAAAAGGACCAAGCTGATAAGAGCATTGGAGAGCTCTTAGTGTTGAATCGCCGGAAAAGCTATTTTTACAAGGAATGTTCCATTTCACACCTACTAAACTTTTGTTTTCTCAGTGTAATCTTGTCTGAAATGGAGTCCCACGAGGATGCATGGCCTTTCCTTCTTCCTGTAAACTTGAAACTTGTTCCTGGCTATAAAAAGGTTATTAAGAAACCAATGGATTTTGCTACGATAAGAGAAAAGCTAAGCAATGGACAGTAAGTACAAATCCTAGATGGACTGGGACAATATGTGCATAGATTAATATCCTTAAAGGGCAAGTCTTAATCAGTGGTCTGCTCACTGCTCCTATTTCTCCAATATTTTATTTGTATGGATTTTAATGTATTTTTTAGTGTTTTTTTTCACTTGTATGGAGTTTTGGAAGGAAAAACATTGTGACTATTAGTAAAAGACTTTCAGGGATATTCAATAAAAGTTCTTATTGTTTAAAATGGTGTTAATTTTGCCCCAACCAATCAGATCTTATTTAACATTTGAAAGCTAACGTCTGATTGGTTGTGGCAAAACTAGCACCATTTTAAACGAGAAGACCTTTTATTGAATAACCCTGTTTATACTTATAGATTGCAAGTAGTGAGGACAAAAACTGCTATATACGTAACCTTAGAACTGCTGTCAGTTGCCTAAAAATGTTTTTTGCGTGCCACTCCTCCTATTCTTCCGAAGATCCTCTTGCTTCTGGTTGCACCTCCCTGTGAGCTAAATCTTAATTTAGCATAGATTTGGTAAGACTTGAATAGGACTTATAACAGCAAAGGACCATGGAAAAAAGGAAGTGAGTATTAATGATAGGACTGGTTTTAAAGGGAATGTCCACAGCTCTTTTCAAAAATGAATATATTGCAGATTACCCCCCAAAACCTAAAGTCCGTTTTAGTCAAAAGCTTTAATTCGGCTCCCACGTAGAGCTATTATACTTACATGCTCCTCCTTGCTCCACCGCCGCAGCTCTGCACTTCCGGGTAAGGCAGTCAGAGTCGGCCATGACAGTGACATCACAGCCAATCACTGACTGCCATTCCCGGACCAGTCTCCACTGCGGCTGCTCAAGAACAGAAAATGAACAGAGCAGCCGCAGTGGAGATTGACTGAGAACCCGGAAGCGTCGGTGGAGCGAGGAGCTTGTGAGTATAATAACTCTGTGTGGGAGCAGATTTAAAGCTTTTGACGAAAACGATCTTTAGGTTTTGGGGGGTTATCTACATTATATTCATTTTTGAAAAGAGGGGTGGACATTCCCTTTAAGGTATTTGTAAGCATTCAAATAAAATGAAAACTAGAACAAATTAGGTTCTAATTACATGGGGCATCACTTATTTATCATTAAACCTTATTTATCATTAGACTTTCGTTGTCTTTTAAGACACCTTGCAGTTCCATGACCTGTATGAATGAACTCGCACTGCAGTATTAGATTTTTATACAGTCGTGAAACTCCTTGGTGATGTTTTATAGCCTTACATTTTACAAGAAGGGTTATTCGATTCACTCTATATACCAAATGTATATCTGTAGTACATATTTGTTCTTCTGCATTTGACAGTAAAACCCCCCCCCCCCCCCGGTCGAGACCAAAAATCTACAGTGTTTTCTGCCGCAACCAATGTTGGTCACCCGTTCGTCCACCCAATTGGCTGCGTGTGTACCCAGCCTTATGTTTATGCATCTTTTCTAACCCACTATTCTGTTTCCTCTAACTATTCTAGTTACCCTAACTTTGAGGCGTTTGCCTTAGACGTAAGACTTGTCTTCAACAACTGTGAAACTTTTAACGAAGATGACTCTGAAATCGGCAGAGCAGGGCACAAGATGAGAGTACATTTTGAGAAAAGATGGACAGAAATCTTTAACGTGAGCTGAATCCATTGTGGGAAACTGTGTTCTACATTGGAGGACATCAAGACCAGCAATGTGAATAAAACTACAGGATGAACAGAAATTCTACAAAGACAGTGATGTTATGTTAAAAAAAACAAACCAATAACCCTTAATTTCTTGTTCTGTCTCTTTAATCATCTACTGTTACACAGCACAGGGACGAACAGGCGGTGTCATTAGTGCAATAGTTATTAAAGATTTTATCAAAACGCACTGAATCTTCAACCAAGAGAGCTATACTGGGGAAATGGTTCTCCATTACCTTTCAATAAATAATCTATTTTTTTTTTTTTTTTTGTTTTTTTTTGTCTGTTTTTTTTAATATTTTTTTTTTAGCTTATTTTTTTTTTTTAGTGAATGTATTTAATTTTACGAATTATTTATAATTAAACAGCAGACATAATCTTCGTTTTCTGTGAAAAGGAAGGATTAAAAAAAATTGCTTTAAATCTTGAAAATACGAGAATGTTAAAAAAAATTAAATTTAAAAAAAAAAAAAAATAATAAAAACAAATACAACAAGCCAAGTATAACTGTTTACACTGACGTGCTTCAATGGCACAGACATGGAACTTTACTGTAGACTTACAAGGACATTTGTATTATATCTACTTCTGTTGCTGGATCGCTTGTCTTGTTTAAATTGTAATTTCAAGATGGTGAAGACAAACTGAAAAAAATCTGTATATAGTGTTTATTATTGTTTATATTAAGTCTTGTTTAAATATGTATGATGTGTACAGATCGTGTGCAGATATCAACTGATGTCTGCCTTAGAAGGATTGTAGCATTTTAGTTTCCAGGTGCATTAATCTATAATCTTGGACAAATATCCTCTACCAACACTGTGGATTTTCCCCATTATTGGTAGTACTTGCCTTTTAAAACAGGGTGTAGGGGCTGTTTTTTTTTTTGTTGTTTTTTTTATTTAGGTTTTTTTTTGTTGTCATCTTTTCTATTTTGTGACAGGATATCACTCCAGCGAGGTCTAAAGGAAAATAAATGGTATAATCATCATTAGCATCCATGTAAAAATAAACTTCTGATCAATTCCTACCCGCACAGTATTTTTTCATAGACCCATTGACTTGCCTTTTCCGACATAATAAAGGCATTTCAACCACTGTGTTTTACCTGCTGTTGGTCCTGGCGGAGACAAGGAGACACATTTCTTTCCAATTTTTTCCTTTCTTTTTTTTTTTTATTTTTTTGTACCAATTGTACTTGAAAATGTTTTATTTAAAACAAAAAAATGTTGTGGAAAGGATAGTTTTTTTCACTAGTATGTGTGGCACGGATAAATAAAGGACTTTTTTGTAATATGTTCTTTTATTGGTTAAAGTTGTTTTCTGTGAACTCTGTCCTGCGTGATGTAACAGTAATTAGATTCATGTGGGGACAGGGGTCCCTTATATGAAGTGATAATGCTGACCTAGGTAATCAGGGAGCATGTGTTCCTATTTGTTGTGTGCACAGATCTATATTATCCCTTCATTTTCATTAATACTGCTTGATATAGGCACATTGATGGCCACAGTTATTCATTTATGCCTTAGTCGTTCAGTATTTAATGGCCCATAAGGTTATTTTATATAAATAATACTGCGGTCAGTAGAAACATATATATATGTATTTCTGGATATTGGTTTTTTTTCTAAATACCATAATTTGAGTTGTATTTAGAAAGGTTTGTTTATTAGGCAATGTCTGATAACGATCCTTTGTAACGATTGTAGCAGAGGTTTTCTGAGCTGACGGCCACTCCACTTACTGGTTATGGCTGTCAGGCGATTGGGCATGATGTCATGCCTTTACTGACAGCTGCAACCAGGAAGTGGAGTGGCTGTCAGCCACAGAGGAGGAACGACGAGGGGCCGGGTCAGGTAAGGAACTTCAGGGGCATCTTTAAAATGTAAGAATAATGCAAAACCTAGGTTTTGGGGGGGGGGGGGGTGGAGGCAGAGGAACTGCAAAAAAAAAAAGTGATCCGGTCTGTGTGCTAACCATTAGGAAGACACGCTGTTGAAGAAGCCTGTCTTCCTTTTGGTGAAGCTCCCAGCAAGGAAAGGGTGGCAGGGGACTTTGCAAGGTAAGTACAGGATTACGACCAGGGGTGAGAACTGAGCGGTTTAGGTCCACACCCTGGTTTGCTAAGGACACTATAGTTTACATTCAGCTTAAAGGTGGATCTATAATTCACAGCGAAGTAGGGTTCCACTTGTGGCTTCTGAACAGCAGATGGCACTCTTCTGCTCTGCTCCTATCCTCTGCCTAGTGCCGGATGATAAGTTTAAAGGAATAGTTCACACAAAAGCGAACGATTCCTTAAAAGCAGTGATTGAAAACCTGGAGGTACCTTCCGTTCTTCAATCACTTGACCAGGATCCAAGAGTGAAGGTAAGTATGTGAAGGTAAGTATATCCACCGTGGCTCAATTGACAACTGCTGGTTTAGTTTCACTATAGCGTGCATGCACGATATTGAGCGCTCTAGTAAAGTAAACCAGGAGGCAGTTGGCAGTTGTAAATGGAGCCGCGGTGGATTGTGCGTGAGGTAATTAAACTTCCCTTTAGTCCTGGATCCTGGTCAAGTGATTGAAGAACGGAAGGTAAGGAATAGGTTCTTTACCTCCAGGTATTCAATCACTGCTTTAAAGGAATAGTTCACTTTTTGTGTGAACTTGTCCTTTAACCCTGCATCGCCTGAGCTCTTATTTTGACAGTGAGATATGAATCCTACCTCCCTGTGAATTATTGATCTGCCTGGAAGCTACTTACAATGTTCAGTTTAATGAAGTTTAAACAGATACGCACATAAAAATGTCAACCTTTCATTTCACTACAAACATGATGCCCGGTGTTTTAAAGGATAACTAAATGCTACAAACAGCCTTAATGGTGGCCACACACTGAACTGATATAAGGTCAATTCATCATTATTAGCATCAAATGAATCTAATATCATGCTGTTTCATTGATAATCATGTGGGTGTCCTACAGATTAATCACCTCACGGGACTGCTCCATGTGATTTACAAAACCTTGCAATTATCTAAACCAAGCTCATCTGGATCCATACATTGTTATTTAATTCCATGGGTTCGGAAGATCAGCTGTCTATCTAATATCAGGTTAGACTTTACATAAGTACAAGGATTTAAAGAGAGTGTAAAGTTCACATCTGTTTTGTTCTTTTTAACTAATCTACAGGTCAGTATAAAGTCTCATTGATTGTAATAACCCTGTCACTCGAGGGGTTCAAAGTAAACCATCCTGCACTCAATTTGGTGCAACCACAGGGAGCCAAGGGGGCCCCATCTTCTTATTATTCCTATTATAGATATAGCTTCCTCCCAGAAAACCACTGGGAATGAAGCAGATAGTGGCCCCAACATAGTTTTGCTGGGTGCCCCAGTGATTCCTAGTTAAGCCACTGCTTGTACACCAGGTGATTCCATTACTAACCAGAAACACACTATGACGATTTTTTAGAGATTTGTCACGCATACTTTGATCAATAATAATTAAAGGGCATGTCCACCCTTATAAAAAAATTTCCCCTATAATAGTTTGCCTTCCCCCAGCCCCAACCGTTACAAAGTAATTTTAAGAAAGTGCCCCGATCTTTACTTACCTTCCCTCTCACCTCCGACACACGGCCCGGCCTTCTGCTTGCGAGACACTGCAAGCAGGGGGCGGGACCGGCAGCCGCATCCGTGATTGGCTGAGAGGCGGCCAATCACGGACGCGGCTACCAGCTTCTCAGAATGCCGGGGGAGAGAGGGAAGGTAAGTAGATTTCGGGGGTCTTTCTTAAAATTATTTTTTAGCGGTTGGCGAAGAAATACTAATATATGGCAAAGGGGTTTTATGGTAGGGGGAGGGATCGCAAAACGGGAGGTTGGGGGAGAAAGGATGCAGTACGCATGCCAAACTTCTCCCGGGGGAGAGACAGGAGGCAGAGTCCTATATGGACTCTGCTATCCTCCTGGTGGGCAGTTTTGCAACCAGGGCAATAGATTTGCAACCAGGGGCATATATAGGGTCAGAGAAGATATGGGTCACTTCTGTGCACTCCAGGGAAATTCAATAAAAGTTCTTATCGTTAAAAACTGTGCTAATTTTGCCCCAACCAATCAGATGTTAGCTTTCAAATGTTAAACAAGAGCTGATTGGTTGGGGCAAAATTAGCACCATTTTTAACAATAAGAACTTTTATTCAATATCTGCTACATTTTTTAGGTCACGCCCCCTTCCCGTCCTAATTAAACCACACCCACTAAGTACTTAATAGGGATAAACAGAGACAGACAGACAAACATTGACGAACCGAGAGGTACACAGCCAGGAAGTTATAAATAGAAAGACAGATAGATAGACAGAGATAAGGTGTAAACAGAGATACCCAAGTTAATGACACAGAGGAACAGTATGTAGCAAACTGGCAATTTCAGTATAAACCAGTAGCAAACTGGCATTTTCATTAAATACAAGTAGGGGAACAAGTACTGGGAATTTCATTACATACTGGTAGCCATTTCATTACATACTGGTAGCCATGGGAATTTCTTTACATACTTATAGCCATTTTATTAGATACTGGTAGCCATGGGTATTTCATTACATACTGGTAGTGGTAGCCATGGGCATTTCTTTATATATTGGTAGCCATTTTATTGCATACTGGAAGATATTTCATTACATTCTGGTAGCCATGGGAGTTTATTTACATACTAGTAGCCATTTCATACTAGTAGCCATGGGAATTTCATCACATACTGGTAGCCATGGGAGTTTTATTACATACTGGTAGCCATTTCATTGCATACTGGAAGATATTTCATTACATTCTGGTAGCCATGGGAGTTTTTTTACATACTAGTAGCCATTTCATACTAGTAGCCATGGGAATTTCATCACATACTGGTAGCCATGGGAGTTTTTTTACATACTAGTAGCCATTTCATACTAGTAGCCATGGGAATTTCATCACATACTGGTAGCCATGGGAGTTTTATTACATACTGGTAGCCATGGGAATTTAGTCACATATGGGAAGCCATTTCATTACATATGTTAGCCATGGGAGTCGCATACTGGTAGCCAGTTCATTACATACTGGTAGACATTTCATTGCATGTTGGCCATGGGAGTCACATACTGATTGCCATTTCATTACATATGTTAGCCATGGGAGTTACATGCTGGTAGCCAATTCAATACATACTGTTAGCCATGGGAATTTAGTCACATCGAAATCTGGATATGGAGTCGTACACCTAGATGAATTCAAATATTTATTCACAACCACACATCAAATACAACGTTTCGGGGGAACGTGCCCCCTTCCTCAGGTGATGCAATTACAACAAACAGTGGTGGTAAAATACCGACTCCTAAGTGAGTCCACTCCCATGGGAGTGGCTAAAGTGCTAAGTGATAAAAGAACCATCTAAGACAAACTGTGTAAAAACCCTCATATAAATAACCATTAAAAATGCAATCATACTAAAAAGACTATTAAAACTCCTTGGTGTGAGTGACGCTCAGTGTGTCATGAGTGACTAAATGCGTAAAAATACATGAATAAATAAATTTCTTGTATAAAATATAGTGATACAAATTAGCTGTGCAAGTAATAAAATGATATAAATCTTATCTGACTCAGAAATGCCTAAAGTGCTGGAGTGAAGAAAGTGCAGCAGATCAAAGAAGAGTTAAAAGTCCATGTTCCAAGATAGTCCTGTAGAGGGAGTAAGTGCCTCTCTGAAGTTCAGTTACATAGTATTCTAAAACTTTTGACAGAGTTGCAATTGAAGGTAGCTTGTCAGTCTGCAATAAAATTACAATTAACACTTTGTAACAATATGATCACTTTGTATCACATATAATCAACAATAAAAGATACAAAATACAGGTATACAGTCTACTAAGTAACATTTCACTAACTCATAATAAGTCCTAGTTATTATAAGAAACATGCCCAATTGATTTCCTCATTTAACCGTTTCGGAGGCCAAAGTCTCCAGTCTACCACATACTGGTAGCCATTTCATTACATATGTTAGCCATGGGAATTAAGTCACATACTGGTAGCCATTTCATTACATACTGTTACCTATGGGAATTAAGTCACATACTGGTAGCCATTTCATTACAAATGTTAGCCATGGGAATTTAGTCACATACTGGTAGCCATTATATTACATACTGTTAGCCATGGGAATTTAGTCACATACTGGTAGCCATTTCATTACATACTGTTAGCTATGGGAATTAGGTCACATACTGGTAGCCATTTCATTACATATGTTAGCCATGGGAATTTAGTCACATACTGGTAGCCATTTCATTACGAACGGTTAGCCATGGGAATTAAGTTACATACTGGTAGCCATTTCATTACATAGTTAGCCATTGGAATTTAGTCACATACTGGTAGCCATTTCATTACATAGATAGCCATGGGAATTCATCATTCATCAATAGTCATCATGCAGCCGCACGATACTACTGGGAACGGAAGATTCGGGGCACCTATTCAGGTAAGTTATGTTAAAACATTCGGGGCACTTTGCCAAAGATCCGGGCACGTGCCCCAAATGTTTTCACATAGATACGCCACCGCTTGCAACTGTTCTTTTCTTACTTATGGACACCTAAGGGAGAGATTTTTTTTCTTTTCAGGTTTATGGCTAGCTTTAATATCTACCAGTCTGTGTTGGCACATTGTATGTACCAGTCTGCGTGGACAACTTGTATGTACCATTCACTGTGGGCGGCTTGTATTTATCAGTCAGTGGACAATTTATATTTACTGCTCTCTGTTTGGGGGCACTCTGGCACATATATTACCACCCTCCATGGGGCATATAAATGTCAGCCCTCCGGTTCACTAGCCACTTCTAAGTCAGTCGTGCGGTTCACCAGCCACTGTTAAGGGATAGGCCCCACTTACGCGTTTTTACACCGATTTGCGATCCGCTTCCGATTTGCAATGCGCAATGACACACACATTACAATGTAAATCGCAACAAGTATGCCCCACTATGAGCAATGCGTTGCGATCCGTTGTCACAATGCGCGCGTTCACCATTTTTGGTCCGTTTGTGTCCGCAACGCGCAACAATGAAAATCTATGGAAGCGCAAAAAAACGGACATTGACGCGATTTTACTCCGTTTTTTCCCCGTTTTAACCAGAATTTTACAAAAACGCAATCGCAAACGCAACGCACAAAAAACGGACTTAATTAAATCGCACAAAATTTAAATCGCAGCGCATGTAAACACATATAAAAATCAGAAGCAGCGCATCAAATCGCTTGTAAAAACGCACGCAATCGCTTTTGCATGCACATAAGTGGGGCCTAGCCCTAAGTCAACACTACCTGGTGAACTGAAGGGCTGACATTACATGGTCTGCTGAACTGGAAGGTTGTTAAGGCGCACGCTTGCAACATTGCGCAATCAGAGCGCACACATTAAATGCAGATCGCATGTGCTGATTAGCGGATCACAGTGCACCACATGGCAGCGCACCTAGTATAGCCACGATTGGCCTACCAGTAAAACAGGCACTGCCGCGGTCACCTATTTGCTCTGTGCAGTAAAACATGCACTGCCGCGGTCACCCATCTGCTCTGTGCAATAAAACAGGCACTGCTGCGGTCACCAGCATCTTAAGTCCTGCGGTCTGATTGTTTGATAATAACGGGGAGGGCAAGCTGTGGGTGTGGCCTTTAAGATCACGTGATTGCTAGAGATTGACAGCAGCTCCGCCCACTGTTGCTCTTCACTGGCAGCTGATCCCACAAGGAAGTGGAGTGGCTGGTGGTCTGGACGGTCCCACTTTACTTGGGATTTGAGGGGGGGGGGTGGGAATTGGTGAATTGGAAGCGAAGTAAACTGCACAGGGTGAGTACGGAGAACGGAGGGTAGTGAGTTCGTAAAGATGTCACCATGGAACCCAAACCCAGGAAGGGTCAGAGTTGGCAATATTCCACGAAGGCCTAATTCCTTATCCCCCCGTCTCCCTGTACTGAGCGTGGTAGGACCCACAAAGTTTATACTAGCAGACGTAAAGCGTCAAGCAGGCTGTCGTAATTTCCTATAATGATTTCAACCTCATTGGAATTATAATTTACTGTGCATGCTGGGAGATGTAGTTTATCCCCCTTGCACAACAGCGTGTAAACTGGTTAAGGGAATGAACTGTGTGTGTTAAAGACGGTAGCTATTCTTTCAATGTAAAGTTATTAAAGGAGAACTATGCCAATGTCAGAAGATACATAATAGCGGAGATGGGGAACCATGGCACTCCAGAGGTTTAGAAACTACAACTCCCTGGGCATGCTGGGAGTTGTAGTTTCTTAACATCTGCTGTGCCAATGGTCACCATCACTGCTATAGATACAACATGGTGCAGAGCTGTAGGGGGAGGATAATGAAGTGAACCTGATCTTGGCACAGCCCTGTGTAATGCATTTCTCAATAGTGTATGTACTTAAAGGGGAATGAAAGGATTTATAGCAAATTGTTTGCTATAATGGTGAAATTGTTTATTTTGGTTTGTAGTACTTACCACTATTTATGTTAAAAACAACTGGTACACACATTCTGATATTATATAATCAAAATGGTTTTAATTTTGCCAGAGACCAATCAAGCTTTTGTCCAAATCAGATGGGGAAAAGAATACTGGAAATGCATGTAACATGATTTTAATCACAAGCAACAATGTGTGTTTGACCGTAGATTTCTGTAGTAGTAAAGACCAGAATGGAAATTATTTAACTTGTCTAGATTTGAATGATAAAAAGGTATATATAAAAAAAAAAGAAACAGGATTAAGTGCATTAATAATTAAGTGCATGTCTTCCCCCTAAACCATCTCTTAAGGTTTGTGCAATTGCAGATGCCGACCCGTGGAGCATGATGTGTAGGAACGGCCGTTTTGGCAGATAATCGTGCATGGTCACTTTATCACCAAAATTGCTGTTCTGTCAGCGATTGTTGCCTGACCGGCTGGGCGGATCTCCGAAACAGGTGCCCATTTTGGCCGATAAGCTGCTTATATACGGCACGATAATCGGTTATAACAGCCATTCGTACACATCATGCGTCGCGGGTTAGCACCTGTGATCGCATGTGTGTACGAATCTTTAGATTCCTGTAGGAAATCTTAAGGAAGATACTCTTAAAGTAACAATGTGTATTTGTTATTAACCATATCTTTATTATACTTATGACATTGTTTACAGATTTAATGATATGGCAAAATTAATCTGTGAGTTTAAAGATCACACGGATGATGTGAACTGCTGCACCTTCTCTGACTCCTACCTGGCCTCATGCTCATTGGACAAGACCATCCATGTTTATTCCTTGAAGGACTTTAAAGAACTTTCCTTCTCTCCTCTGAAAGGACACACGTACCCTGTCCACTGGTGCTGTTTTCTCCCAGATGACCCCATTTTAGCTTCGTGTTCAACTGATGGGAAAACCATTTTATGGAGTATGCACGATGGGCAGATATTGATGGTTTTTAAACAGCCCAGTGACAGTCCGGTCAGAGTCTGTACAGTTTCACCAGATTCTACATACTTGTCTACTGGTGCAGCGGATGGCTCTGTGGTGTTATGGAGTATTCCCCAAACTAAATTCCACAGGTGAGTGGGGATCCCTTTTATTTATTTAACTTAAATGTATAGAGAAAACCCAGAGACATCAGTGGGACGTACACAGTGATAGTAGAAATCTCTAATGTAAAGAAGAAGTGTGAGAAGATTTTAGGATCTCATCTAGTAAGACTCTATGGTTTTCTGGTTTTATATATATGTACGAATACCATGGCTTGATAAACAGGCTCCTATGTGTTACACATGAACATACTAATAGTTAAAAGATAACCATTGTGTAATAAAATACAGTTAAAATGAAAAGTACTTGGGACATGTCTATAAACCTGGTCATTCCTACCTAACTAGTATTGTTTCTGTGACGAGCACCAGGCCAAAGAAAACTAATTGTGCCAGGCTTCCTCCTGGCTTCAGCACTATCTTTAATAAATTAATAGTCCAGACTAACCTGGCAAATGAAAACTCTAAGTGCTGTAGCTCCTTAACAAAATGATATTGGGAGGTAGGAATAATCAATCCCACCTTCCTGTCCCAGGTCCATTTTTAATAAGTTTAAATTTATAGTTATCCTTTAATAGGAACACGTGTTTCACAGATAAGGAAGAACATGTTTTTGGACGCTAGACCAGTGTTTCTCAGCCTCTTATCTTTTTGGGAAACCGGACAGCTGGTCGTGAAATACTGAACCAGAACGTTTCATTTTCGGTTTCCTTTAGGTCGGCCGTGGTGAAAGATGGCTCAGTAGTGGCTTGTGCATTCTCTCCTCGTGGAAATATTCTGGTTACTGGTTCATCCAGTGGTGATTTAACTGCCTGGGACGAGAATTTAAAATGTCTGTACAATGGCAAGGCTCATGATCTGGGAGTAACTTGCTGCCACTTTTCTCCACAACCAACTACTGGTCAGTTCTAAACTTCACTTACCTTAATGCTCATATCAGCAGCTGTCAAAAAACTGCCAAATCCATTTGCTATTGGGGTCTCTTATTATATGGTTTGCTAATCTAATATATCCTACATATCTGACTTAATTTAATGTTTTTCTCCTTTTCCCCTTGTCAAATACAGAATGTGGACTTGGATATTTTCAACTGGCATCGTGTGGGCAAGACTGTGAAATAAAAGTATGGCTGGTCTCATTTGGTTCCATTAGAGGTACAGTACATTTTTGTGGATGGAAATTATCAGAGGCTCGATTAGCAAACAGAAGTTACCTTTTCCCTTGCTATTTATTTAGACAGGCACAACTGCCATAGAGTACAACTGACTGCAATCTTATCAAATTCTAGTCTTCTGTCACTGACGATGGGGCCAATGGGAAGACGCACATCTAGCAGAGCGTGTCTTACCATTAGCCACCTCACGGCCTGCAGACAGAAGAAGAGCCAGCATGGTGGCTCAGTGGTTTCACTGATGCCTTAAAGTGCTGATGTCTTGAGTTCAAATCCACCCTTATACACAACTGCAAGGAGTTTGTATGTTCTCCCCGTGCTTGCGTGGGCTTCCTCTGGACACTCTGGTTTCCTCCACAATCATAAAGACATACTGATAGGTTGTATGTGTAAATAAATGTGCTTAGATTTTAAGCTCTTCAGGGCAGGGCCTGATGTAAATGTAAAGTGATACTAGCAGTTTGGATCCTCACCCTGGGTACCATTCGGCGTTGGAAGAAGAGAAGTGAGAGGGAGGTGAGTATAATTGTCCTTTAATTTAAGAATTGTCTCTTCTCCTGAGGTTTATTTTGTAGCCACAAAAAATACTTTAGAATTGCTTTCAATGAAACTGTGGAACAGTCTTCCAGCAGATGTGGTAATGGCAAGTTTATTGATAGCTTTACAGTGGTGTGGATAAGAATCTAAAACTAAAAGATATTGAGAATTACCGGTATTAATTACATTAATACATATACTGTAGTTCTGGTTGGTACGGGGATACTATATAATATTGAGAATTACTGGTATTAATACATATGTTTATTCTGGTTGGTACGGGGATACTATAATATTGAGAATTACTGGTATTAATACAATCTACGTGTTCGGTTTGTACGGGGATACTATATAATATTGAGAATTACTGGTATTAATACATATATTGTAGTTCTGGTTGGTATGGGGATACTATATAATATTGAGAATTACTGGTATTAATATATATACTGTAGTTCTGGTTGGTACGGGGATACTATATAATATTGAGAATTACTGGTATTAATATATATACTGTAGTTCTGGTTGGTACGGGGATACTATATAATATTGAGAATTACTGGTATTAATATATATACTGTAGTTCTGGTTGGTACGGGGATACTATATAATATTGAGAATTACTGGTATTAATATATATACTGTAGTTCTGGTTGGTACGGGGATACTATATAATATTTAGAATTACTGGTACTAATACATATACTGTAGTTCTGGTTGGTACGGGGATACTTTGTAATATTGAGAATTACTGGTATTAATACATATACTGTAGTTCTGGTTGGTACGGGGATACTTTGTAATATTGAGAATTACTGGTATTAATACATATACTGTAGTTCTGGTTGGTACAGGGATACTATATAATATTGAGAATTACTGGTATTAATAATTTTATTGAATAACCCCCATACTGTAGATCTGGTTGATCCAGGGAGACTTTCTGATTGCCATTTGGAGTCAGGAAGGAACCCCCCCATGCTGTTTTTTTTTTTTTGCCTTCCTCTGGATTAACTGTTAAAGAGGAGGGTTTAAAGGCTGGACGTAGGTCTATATTCAACCTCAATAACTATGTTGCAATAAAGAAAATCCACTGTATCTTTTGCCCTTATGACTACAGTGACATTGTGAGAGAATAAATATTTGATTTCATTGTCCTTCCTGGTTTCTAGAAAGTACTAAAATGAAGGTTTGAAACCTGGATCAACGTTATTAATTTGATTCTTGTAAGTTAGCACTTGGCTATTCACTATTAAGAGCAATTACCGGTATATAGAGTTCTTCATTACCACATTTACTATTTAATTATTGGTTATGGATCCATTTGCATTTTCCAATGTATGAGGTTAATACTTTGTTTTGTTTAAAGATTTTGGAATAAGATATCAATTCACTTTGAATGGACATTCGGCTCCTGTGCTCTCTTGTGCTTTCTCCAGCGATGGGCAGATTTTAGCCTCTGGGTAAGATGTGGATAAAATTCAACCTTTTGCTAGTTAGAAGTAATAGAATGTAAGAAAAAAACAAACACCTGATTGCTATTTAATATCAAGTTTGCTCTGCTTTTAGCCCACATTTTATCTCCAGCTAACAGCTGGCATTAAAATCACACTATGAGTAAATCCCTTTCATTATATTAATTTTGCGTGGGGAAATTCCACCCCCTCCCCCCTTTTTGTACTAAAAGGGCAAGTCCAGCCCCAAAATGAAAACTTACATACAGGTAAATAACCCCCAAAACCCTAAACGGTAGTAGTTTGAAATGTGAAATATATAAGTCTAACCTGAAATCCTGCACAATGTCCTGTTTCCCCTGTTTCTGCTTCCTGGTTCTTCCAGTTAGTAACTGTCAGTTATGGATTTGACAGTTGACATCACAGCCAATGACTGAATGTTAATCCCCTATCTGCCTCTTCTGAGCATGCCCAGGCTCAGAACAGGCTCAGTACAGGTTTCTAAATTGCTCAGTTTCCATGAGGCATCCAGAAGCATAGCAGGCATATAGTAATGAATTCATAGGACAAAGTATGATATATCAACATATTTTAAAGAGGCCAATCTTTCAAAAAGATGTTCTTATGAGGGTGGAGTTGTCCTTTAAAGGGAAAGTTCAGTGTAAAATTCTTTTTTTCTTAGTTTATATTATGCATACATAGTTATTCTACTTATTCTCTTCCATTTTGAAAAATCAAATGAATTTATACCCCTTGCTTTTCCCTGGTTTTGACAATAGTGAGCTGTGAGCTGTAACAATCCTTCTTCTTTCCAGAATACACACTACCTTGCAATGTTCCTAACAGTAATTTCTACTGATTGGCTGTTGGATGGGTCACACATGCTCAGATCTCTACTAAGCAACTGAATCTACCCAGGTGCTGGGTCAAGGAAAAGGCCATAACGATCTCTATTAGGGGTCCTGCAAACAGGAAGTCAGTATTTTGGAAGAATTTTTATATACAGTACACAGACAAAATGCTGAATGGGCAGGTTAAGGTTATTACAAGGATGGAAAAATACTGCTCTTTTTTTTCCCTTAAAAGTATATGTATTTACACTGAACTTCCCCTTTAAAAAGACAAGCTAAATGGGTTTAGCACAACAATCCCAGAGCTTATTGCAGGAGACCAAGTGACTTCATCTGCACAGTAACGAGAGACTGAACCATGCATCCTGATTTGTTTCTCTTTATGCTAAGTAAACCTATTGGAAATTGTGTTCTTGCATAGTTAGCCTAGCTTTATTTTTGGTTGGCTGTGTGGTGCCTCCCTGAAATGAACTTTTGCAGGGTGGTACATCTGGGAAGGTATTTAGAGACACATTAAGGTGAGTGTCAACATACGCCCTTTGGTCTTAACCCCTACAGTGTTGTGTTTATCTCAGTAGGTGGCATCTTTTATAGTTACCCAATGTAGGTTCTGCTTTGTAAAGGATTCTTTGGGAGTCCTGATGGATATTCACCAAGATTTCCAATAAGAAATTACACTGATTCTACTCCCATTGGCTATAAGTAGACATTGTTTAGCAGTAGAGATGGCCGCACTTCCTAAAGTTTGGATCATTTTTGAACTTAAGTAAAAGTTCGAAAATTGATCCATTAAAGTCAATAGGGACCAAATAGTTTGAAAAGTTTGGATTAAATACGGTTAAAATGGCAATGGTAACTTACTACATGGCTCTGGGATCAATTCGAGAAAGTCCGGATAGTTCGAAATCTGGAATAGTTCGAGTTCTAGTCCATCTCTATTTAGCAGCAGTTTCTGCTGTAGATTTTCTGTTGCAAAAAAACGTTCTAGAGGTTTAGATGATGTGACTTTACATTAGGAAAACCTCAGAAGGTAAAACTAATGTAACACACAATCCAGACAAAATGTGTTTTTTGTCTGATGCCTGGTATAAAAGCGCTGGCTAGGTTATTCCACCCAATAGATCATTATGCCAGTCAGTACTGAAATGAAAGTGGTGCACAGCAATATTTCTGCCTGACCGATCGTGCAAGTGTTAAAAGTGTTAAAAGGCATACCATTACTTACCATTACCATTACATTTCCTGGACAATCTATTTTGTTCTAAATCCAACCAAAATATCAGGTTAAATGATCAGTAAAGGTGGCCATGCATTAGGTGATAACGATTTTACTTACCTGACTGCTAGATCCCATTATATTAGACTGATCCTGCCGGAACCGCCTTTCCCGTTCTTCTTCGCGACTCACATGCGATCGCATGTCCGTAAAATCGTTCTAATGTATGGCCACCTTAAGGTTTACACCTCTGTATATACCATCGGTAACAAGAGGGAAGCCAAACATTTAATTGTGATGTAAGGCTCACAGTCCTGGGTCTCTCAGAATCCTTGGACAATTGTCTGGAGTCCAGAAAAAATGTTGGGAGGGAGGAAATGACCTTGGTCCAAATCAGGAAATGACATGTGTCCTCTGCACAAGCTCATCCAATCTAATTTCATGTACAATATGCATTAAGTGTAAACATTATTTCAAAGCTGAATCTTATTCCCTTTTGTTTTTAAGCTCTGTGGACAAGTCTGTAATAATTCACACAGTTGTAAGTATTTCTTATATTATTTACTGTAAAACCCTGTTAAATCGATAGGTTATCACTAAGGGTTATCATAGATAATGGACCTACAGGGGCACTTCTAGGGTTTTTGCTGCCTGAGCCAAATTTGAATGCCGCCCTTTGCACACTGCCGCGTTAAAGTGGATGTGGCTTTGTCAATGGCCATGGTTTCGCTGGTGGGCGTAACTTCCTATCACACAGGTATTTAAACATTTCCTCAGACAGTCAATTACCAAAAATGTAAAATACTAGAAACAGATATTACATCCCCTTCTCAGCTTGTGTTGCCACTACCATATTGCTCCTTTCAGGTTTTTGTTGGTCAGAATTACTTATTTTATAGCCTGTGCTATACATGTTGGTACATCTGTTACAATACATTAGAAATGCCATACTTTCTGTAGTATAAAAGAGTTTAGACAGAAGATTTGTAAGCCTGTCACCACGTCAAGCCCTCACTTGCATGACTAGACTTACCTTGCCTAAGTAACTAAAGCTAACCTAACCATAGAAAATAGAGTTGAAGAACATGTCATGTGGGGGCGCTCACACTCGAGCACATTTGCCAGTTAAGGGAATTTTTTTTCCACCACTGCCTGTCTGCCGTTTTCTTCTTCAGTGCAGAGGTGCCGCCTGAGACAAATATCTCACTCTGCCTAATGGTAGATGTGGCCTTGTGGACCTAAGCAGGGGCAATTTAATGTAGAACCAAGGGGTGAGGAGGAACTAATGGTTTAGGTCTTTCCCTGTGTAGTTTTAATGGGGAAGGGATTGTTTTGGGGGGTATAGTATCACTTTAATTCATTTTGGACCGTTCTTCTGTAATTGGTGATTTTGTTTTTTTATCTAGAAAACAGGGTGTATTCTTCATATCCTAACTCACCATACAAGGTCAGTGTGCAGTGGAACATTTATATTGAAAATAACTTTTCTGGATACCGTATTTTCTTCTAATAGTTGTGGCATTCTGTAGCATATTGTGCAGTAGCTGAGTGAACATGGGATTGGCTGTAGACACAGTTCTCAGTCCCAAGTAAACAATTGGCAGACTGTTACCTATGTCAGAGGAAGTATTTATCTTTCCACCAACAAGCTTGAAATAACCTTGTGTTGGCAACAGGGATTCCCTTGTGGTTTGGTAATCCAGTAGCCAAAGAGTTAATTGATCATTAGGGAATAAATCTGTCTGGTTATGGTTAGAATCACACGAATGCTTTATTTTTGTTTTCCCAACGTTTTTCTGTTGTATCCAAATGGTTTGCCTCTAGGAAAACATTACAGTAAGCCTTTCCCTAAAGGCAATCCTAAAAAACGCAGGTAAAGTGCTGGCAATTATAACTCGCCATCCGTGCGACACTAGCCTATCCTAGATCAAGAATACAACCTTTGGTGAATATCAACTACCACCGTGCAGTGTGCTAACTTGTCATGTATTATGAATGAAGGCTATGATACAGTTTCATGTTACATATTCCTATCTTTCCCTAGATACGTCACATCATGTGCCTTAGCACCAAACCACCCATTGCTTGCTAGTGGATCAATGGACAAGACGGTAACAGTTTGGAAATTAGAAAATGCAAATGATTTACCAGGTAAAAACACCGTTAGAGCTTTAACACCTTTATATCAGGGAAGCTACGGTAAACCCAAAATACTAACTTGTAGGTGAGATAAGACCACAACACATCACCCAAGATTGGTTCCTTATACTTAAAGTTAAAGGATATGAAAACTGGGAATTTTATTTTTTTTATATTACCCATTGCTGATCTTTCCCCTATTTCTTTAGATATCTGGTCTGAAGCATCTTACATTTCAGCTGTCAATCAAATGTCTAAGTATCAAACTCTTCTGTTATGTATAGTTTTACTGTAGCTGGAATGGTGACAATTGGTACTTGAACTGCATGGTGGGAAATTCCCTCTCCCAATGCTGCCTCATAGGGATTACTGAGCATGCTTTCCCTCACAGAGAGTCAGATAGTCTGGCTAGGGGACCAAGCTTGAGCAAAACAAGTACTGGTTTGAAGTCATGCAGCAACACAAATTTACCAGCGTAAGTGCTGCTTACGTGTATTCATTTATAGATTGAAATGAGGCAAAGTAATTTTTTCAGTGTACAATTCCTGGTGCAAAAGTTTGCCTGTAATAATTATAATGTGCAGCAACCAATCATATGTTCTCTAACTGCAGTGACCCAGTAAAAAGCTAAGATCTGATTGGTTGCTGCAAATTAATAACATGGGCAATCTTTTGGGCCTCTTATTGCATCACCCCAAATATTTTGGAATAGCTTGGTTCTTGTAGGTACGGTAAGTAATGTCTTGCAGTGCTGCACTCCTCCTGCCAGGGTCCGCCATCCATCCTGTGCAAGCCCAGACAAACTTCTTCCTTTGCTTGAAGCAGGACCAATGCTGGAGATGGGGATTCATGGGAGCGATGTCACTTTCCTGCTCGTCCAGTCACTGTGGCTCTCACTGGTGGAGCTGGATCAGGTAGCACTGGGAAGTAACTATAATGAGTACCGTATATACTCGAGTATAAGCCGAAGTTTTAAGGTTTTAAAATGAACCTCAAAACCTTACCTTGGCTTATAATAGAGGCAATGTCCTTACTGCCATCAATGTAGCTGAATCTGGCTGCTGCACGCTGTGTAAGTCCTTTGGATTTGCTGGGTGATGTCATTACTCGGCACCGGGCAGGGAGAGGCACCGAGTAGTGACGTCAACCGGCAAATATATAGTACAATGTAGTATTTGAGGTTGAAAGACATACGTCCAACCCATCTAGCAATATACTCATTTCCTGCCTAACTGTTAATCCAGAGGAAGGCAAAAAAAACAAAGAACAAATTTACGAAGGGGGAAAAAATTCCTTCCTGACTCCAAGTGGCAATCGGAAATTTCCCTGGATCAACTCTACTTTATGTATCAATACCAGTAACTTGCAACATTCCTTGTTTGCAGAAACTCATCCAGCTTTTTTTTTAAACTGACCAATGAACCTGCCATTACAACGTCCACTGGAAGACAGTTCCATAGCTTTACCGTTCTCACAGTGACAAACCCTTTCCCAACTCTACTTTATGTATCAATACCAGTAACTTGCAACATTCCTTGTTTGCAGAAACTCATCCAGCTTTTTATTAAACTGACCAATGAACCTGCCATAACAACGTCCACTGGAAGACAGTTCCATAGCTTTACCATTCTCACAGTGACAAACCCTTTCCCAACTCTACTTTATGTATCAATACCAGTAACTTACAACATTCCTTGTTTGCAGAAACTCATCCAGCTTTTTTTTTAAACTGACCAATGAACCTGCCATTACAACGTCCACTGGAAGACAGTTCGGCTTTGCTGCTGCAGCGGAGCACAAAGCAGTTTAAGTCATTAGTCATAATACCATTACAACCTACTGACTGATGGCTCTACCCAGGAGGACACCACATACAGAGAGGACCAGTGGCAGGGGGTGACATGCCCTTTAGTAGATGTTTTACCTTACCTGAAGCATGAAAGGGTCCTCATTATTTCCCTGTAATTGGGCACAAAAATTCATCAGGAATACTAGAAGAATCTGGATTCACATTTCCTTTCAACTCTTCAGTTTTTCTTACAATTTTGCTGCACAGACCCACAGATTCTAAAAATGTGGGGGGGAGGGAAAATCAAGAATCAGAGCTCTGCATTGTTACAATAAGGCACTGCAGACTTTTTATGGATTCTGCAGCTAAGAATGCTGGGAATACTCTACATCACTCCGGCTTCTTCAATACTAGCCATACTTTTTGCCAACATATCCATAATGCACTGGCTGATTTGTTTGGCTACCATGGCTTGCAATCTGTGTATATCACGCCCTAAAAAACTGGCCATCTTTTTATTGCCTAAAAAAACAGATCATGCCTTTTTTTTATGTGGCTGAATGTGGTTATCGGCCATAATGTAATTAATTTGGCTTGAAGAGCCATCATCATCATCTCCGCTTTTCTCCTGCTTGTTTGACGAATCTCCTCCCACATATTCAAGCTAGAGACACGAAATTTGGTAGAGACACGTGGAACACATGGTAGAAATTATTACCTAACTAATGAATCTGCAGGAGCATTACCACATTATTGTATTATTATCTGTGTTTTGTTGTACTATGTTCATAGTATGATCTGATACTCCTTAGTAACAGGGCACCGTCTTATGTTTTTAGCCGGTGCACATGGTCAATATTTTTGGGCCAAATCCTAAAAAAAATCAACTGAATGTAACCCATACTGATCATTTGTAAAGATCGGACAGGTAATTAAATTACGTGATCTTTAATACGCCATAGATTGAGACAGAGTATTGATCTGATTGATTGGTCAGAATTATGGGGCGCTGTTTGACCATGTGTAGTTTTTATTTATTTATACTATAGTAAACTATCAATTTCTAAAAATGTGGCATTATTTGCTTCTTTAATAACCACCATATTTTCATGATAATCTGCCTGTGTCTCCCAATACCTAAGGGGCCCATACACACATCAATCCAATTGTATGATTGTGACATATGGTTGGTTCAATAAAAAAACTTCACTTGCTGTCTGAAAGCTTAAAAAAAAAAAAAAAATTGGATGCGGATAGGACGATCAGCCATACAGGATCAACGGCTGTAGGATATCCCAATTCATACGACCCGGATTGGTGCTTGTATGGCCTCCATTAGGAAATATTGACCTATCTCACTAATCACGGCTAGAATGTGAAGGTCTCCGACAATGTTTTTAGGACATGAAAGCGTACAATACATTACTATGATGTCAATATTATAGCGGTAACCGTGCTTACCGATCTTTGTCATTTTGCAGACTTTCCTTTGTGAGGTGCAGCAATTTTTTGCCGTTAACATTATTGCTTTGAAATTCTGTTCCACTTCCTTCAGGCCTTCCTCAGACAGCCAATCAGCCACTTCCTGCTCTGACCAGAACTCCACAGCATGGTGTTTCTATCTTAGGGCTTAAACTAACAGAAAGTCACACTCAGGTGTAATGATTTGTGATACCGTGCCTTTACCGGTATTGTAAACTACTGATAATGATTGGTGTCATTTTGCACCGCAGGTGTAAATTTATGAACACCGTGCAATATAGAGATACTGTTCAGTATTGCCCATAAAATGCCACCCTGTCCTTGAGTGCCCATACAGCTGTAAATTTACAACCATGACCACAAGAGAACAGCTGTCTGTAAGTCACTGTACTATACATCTCCGTTAACAACGCGGATATAAATATGCTCCAATGGGAGCAGTTTTGCTAAATAGTTTACCCCTCCTTTATCGTGGTTGCAAAGCTGCTGGTAGCCGATTTGAAACTGCACGGTTTGGGCCATAGCAAATGTAACGTTTTTTACACCCCTGAAGGTAACGACAGATCATTATTTTATAACCATGTCATGTATAAATACATTAACGGCCATACAATAACTATCTGGGGAATTGTTCACTAATAGAGCATGTCAGAGGACACGAGGACATCCCTTAAGACTTGAAGAAAAAAGGTTTAGGCTTCAAGCTCGGAAAGGGTTTGTCACTGTGAGAATGGTAAAGCTATGGAACTGTCTCTCCAGAGGATGTTTTTATGGCAGGTTCATTGGTCAGTTTAATAAAAGCTGGATAGTTTCTACAAACAAGGAATGTTACAGTTACTGGTATTGATCCATAAAGTAGTTGGGAAAGGGTTTGTCACTGTGAGAACGGTAAAGCTATGGAACTGTCTTCCAGTGGACGTTGTAATGGCAGGTTCATTGGTCAGTTTAAAAAAAAGCTGATGAGTTTCTGCAAACAAGGAATGTTGTAGTTACTGGTATTGATACTAAGTAGAGTTGGGAAAGGGTTTGTCACTGTGAGAATGGTAAAGCTATGGAACTGTCTTCCAGTGACGTTGTTATGGCAGGTTCATTGGTCAGTTTAATAAAAGCTGGATGAGTTTCTGCAAACAAGGAATGTTGCAAGTTACTGGTATTGATACATAAAGTAGAGTTGGGAAAGGGTTGGTCACTGTGAGAACGGTAAGCTATGGAACTGAATCCTCATTTCCTGCCTAACTGTTGATCCAGAGGAAGGCAAAAAAAACCCACCAAATTTATGAAGGGGGAAAAAATTCCTTCCTGACTCCAAGTGGCAATCGGAAATTTCCCTGGATCAACTCTACTTTATGTATCAATACCAGTAACTTGCAACATTCCTTGTTTGCAGAAACTCATCCAGCTTTTTTTTTAAACTGACCAATGAACCTGCCATTACAACGTCCACTGGAAGACAGTTCCATAGCTTTACCGTTCTCACAGTGACAAACCCTTTCCCAACTCTACTTTATGTATCAATACCAGTAACTTGTAACATTCCTTGTTTGTAGAAACTCATCCAGCTTTTTATTAAACTGACCAATGAACCTGCCATAACAACATCCTCTGGAAGACAGTTCCATAGCTTTACCATTCTCACAGTGACAAACCCTTTCCGAGCTTGAAGCCTAAACCTTTTTTCTTCAAGTCTTAAGGGATGTCCTCGTGTCCTCTGACATGCTCTATTAGTGAACAATTCCCCAGATAGTTTATTGTATGGCCCGTTAATGTATTTATACATGACATGGTTATAAAATAATGATCTGTCGTTACCTTCAGGGGTGTAAAAAACGTTACATTTGCTATTGGCCCAAACCGTGCAGTTTCAAAATACGGCTACCAGCAGCTTTTGCAACCACGATAAAGGAGGGGTATAACTATTTAGCAAAACTGCTCCCATTGGAGCATATTTATATCCGCGTTGTTAACGGCAGATGTATAGTACAGTGACTTACAGACAGCTGTTCTCTTGTGGTCATGGTTGTAAATTTACAGCTGTATGGGCACTCAAGGACCAGGGTGGCATTTTATGGGCAATACTGAACAGTATCTCTATATTGCACGGTGTTCATAAATTTACACCTGCGGTGCAAAATGACACCAATCATTATCAGTAGTTTACAATACCGGTAAAGGCACGGTATCACAAATCATTACACCTGAGTGTGACTTTCTGTTTAGTTTACAGCCCTAAGATAGAAACACCATGCCCTGTGGAGTTCTGGTCAGAGCAGGAAGTGGCTGATTGGCTGTCTGAGGAAGGCCTGAAGGAAGTGGAACAGAATTTCAAAGCTAATAATGTTAACGGCAAAAAATTGCTGCACCTCACAAAGGAAAGTCTGCAAAATGACCTAAAGATCGGTAAGCACGGTTACCGCTATAATATTTGACATCATAGTAATGTATTGTACGCTTTCATGTCCTAAAATAACATTGTCGGAGACCTTCACATTCTAGCCGTGATTAGTGAGATAGGTCAATATTTCCTAATGGAGGCCATACAAGCACCAATCCGGGTCGTATGAAATTGGGATATCCTACAGCCGTCTGATCCTGTATGGCTGATCGTCCTATCCGCATCCAATTTTTTTTTTTTTTTTTAAGCTTTCCAGACAAGCTGAAGTTTTTTTATTGAACCAACCATATGTCACAATCATACAATTGGGATTGATGTGTGTATGGGCCCCTTAGGTATTGGGAGACACAGGCAGATTATCATGAAAATATGGTGGTTATTTAAAGAAGCAAATAATGCCACATTTTTAGAAATTGATAGTTTTAGCTATAGTAATAAAATTAAAAACTACACATGGTCAAACAGCGCCCCATAATTCTGACCAATCAATCAGATCAATACTCTGTCTCAATCATATGGCGTATTAAAGATCACGTAATTTAATTACCTGTCCGATCTTTACAAATGATCAGTTATGGGTTACATTTCAGTTGATTTTTTTTAGGATTTGGCCCAAAAATATTGACCATGTGCACCGGCTAAAAACATAAGACGGTGCCCTGTTACTAAGGAGTATCAGATCATTACTGAACATAGTACAACAAAACACAGATAATAATACAATAATGTGGTAATGCTCCTGCAGATTCATTAGTTAGGTAATAATTTCTACCATGTGTTCCACGTGTCTCTACCAAATTTCGTGTCTCTAGCTTGAAATATGTGGGAGGAGATTCAGTCCAAAAAAGCGGAAAATGAAAAGCGGAGATGATGATGATGGCTCTTCAAGCCAAATTAATTACATTATGCCCGATAACCACATTCAGCCACATAAAAAATGGCATGATCTGTTTTTTTAGGCAATAAAAAGATGGCCAGTTTTTTAGGGCTGTGATATACACAGATTGCAAGCCATGGTAGCCAAACAAATCAGCCAGTGCATTATGGATATGTTGGCAAAAAGTATTGGCTAGTATTGAAGAAGCCGGATGTAGAGTAATTCCCAGCATTCTTAGCTGCAGAATCCATAAAAAGTCTGCAGTGCCTTATTGTAACAATGCAGAGCTCTGATTCTTGATTTTCTCCTCCCCCCCACATTTCTAGAATCTGTGGGTCTGTGCAGCAAAATTGTAAGAAAAACTGAAGAGTTGAAAGGAAATGTGAATCCAGATTCTTCTAGTATTCCTGATGAATTTTTGTGCCCAATTACATGGGAAATAATGAGAGACCCTTTCATTGCTTCAGGTAAGGTAAAACATCTACTAAAGGGCATGTCCACCCCCTGCCACTGGTCCTCTCTGTATGCTGGTGTCCTCCTGGGTAGCAGCCATCAGTCATGGTTGTAATGGTAGTTTTATGACTAATGACTTAAACTGCTTTGTGCCTCCGCTGCAGCAGCAACTGCTCTTTAAAGAGCTTGATGAGTTAAACAGGAGGCATGAAGCCGCTAGCAGAGATCAGGAGAAATAACTCACTGCTGGGACCCCAAAAACAAAATTGAGGGGGTCCTTAACATTATAAGTAGGACTTGGGAGTGGACCAGCCCTGTTCCTTTCAAGGTTTGTCTCCTAGAAAAACTAGCAGTTTAGATTTGGATAAATCCACTAAATATGGGACATCCCAATGGTGAATCAGAATACACAAAAAATACACAGAATGTGCGATTCTATAGAACGTGGGGATTTATGTAAATGGTCGTAAGAACTTATTGGCTGTATTTATAAAGGAGTGGAATGTGCGGATAAAGCTCCTTTACCGACCCCTTTATCTTGCACCGAGGTTGCAGTTAGTGAGCAGTATTTATACTTCCACAATTATAGTAGTCTTCAACTGAGATGGTCGTAAATTTGCTACCGCAGCCTTAAAATACAAAGCAACTGTATCGTACTGTACAGCCACATTAACGGCTATTAACCCACTGTATCAGTAATGTCCTATACAGTGTGTTTATAAATACGCCCCTATGTGCTTAGTGTTCCCTAAAGCCTATTTGCAGTGAAACTTCCTTTAAGACAAAGATTATTAACAAGAATTTCACATGCCGCTTGTTATTTACACATGAAAGCTCCTGACCCATTGGGGAAGTAAACCAGGCAATCAGATTATTCCTCTGACAGTTCTGGGATGAGCTTTCTCAATGCGATTTTAAAGCCAAGACTGGAATATAATTACTGGAGAGATGGCTCGGCGGGAAATCTTCCAGTGATCGCTTATCAAACACTTGGGGACAAGAGAGTAATTATCTGGGCTTCAAATAACATTGTCACACTCTGTCCCCTGGTTAGTTCTGTTCCTAGCTTAGGAATATTAAAGTGCAGCTATTTCAGATACAGGCAAGGTAAACTGAAACACCTTTGTAGATCTATAGATTTTTTTAAACAATGTTCTACAAATCAAACCTTGTGTATTCTCCAGCCTTGAGGGCTAGGCCACACTAGCGCGTTTTTTGTGCACGCGTTTCGCGCTTGCACCCGCGATTTTCGCTGAAATGGAAATCGCGGGAACGCGAAAATCCCCATGATTTCCGATGCGCATGCAATTGCGCGTCTGTACGCGTTTTGGTAACGCATGCGTTCACCATTTTTGGTGCGTTAACGCAGCGTTTCCATAACGTGAAAATGCGAATGCACAAGAAAAGTGCACACAATCGCGTGCGATAACGCTCGCGATTTTGTGCGCGATTCCTGTGCGTTGCAGTGTGGCCTCAGCCTCAGCGCGATGTCCATCCTGCGCTCACCAGATGTCCTTTCCCTACCTTCCCTCTCTGTTTCTTGTCTAACGGTCTGATTTGTTTCATTGCAGATGGCTATTCGTATGAGAGAAAAGCCATAGAGGACTGGATCAGTAGAAAGAAAAGGACCAGCCCCATGACAAACCTTCCACTTGAGAACCTTCTACTGACACCCAACAGGACATTAAAAATGGCGGTAAACCGCTGGTTAGAGGATAAAAAATATGTCAAACCAAACCACCTCCCCCAGGTAACAACCCCCGTGGATTAACCTTCTGAAGTTAAACTGAAAGTGCAGTGAATTAAAATTCTGGTTGGTTTGAAAGACATTACAGTCTATTTCCTTTGAAGATTATGGAGCGTTTGGGCTGTATTTACCCACCCTACCCCCGTATCGATAATTAATGATACTGCAAGTCGAGGTGCTATTAATTACCAACTGATACTGGTGGGCACCAGTGCATGATACCACAGTGTGGGCCTTATTCATTAAGACCGTGAGCATAACTGTACGTCCACCTATACAAACCTATTGCAGAATCTTAAACTCCTTCAATAATAATGAGAATTCTATAGAAATGAAATGCTGATTGAAATCCGACACAGTAAGTAGTTCTCACACTGTGACATACTTGGCAATGCACATTTATCTTCATGTTAAAATCACTAAGCTTGATGCACTTTACAGTAATTGTAATTTAGATTATGATCAATTTAGTGTTGGACCTGGAACACAGATTTCACCATAAATCAATTTAAACATTTTTACATGATATTTGGACCCATGTGTAACCGGCCTTATATTGCATTGACATGTTACCATGATATATATGTGAGCACCACACACATATAATAAGGACTTCTACTGGCTAGTTTCTTTCTGGTTCTGCAGAAAATGGAATTCGAAACTCAATTGAATCAGAATTTTTGATCGCAAAATTTTGAGCTCCGAATTTAAGTTGCACATTTTTTTTAGATATTTTGATGAAAAGTTCAGTTTCAAAAATACAAAAGAGACCGTCAGATCTGTGAACTTCCTAAACAGACAAATCCGAATTGAAACAAGGTTAAGGGGCCATATTTCTAAATGCGTGGTATTGTACAGTGGCAGTACCGTGCATTATCAGTAAATGTACAGCCGCGATCGTATTTATGCTGAACGTTTGTTAATTTACAAACGTTTGGTCACAGAATACCATGTGGTAGTAAACTATTGTAATGATATTGCAATATATTATAAATATGGCTCCAGGCAGGACGTACGTCTAATAATGTAAGGCCGAGGCCACACTGTAGCATGTGATCTACTGCACTGCTATTCTATGGGGATCTACGATTGCGTTATTGGTAATTTATGGTAGTTATTGTTAATTAACGATCGCGAAACCGATCGGAAATTATCGATTGGTGTAACTATAGTTAAACCGATCGTTAAAGGCACGAAATCGATATAAAGCGATACTGCGCCTTTACAAATATGGCCCATAGTACCACCTATATTTGGTGTGACCAATCATGTGGCCTATTAAAGACAGACAATGGAGGTAACACAAAATACCACAGTGTCATATTTTGTCCCTGGGCCATAGAATAACTGTAATTCTTCTTTATAAGAAAGGCCCCATGCACCAGATAGACATGGTCCATCAAATCCTTAGTTGGCTCTGTGCACGAGAACATTCTCTGTATAGATGTGAAATGTGTTTGCGTTAACCTCGATGTGCCTTTATTCCATTTCTCTGTGCACAGCCTTAAAGAGAAAGGCACCAGTGCAATAAGGAATGATACAGGATTTGCATAATGTAAACTCCTTTTTCTGGTTTTTTGATCTAATGTATGTTTATGTGATTTCCATATGGTGTAAATATCCTTGTTCCAGATAAGCATCAGTAAAGCTTTAAATACAATTAAACATAAAGGGGAATGTTTGACTTGGTTTCTCACAGTGTTACCATTGGCTATAATTAAAAACCTTCAAATTCCACTTGCAATATCCGTGGAATCTTTGACATCATTTGATTTGGCCTCATGCTGGTTATTTTCATGTAATTGATATTTATGGACAATCCTAATGCAGCCGCATTAAATTAATGTTGCACTTGTGCCAATAGCCATTGTTCAAGTCTGGTGCAATTGCTATATTAACCACATGGGGGCACAGTCGAGCAAGATTGTTCTCAGTAACTCAGACCATAGGGTTAGACCAAACTACAGCGATTTAATGTGCACAAGTATACAGCAACATGCACTATTGCACAGGAAACGTGTGGCCTCACCCTAGGGGCCATATTTATAAAGGCACGGTATCTCTCTCATAGGCTAAACCTATGACCCATTTTAATATGGATTTCATATCCATTGCTCACTATTAGTTACTATTGTCATTCACACACTATTAACTGTGATTATAGCCTCCCCTCTGCAAGGAAGATGTTGGCCATCTCATTAAACCGTCTGCTCCTTTGCTAAAGCCCGTACACGCATACGATTTCACAGCTGGCGCATGACCCCCAAGCCTGTGCACATGCGTGACGAACGGTTTAGTCCAACAATCACGTGTGTATGTGTTCGGGCGGGCACCATTCATCAATCAACGAATAAGGCCTGACCAAACGCATACACACGAGTGACTATCGGCCATTCATCGTGTGGGTGTCTTGCACTCGGGGGTCAGACGTCTGTACGGACCTTAAGGGGAAGTAATTAGCCTGTCTTTATTTTTTGTATTTAAACTGGTGAATCTGGGTGCAGGTAGCACAAGATGGTGTAGCCCAGACCTGGGCAAAGTAAGGCCCGGGGGCCACATGTGGCCCTTTGGCTGCCCCTGACTGGCCCCTCAATGCTAGACCTGTACTCAAAAATTCTTAATATTATTTGTTTTATTTTATAAAAAAATTGATGACCTGATCAATTGTTTAATTGAATTTGAATAGATATTATACACCCTTTGTTATACATTGCAACTAATATTAAAAAAATCCAATGAACCAGGGATATTAATTTATCTTTTTATAAAATCCAGTTTTGCAATCTCTATAATGAGACTCTACCTATTGGTCTGGCCCTTCGCCACAATCCAGGTTTCTCATGAGGCCCCCTGTGAAATTTAATTGCCCACCCCTGGTGTAGCCGATCGATATTCCTGATCTAAAATCCAAAGGGATGTACAGATTGAATTACACCACCTTGTGCCATCTATCTTGAGTGGGTTTAAGGTTAAAAGATGACGTGGCTGCTCATTGTTCGATATACTGTTCCATATTAAATAGATTCAATCAGAACTGCTTAAAAATTTAACCCATGTATGCCTGCCTTTAGAAAGGTAAGTGCTCTATCAGTTTCCGCCTCGTACAGACATGTGACTTCACGGCCAATGAACGAACTTCTGTTCAAGGCTTATTGATTGATGCTAAACTGTCATGCATGTTTCTTAACCATCGAATAATCTGAAGCAAAACAATAAAACTTGAAACCTTCAAAGAATTATCATAGCTTTTTATTCCATATGGAAATACAGTAGATGTGCAAAACAGAGTTATAAACCAACTGAAGGTATCCGAGTTGTAAAAATAAATATACGCTATAGAAAGAAAAAGAATCCCGTTAACAAGTCGCAATACGTGTATCTACTGTGCTAATCTAAAAGGCAAAGAGACTTGTTTGATAACAGTTAGTAAGGTATATTTACAAAAGGTTTATAATTAGGTCAAAATGGTAGAGGACAAAATGATTTTTGTCCATTTTCAATGCACCTGTGTAACACACAAACCGTTTGCATAAAAAAATCTGATATTTTTAACACCAATTTTTTTCTGTTACCATCCAATATATAGCCCACATCAGATACATTTGATGGTTTTTTAACTGTACCTTTTCTCCCCGAATGTACATTTTATTACTAAGATAGCACCTTAAAGGTGTTGATACAAAAAAAAAAAACAAAATAAAGTGCGGTAACTGTTAGAACTGATATTTTGCATTAATGAATCATTCAGTGCAAAAACCTGGCATGGTTGAAGCGCTAACATGCATGTGTTTAGCAGGTTTCCTTCTTCTCCTTTTAAAATGAGGTTATATACGTACAAAGATGAAATACCTGATCTTGTTTTGTAGAAAAACGGTATAATGGCTTCAATTATGTTACAATTTCACAACACGCCCTTTTCTACAAAAAGATACACGATATGTATGGCATTTACAGAGATTTACATACATTCTATTTTCTGCAGGAGGAGTTGGTTATCTTGTAGCTGTTATAACACAACCAATATCAAGGGCAGATTCCAACCAATTATACACGGTCACGGTTTGGGCATTAAAGCTGGTCATACACATGTTCAATAATAGGCAGATCCAAGGGATTTGATGGGTATCAGCAGTGGTAAGCCTTGCAAACTACCAATCCTGACATGATGAGCCATCCAACACAGAATAGGATGTCCCACACTACGCATTGCCATCAAGGGTCATTATTGGGCTATAGTATAGGAAGCCTAAATCTGCTGTAACCTAAAAGCCTGACCCCCCATACAAAACACAGGGAGGTTGATCAAGCAAATATATTTGCAATATGATGCAAATTACGGACAGATTCCTAAGAAATCTGCCTTGTAATTTGCAACTGTGGTCATGTGTTTGAGCAGCATTTAACATTCAAACCTCTTCGTGTTCCCGCTATGATCAGACCAAACGAACAATGCTGTAACTGAAAGTGCCTAAGGCTGTGTACACACCGTGTAACCTTCCAGCCCGATTGACCAGCCCCTGACACTGCTTCGTCCTGGCCAACCACTCACTAGTGGTGAACAGATGGTCGGGACGAAGGATCGAGAGGTGTGTACCCAGTTTGCTTGTTCAGTAAGGATACATTTTATATGGCTGCCTAACACTTCCTGCAGAAAATAAGCAACTTATCTTTGGACACCGAAGCACATGAGGACGATTTCGTATTTAAGGCCAAACTTTCTTCTCCTCCCTCCATCCCTTTAAGGCACCCACATCCCCTTTTTATATAAAACACAATAAATATACAATATAATATTACAGATCTAAGAGCTTATAAAAGAGTTTGTTTTTTACATATTGAAAAGGCATCAGGTAGATGGTTTAATACTGATATTCCAGTTATTGAATAGGCTGAAGGAATCTTACTGGCTCATATCTTGATATTTGCACTATAATGTTCAATCTGGAAAACTCCAGTATCCATCTTATCCAGTCACTGGTGGGGAGTCACCAACACTTCACTCTTAAAAGCTGCAATTAACAGAAGAATAAGGCAGTGATCCTGGGCGCTGCATTGTTGCCTCGTCCTCTGTTAAGTTTAAGCTTTGGCTTTAGTTTTCCTTCTGCCCTGGGTGAATAAGAAGGGGCATCAGTAAAAAGTAACATACCACGCCCACTCAGCCTAATTCAATAAGAGGTGCAGAAATTTGCCTTAACCAATCGGATGTTTCCTTTCTACTAGTCTAGTAGTTAGAAACAATTGATAACACCTAACTGGTTGCTGCAGATTAAGAACACAGGCAAAATGATGCTCCTCTAATTGAATAAGGCCCATATATAATTCCTATCTCACTTAAAGCAATCCAGCCATTACCCAGCCAAAGCAATCATGCCATCTCCATCCAATGGCTTGATAACGGCAATGCAGCTCACCGTCTACTCCCAATGGTCGTGTTACAGGTTATGTGCTGTGCAGTTTGGCAGATGGAAGGTAGGTCATTCGACAAAGGAAGCAAATTTGTATTAACTAATGGGAACGGAACAATTACGACCCTGTGATCTTTCAGATATTTTTAAACAAATACCGACATTGGGAACTCTGCAGGTTTAAATCTGTACATGTACAGCGCAGTTTATTTAACTGACAAATGTTCTATATTAGAGTTATTGTAATTTCCTGGGTGAGTTAACGCGTTTTATTCCACGTACTCCCTATGAAAGTCCCGCTAAGGCTAAATTGGTCAGCGTTACTTTATGATGGGAGTTTCTGGGTTGCAGATCTCTCTAGCTATAAGGAGAAGGTAGTAAGGTCTATGGGGTATATTAAAAACGCGTTGTATTGCACATTTGCGATACTGCAGGGAGTGTAAATATACAGACCCGTTTGTTAATACAATACTATGCGGTAGCAAAATACCGCAATGGTATTGTATTGGCGATGCTAAATCTACGCCCGCAACCGTAAATTTACAATAGCGGCCATCCTTTAAGATAGCGCCTTTATTAATATGGCCCTATGTTCTCCCTAATGCTGACCAGTTGTCAGTGTTTTATTATTTATTAAAACCTTTCCTATATTTATCAGACAGTAATTAAAGAAAAAGCACAAAGCTTATTAATCTAAAAAATAACAGGGTCTAAAATTACAACCTATGTTTAACCTCAAAGGGCAACTACAGGGTAGGTGGCGGCAATCAGAAGTGTGACTTTGCGATGGGCACATATGTGCAAGAAGAAAGAGGTTTGCTACTTCTATGTATTTATTTTTTTAAATCCATATAGTTGCCCTTTAATTCAGCACAAGGTTTTTAAAATTGAAAATAGGATATTTGTTCACCAGAGTTTACCATATGTATGGATGGGTCGGTGAAAATCTAGTGAACCCAGCCCTACATAATTAATGGCATTGATCCACAGTCCACATAGGCTTTACTTTGTAGTTCAAACACACTTCCCACTAGTCTGTCTACCAACACTGATATAGGCCTATAAACAAAGTCTTGGAGTCTAGTTACTTAACATACTGTCTAGGGAGTGTAGGGTCAATATGTATATTATTTACAAGGTAGCCATATAAAACCCCATACATAACAGAGTATCTCTTGCTGAACATCAATAATACTCTCCCCAATAAAAGCAGAACCCAGCTCTATAATTGCCCACTAATTTACAGGTGATTAGAACATAACACATTCTAAGCAACATCTATACAATTTTAAGGCCTCTCCTCCTAATATTACTTATCGACTGATAGAAGCAACTGCTTTATTTTTGTGCTGCCAATTTTCCATAAGGAAGATTTATGTCCTTCACACATTAGACTCTATGAACGATCTCTTTGGTTTAGTGGACGTTATAGAAGTTGTGTTTGTTTCTTTAACTAAAAGAGACTGTGACCTTGATATGGACTCTGGGTATGACTGGGAAGCACCTTTGGCCACTCTTGGATCCAGAGAGAGTCCAGGTCGTTGGCACTTTCCAGCTTCCATTCCATTATGGATGATTTCTCCAGATGGACCAGGCATTGTTTTGTTCTGATTTCCAAAACCAGGTACCTGCCTGGTAGTTATCTTATCAAAGTTTGAACCCTGGACAGTCCCAAAGGTGGGAACAACTTCCGTTGCTTGATTATGCCAACTTCGAGTCAATTGTGTAGTCTGTGGTGAAGATCTGGCTGTTTTATCCATGATTCCCATGAATGGAATGTTGCGTGGCTTGTGGTCCGATGCTCCACCTTGTGCTTGGTTTGACTTGCTTTCCTTGTTCCGTACATCAGGTAGTTTAACACCTTCTGAAAAACTATTGCTTGAGACTAAGCCATGAGAGGACATTTTATTACTCTCCGTTGCTTTTCCTATACTACTAGTACTAGTTACTTGGGGTTCCTGCACCTTATGGAGACCAAGTAACTTTTCTGTAGTTTTACTGGGATTTAAAAAAGAGCTTGTTGCTTTATAAGAAGATCCAATCTCACTCACATGCTTTTGGATGCCATGACCTGCTGAGACCTTATCACTTTTTACAGAGTTATTTAGTCCCACACCAGAAACCCCAGGGGATCCCAGGGTTGGCCCATCTGTATTAAAACCTCTAGTACTGGTCTGATTTGAAGTATTTCTTGAAGAACCGTTCAGCGTTGATGGTGCAGGAGCCTTTCTATCGCAAAAACTCATTCCAGTTCGTGACCCAGCCTGTAAGGAATTCATATGCTGATTGGTTTTTACTATTTGTGCTTGCTTTGTAGGCTGTTTAATCAATACCTGCTGCAAGCCTATGTTTTTACTGGGGTTCTCCACTGGGGACTCCGGTCTGTATTTCTGATTGATGTGTTCCTGTATTCTGTTGCTACTGATGGGCAAGTCCTGTGTTTCCGGAGAGGCAGGGAGGCTGTCGTCATTTTTAGGGCATTCCTCCTCCTGAATCTCCTCAAAACTTAATGGGCTGCTAAGGGGTTCTCCAAGAGACTCCTCCTCTGGGTCAGAATCATTGTGTGTTAGAGCAGGAGGTTGGTATTGCTTTTGCTGTGTCCTTTGCTGCTGCTTAAATTCTTCTTCCACACGGGACAGGAGTCTCTTAATTTCTGGGTTGTTTGGACACAATTTCAAAGCCTCGTGCAGGTCAGCTAAAGCTGCAATAAACTGCCTGAAAAGAGAAAACATTCAGAATAATAAAGATAGGAAATAATTCTAATAAACCAGATCCCAAATCTCCTCTGTACCAGACAACAACCTGGCTCCCTGTTACAGCGCATTACATACAAAATACTCCTAACATTTAAATCCCTTCGCTCTGCTGCTCCTCCTTATATTTCCTCTCTAGTGTCCCCATATGTTCCTGCCCGTACCCTCCGCTCATTGCAGAACCAGCTCCTGTACAGACCCCCCACTCGGACTGCTTCCTCTCGCCTTAAACATTTCTCTCTTGTAGCTCTCATCCTCTGGAATTCTATTCCCCTCCCTACCCTTACATCCTACCTATCTGGTAACCAGCACAGTATATGGTATCTATATATCTATATATGATAAATCTACCTTACATCCTACCTATCTAGTAACCAGCACAGTATATGGTATCTATATATCTATATATGATAAATCTACCCTTACATCCTACTATCTGGTAACCAGCACAGTATATGGTATCTATATATGATAAATCTACCCTTACATCCTACCTATCTGGTAACCAGCAAGTATTGGTATTTATGTATCTAATATGATAAATCTACCCTTACATCCTACCTATCTGGTAACCAGCACAGTATATGGTATCTATATATCTATATATGATAAATCTAGCCTTACATCCTACCTATCTGGTAACCAGCACAGTATATGATATCTATATATATGATAAATCTATCCTTACATCACCTATCTAGTAACCAGCACAGGATATGATATCTATATATGATAAATCTACCCTTACATCCTACCTATCAGGTATCCAGCACAGTATATGTTATCTATAATCTATATATGATAAATCTACCCTTACATCCTACCTATCTGGTAACAGCACAGTATATGATATCTATATATATATATATGATAAATCTATCCTTACATCCTACCTATCCGGTAACCAGCACAGTATATGGTATCTATATATCTATATATGATAAATCTACCCTACATCCTACATCCGGAACCACACAGTATATGTATCTATATATCTATATATGATAAATCTACCCTTACATCCTACCTATCTGGTAACCAGCACAGTATATGATATCTATATATCTATATATGATAAATCTACCCTTACATCCTACCTATCTGGTAACCAGCACAGTATATGATATCTATATATATGATAAATCTACCCTTACATCCTACCTATCCGGTAACCAGCACAGTATATGGTATCTATATATCTATATATGATAAATCTACCCTTACATCCTACCTATCTGGTAACCAGCACAGGATATGGTATCTATATATCTACATATGATAAATCTACCCTTACATCCTACTATCTGGTAACCAGCACAGTATTGGTATCTATATTCTATATATGATAAATCGCCTTACATCCTACCTATCTGGTAACCAGCACAGTATATGATATTACTATATATGAAATCTATCCTTACATCCTACCATCTGGTAACCAGCACAGGATATGATATCTATATATCTATATATGATAAATCTACCCTTACATCCTACCTATCCGGTAACCAGCACAGTATATGGTATCTATATCTATTTATGATAAATCTACCCTTACATCCTACCTATCCGGTAACCAGCACAGTATATGGTATCTATATATCTATATATGATAAATCTACCCTTACATCCTACCTATCTGGTAACCAGCACAGTATATGATATCTATATATCTATATATATGATAAATCTATCCTTACATCCTACCTATCCGGTAACCAGCACAGTATATGGTATCTATATATCTATATATGATAAATCTACCCTTACATCCTACCTATCCGGTAACCAGCACAGTATATGTATCTATATATCATATATGATAAATCTACCCTTACATCCTACCTATCCGGTAACCAGCACAGTATATGGTTCTATATATCTATATATGATAAATCTACCCTTACTCCTACCTATCTGGTAACCAGCACAGTATTGGATCTATATATCTATATATGAAAATCTACCTTTACATCCTACCATCTGGTAACCAGCACAGTATACGGTATCTACATATCTATATATGATAAATCTACCCTTACATCCTACCTATCTGGTAACCAGCACACAATATATGGTATCTATATACTATATATGATAAATCTACCCTTACATCCTACCTATCTGGGAACCAGCACAGTATATGGTATCTATATATCTATATGATAAATCTACCCTTACATCCTACCTATCTGGTAACCAGCACAGTATATGGTATCTATAATATATATATGATAAATCTACCCTTACATCCTACCTATCTGGTAACCAGCAAGTATATGGTATCTATATATCTATATATGATAAATCTACCTTACATCCTACCTATCTAGTAACCAGCACAGTATATGGTATCTATATATCTATATATGATAAATCTACCCTTACATCCTACCTATCTGGAACCAGCACAATATATGGTATCTAGTATCTATATATGATAAATCTACCCTTACATCCTACCTATCTGGAACCAGCACAGTATATGGTATTTATGTATCTATATATGATAAATCTACCCTTACATCCTACCTATCTGGTACCAGCACAGTATATGGTATCAATATCTTTATGATAAATTACCTTACATCCACCTATCTGGTAACCAGCACAGTATATTGATATCATATATATGATAAATCTATCCTTACACCTACCTATCTAGTAACCAGCACAGGATTGATATCTAATTGATAAATCTACCTTACATCCTACCTATCAGGTACCAGACAGTATGTTATCTATATATCTATATATGATAAATCTACCCTACATCTACCTATCTGGTAACCAGCACAGTATATGATATCTAATATCTATATATATGATAAATCTATCCTTACATCCTACCTATCGCGTAACCAGCACAGTAATGGTATCTATATTATATATGATAAATCTACCCTTACATCCTACCTATCCGGTAACCAGCACAGTATATGTTATCTATATATCTATATATGATAAATCTACCCTTACATCCTACCTATCTGGTAACCAGCACAGTATAGATATCTATATATCTATATATGATAAATCTACCCTTACATCCTACCTATCTGGTAACCGCACAGTATATGATATCTATATATATGATAAATCTATCCTTACATCCTACCTATCCGGTAACCAGCACAGTATATGGTATCTATATATCTATATATGATAAATCTACCCTTACATCCTACCTATCTGGTAACCAGCACAGGATAGGATCATATATCTACATAGATAAATCTACCCTTACATCCTACCTATCTGGTAACCAGCACAGTATATGGTATCTATATATCTATATATGATAAATCTACCCTTACATCCTACCTATCTGGTAACCAGCACAGTATGATACTATATATCTAATATATGATAATCTACCCTTACATCCTACCTATCCGGTAACCAGCACAGTATATGATATCTATATATCTATATATGATAAATCTACCTTACATCCTACCTATCTGGTAACCAGCACAGTATATGGTATCTATATCTATATATGATAAATCTACCTTACATCCTACCTATTGGTAACCAGCACAGTATAGTATATATATATATATGATAAATCTATCCTTACATCCTACCTATCGGTAACCAGACACAGTATATGGTATCTATATTCTATATATGATAAATCTACCCTTACATCCTACCTTCCGGTAACCAGCACAGTATATGGTATCTATATATCTATATATGATAAATCTACCCTTAATCCTACCTATCTGGTAACCAGCAGTATATGATATATATATCTATATATATGATAAATCTATCCTTACATCCTACCTATCCGGTAACCAGCACAGTATATGGGATCTATATTTTATCTATATGATAAATCTACCCTTACATCCTACCTATCCGGTAACCAGCACAGTATATGTTATCTATATACTATATATGATAAATCTACCCTTACATCCTACCTATCTGGTAACCAGCACAGTATATGGTATCTATATATCTATATATGATAAATCTAGCCTTACATCCTACCTATCTGGTAACCAGCACAGTATATGATATCTATATATATGATAAATCTATCCTTACATCCTACCTATCTAGTAACCAGCACAGGATATGATATCTATATATGATAAATCTACCCTTACATCCTACCTATCAGGTATCCAGCACAGTATATGTTATCTATATATCTATATATGATAAATCTACCCTTACATCCTACCTATCTGGTAACCAGCACAGTATATGATATCTATATATCTATATATATGATAAATCTATCCTTACATCCTACCTATCCGGTAACCAGCACAGTATATGGTATCTATATATCTATATATGATAAATCTACCCTTACATCCTACCTATCCGGTAACCAGCACAGTATATGTTATCTATATATCTATATATGATAAATCTACCCTTACATCCTACCTATCTGGTAACCAGCACAGTATATGATATCTATATATCTATATATGATAAATCTACCCTTACATCCTACCTATCTGGTACCCAGCACAGTATATGTATCTATATATATATGATAATCTACCCTTACATCCTACCTATCGTAACCAGCA
This sequence comes from Hymenochirus boettgeri, assembly GCA_019447015.1. Taxonomy (NCBI): domain Eukaryota; kingdom Metazoa; phylum Chordata; class Amphibia; order Anura; family Pipidae; genus Hymenochirus; species Hymenochirus boettgeri. The sequence continues at coordinate 135,832,457 of CM033477.1, forward strand.
CAGTATATGGTATCTATATATCTATATATGATAATCTACCCTTACATCCTACCTATCTGGTAACCAGCACAGTATATGGTAATCTATTATCTATATGATAAATCTACCCTTACATCCTACCTATCTGGTAACCAGCACAGTATATGGTATCTATATTCTATATATGATAATCTACCTTACATCCTACCATCTGGTAACCAGCACAGTATATGATATCTATATATATGATAATCTATCTTACATCCTACCTATCTGGTAACCAGCACGGATATGATATCTATATATCTATATATGATAAATCTACCCTTACATCCTACCTATCCGGTAACCAGCCAGTATATGGTATCTATATATCTTATATGATAAATCTACCCTACATCCTACCTACGGTAACCAGCACAGTATATGTTCTATATATCTATATATTATAATCTACCTTACATCCTACCTATCTGGTAACCAGCACAGTATATGATATCTATATCTATATATATGATAAATCTACCTTACATCCTACCTATCCGGTAACCACCACAGTATATGGTATCTATATATCTATATATGATAAATCTACCCTTACATCCTACCTACCGGTAACCAGCACATTATATGTATCTATATATCTATATATGATAAATCTACCCTTACATCCTACCTATCGGTAACCAGCACAGTATATGGTATCATATATCTATATATGATAATCTACCCTTACATCCTACCTATCTGGTAACCCACAGTATTGTATCTATTATCTTATATGATAATCTACCCTTCCATCCTACCTACTGGTAACCAGCACAGTATATGGTATCTATATATCTATATATGATTCTACCCTTACATCCTACCTATCTGGTAACCAGCACAGTATATGGTATCTATATATCTATATATGATAAACTACCCTTACATCCTACCTATCTGGTACCAGCACAGTATATGGTTTCTATATATCTATATATGATAAATCTACCCTTACATCCTACCTATCTGGTAACCAGCACAAGATGGTATCTATAATCTATATATGATAAATCTACCTACATCCTACCTATCTGGTAACCAGCACAGTATTGGTATCTATATATCTATATATGATAAATCTACCTTACATCCTACCTATCTGTAACCAGCACACAGTATATGGTATCTATATATCTATATATATAAATCTACCCTTACATCCTACCTATCTGGTAACCAGCACGTATATGGTATCTATCTATATATGATAAATCTACCCTTACATCCTACCTATCTGGTAACCAGCACAGTATATGGTATTTATTATCTATATATGATAAATCTACCCTTACATCCTACCTATCTGGTAACCAGCACGTATATGGTATCTATATATCTATATATGATAAATCTACCTTACATCCTACCTATCTGGTAACCAGCACAGTATATGATATCTATATATGATAAATCTACCTTACATCCCTCCTATCTGTAACCAGCACAGAATATGATCTTCTATATATATAAATCTACCCTTACATCCTACCTATCGGTCCAGCACAGTATATGTTATCTATTATCTATATATGATAAATCTACCCTTACATCCACCTTCTGGTAACCAGCACAGTATATGATATCTATATATCTATATATATGATAAATCTATCCTTACATCCTACCTATCGGTAACCCAGCACAGTATATGGTATCTATATATCTATATATGATAACTCACCCTTACATCCTACCTATCGGTAACCAGCACAGTATATGTTATCTATATATCTATAATGATAAATCTACCTTACATCCTACCTATCTGGTAACCAGCACAGTATATGTATCTATATATCTATATATGATAAATCTACCCTACATCCTACCTATCTGGTAACCAGCACATATATATGTATCTATATATATAAATCTATCCTTACATCCTACCTATCGGTAACCAGCAGTAATGGTATCTATATATCTATATATGATAAATCTACCCTTACATCCTACCTATCTGGTAACCAGCACAGATATGGTATCTATATTTAATATGATAAATCTACCCTTACATCCTACCTATCTGGTAACCAGCACAGTATATGGTATCTATATATCTATATATGATAAATCTACCCTTACATCCTACCTATCTGGTACCAGCACTATATGATATCAATATCTATATATGATAAATCTACCCTTCATCCTACCTATCGTAACCAGCACAGTATATGATATCTATATATCTATATATATAAATCTACCCTACATCCTACCTATCTGGTAACCAGCACAGTATATGGTATCTTATATCTATATATGATAAATCTACCCTTACTCCTACCTATCGGTAACCAGCACAGATATGATATCTATATATATGATAAATCTATCCTTACATCCTACCTATCTGGTAACCAGCACAGTATATGGTATCTATAATCTATATATGATAAATCTACCCTTACATCCTACCTATCCGGTAACCAGCACAGTATATGGTATCTATATATCTATATTGATAAATCTACCCTTACATCCTACCTATCTGGTAACCAGCACGTATATGATATCATATATCTATATATATGATAAATCTACCTTACATCCTACCTATCCGGTAACCAGCACAGTATATGGTATCTATATATCTATATATGATAAATCTACCCTTACATCCTACTATCGGTAACCAGCCAGTAATAGGTATCTTATATCTCTATATATGATAAATCTACCACATCCTACCTATCTGGTAACCAGCACAGTATATGTATCTATATATCTATATATGATAAATCTCCCCTTACATCCTACCTATCTGGTAACCAGCACAGTATATGGTATCTATATATCTATATATGATAAATCTACCTTACATCCTACCTATCTGGTAACCACACAGTTATGTATCTATATATCTATATATGTAATCTACCCTACATCCTACCTATCTGGTAACCCAGCACAGTATATGGTATCTATATATCTATATATGATAAATCTACCCTTACATCCTACCATTGGTAACCAGCACGTAATAGGTATCAATATCTATATATGATAAATCTACCCTTACATCCTACCTATCTGGTAACCAGACAGTATATGGTATCTATATATCTATATATGATAAATCTACCCTTACATCCAACCTATCTGGTAACCAGCACAGTATATGGTATCTATATATCTATATATGATAAATCTACCCTTCATCCTACCTATCTGGTAACCAGCACAGTATATGATATCTATATATCTATATATGATAAATCTACCTAACATCCTACCTATCCGGTAACCAGCACAGTATATGGTATCTATATATCTATATATGATAAATCTACCCTTACATCCTACCTATCCGGTAACCAGCACAGTATATGGTATCTATATATCTATATATGATAAATCTACCCTTACATCCTACCTATCTGGTAACCAGTACAGTATATGGTATCTATATATCTATATATGATAAATCTACCCTTACATCCTACCTATCCGGTAACCAGCACAGTATATGGTATCTATATATCTATATATGATAAATCTACCTTACATCCTACCTATCTGGTAACCAGCACAGTATATGATTGTTTTATTTGCACTGCATACGTCTCACTCCAGCACTTATACCCATTCTATTGTATCTGTATGTTACCCACCTAACTACATTGTAAGCTCTACGGGACAGGGATCTCCTTTCCTCTTGTGGCAAAGCCCTAGCACTTCTAGTTATATAATTTATATATTTATGTAGTGAACTATCGATGTATTTATCCCCCTTGTATGACTTTTATACTGTACAGCACTGTGTCCCCAAGTGGCGCTTTAGAAATAAACATATATGGTACATACACACAGGAAGGCCTAAAGCAATTAAACGACATTATCAGCTTTACCGAACGATTCTGTATGTTTTAGCTCAATATTAAGATAGCCACAGCAAAAAGAAACTTAAACGATTTGGTTTCCATTTGTAATTCGTATCTCAATGTGCAGAGAAGATGAGTCGCCATAGGTTACACTGTTTACCTGCCAATGACCTTCCCTGTATTCTGTATATGGAACAATTGCTTGTGCAGCTGATAAATGGAACTGTTATTGTGATATTCACATTCACGATATTCAGCTAATCCTATTGGACATGACGGGATTTGCTGAATACCATCCATGTGTTTGGTGACTTAGTGTGTATGAAATTTAAACTGAAATTTAAACTTAAAAGTTATTCCCCAATACATTAAAGTCTCTAAGTGAGGACAATACGTGCACTGGTCTGGAAGTGCTCTCATACCTGCTGCTCCTCTTTGCTCGTGCTCTGGCATAATAAGCTTCATGGCATTTTGGCTTCAGCTCCAAGGCTTTGGCCGCAAACTCCTCTGCCATTCCAAAGTCCTGAAGACAAAGTAAATTGTTATTTTAATAGTTCTGATGCTTTCTATTAAGCACCCAGAATTCAGACTTGGGCATGGCTTGGTAATAACATTGCAAACAATCGAAAACATAGAAACCGGGCACAAGTTAGTGAGGAAGAAAGCAAAACTTGTATTATTTATGTCCAACACTTGGGAGTCAAACAATCGGGAGCAGAAGATCCTATACCTGAGATTCCCTCACATCAGAAGAAAGAGATGAGGAATCCAGAGCCTGGTGCATATCTGGCTCCTGGAAAAAACAATCAGCATGACCTTGGCTCACTACAACACTACAATGAAATCCCTCGCTGGAAAATCTAGAGCTAACTTGGTAACGGGACAGGTCGGGATAATAAAACCTCCAAATCTTTCATCTTTTGCTCTACAGCTCCCAGTGCACATTAGTGCCAGAAAGGAAAGATGTTTGCTGAGGATTTTCCTCTGCAACAGCTGGAAGAAAAAAAGGTTTTATTTCCCTGCTGCCTTGTCATGTACCCATTGTACGTATAACGCAATGTCTCTGCACCTTTAATGCCCTGTAAATAGAAGACAAAATAATACGGAATATCTTACATTCATTTTCCTGCGGCACCTGGACAAGCTTAAAAACAGAGAAACGCGAAGCTCATTGAAAGCTTTTATTTCATCCGCGAACCCTTCCCGGGGAAATTTACGGAGCGCATACTGGTACCTTTGGGCAGCTTCCTTCATCTTCCCTTTCTGTGCAAAAAACACAAACAAAACAGTCGTTTCAATAAAATATAAAAACAAACAATTTGATTTAATCTTTAAAACGTAAACTTGACTTTGCTACGACCACATTCACTCATATTTGGAAAGTAGTCGACTTATCCTGTCCTATTATTCACATACGAACAGACGTGGTTGAATTATGGAACTGTGACTTACACACACACTGTTTCAGGGCTATCAGATGGACCAATCAAGATGGTAAGTTTTTCTTTTAAAATGAATCATTTTAGAGATTGGTTCACAAATGTATAGTTGTAACCTGCCCAAATCTAAATTTGTTGGCAGGATCGGTTATAAATGAGCCGAATGTTGCTGTGCCAAAAGGAGACACGTACGCACTGAAGCCCGTAATCCTTACCTTTCTCCGCCATGCTGGTCCTCGCCTCCTCTGAAAGCTCAGGACAGAGGTGGTGCACTGGTATAAAGCGCCAGTCATTGGTTGTGGTGTCACCATCACAGTACAGACCGACTCCCGCAATCCGGAAGAGAGATGGCGACTTTCTTGCGGCAGTAAAAGGTAAGGATTATGAGCTTCAGGGACTGTGGGGAGGATCAGGGGTTGGGAGGGTGGGCAAGCTAAGTATAGGTTTGTGTTCTGGGGGTGGACATGCCCTTTAAATGACCACTTTTGTTTGTATACATTGCATAACCAAAGATATAAAGAAACGTGACCTAAATGCTGATATGGAGGGTAAGTGAAAAATTACACTATGTGCACCAAATATTTCTATTGGTTATTGAGTCCCAGCCAATGACTTACTCTGTATAGAATATTCCCTTCATCCATTAACTTCTGCAGGAGGATAATCAAAATGTCAGGTTTAGATGTGGCCATTGCCCAAGCTGCATTTCCTGAAAAAAATTTAAAAAAACTTCTAATGCCTTTAACATTTATGTAATAACACAACATACAGGTAACACTCATAATCACTGAGCACACCACTCCTCCCAGGATCGTCCTGCTGCAGACTGTACTGCTATTCAAATGTACCATCCAGAAAAAGTGCAAACGAACTCTCCAAACTTTTGTAAATGTGCAAAAACTTTAATTAATTCACCCATTTGTGAAAAACCTCGAGGCTTGATAACCCGAAATGTTGCCCTAGCGTTTTTTCACAAATGGGTTAATAAAAGTTTTTGCACATTTACAAAAGTTTGGAGAGTCCGTTTGCACTTTTCTGGATATAACACAACATACATAAATATCCTACATACAGATTATATTAATAAGGAAGTTTAAAGCAGGGGGAAGAAGTCATAGCTTACACGGATACATTTACTTTACATGTGAAGGTTAAAAGGCCAAGTTCTTTTATTGCACAGATGTCCTTAACACAATACAGCGAAAAGACAGGAAAATTACATCAGTTTCCCTAATACTAAATCATCAGTCGCCCGCTCAAGGGGAACTAAAACACATCCTGATATCTGAAAGCTTCCAGAACAGTTTGACTTTTAATGCATCTATAGAAGCAACTTTGTCTGTCACTTTAAATGGGTAGAATCATTCATTAAAAGAACAATATAGAACTTAGTAAGGTTTATAATGGCATGAAAAAATTCAGTTACTGAATTAAAATGTCAATGTGTATTAAAGTGACTCTGATACTTCAATGAACTGAATAGATAAATGTTTCTGTACTAAAAGTAAATGAATGAATGGTTCTATATCTTATTGTAGTATGTTGGCCATACACTACAAAATGACATTCAATTGAAAGTGATTGGGCCGGGACAGGAAATATTGATGGAAAGATAGAATGCCTATCATCATAGACAGAGAGATAATCAGTCAATTAGTATCGTCCAATTGCCATTCCTTGTATGGGGTCTACTGATGTGGTCAGGCTGATTTCTTTGCAATCGGTATGGACAGATAATATCAATCAGTCTATGGTCACCTTTAGTGAGAATTTCAGACCTATGTACAGTAGGTATAGACCTATTTTAAAAGGGTCACTATACTCAAACAACTTTACCTTTTCTGAAACTACAATTTAAGAGAAGATTGTGGTACTCACACATTTATCTACGCTTGCTTTGTCATTAAATTATTAATGTTTAGTAAGTGTTCCTAATTGTCCCCCCTTACTCACTGCCTTCTTGTAGTGTCTGCGACACTTACAATTTCTGCACAGCCTCACCATGGACGCTGCTCTGCTTACATTCCTCTCCCTCCCTCCTCCTTCTCTCTTTTCTCTTTAATGTTGCAGAAATTTAACTGGCAGGCAGCTAAAGATCCTAGAGGTCAGGGATGGGTCACATATTATAATTTCTGCTTCTGTGGTGACAGGTCTTTCCCTGTAAATGCTGTGATCTCAAATGATGATTTCTCTGAATCTACAGCTCAGTTATTCAGGCACAATATTTGAAAATTCACTTTTTTTTTGCAGATTTTTGAGGATTTATTATTTTATATACAAACAGCTTGAATTCCTTTTATTGAGAGCACGCTAGGCCTGCATTGCTAGATGTTCACATACAGTCATTAACTGCCACCCCCAACTGTGTTAAACACAATCTAGTGACAAGTACTGTTTCTAAGTTGGTGGGGGCTTAACTCCCAGGGGCCACAACAATGAGATTAAGAAATGAAACTTTACCGAGTTTAGCTCCTTTCCTGAGCAGAGTAACAACCACGGACGTATTTCGACATCCAATAGCTCGATCCAAGGGGCGCATCCCACTATAGTCCACATGTTCAACCACAGCCCCATTATCCACCAAATACTGAACCTAGGGAAATGACATAGAAGTGAGTAACTGAGTCGTTCAGAGTTAAGAAAGATTCCTGGGCAAACGTAAATAAAATGTATTCTCTGTTCCCATCTCCTGCCATTGTTATGTATTTAAATACATCAACATCACATACACAACACTGCAGGGTCAATACACTTAATTTTTCCACATCCTTCAGAAACATTACCCACAAGGCCCCTTGTAAGATAATATAAGACAATCAACTTTACATGTAAGAGCTTTACTACCTGTTTTAAAGGGTGGCGTGGTCAGGTGGAAACTCCTTCTAATAGCCTCCCCTCATGGCCATTGCTTCCTCTACCAAGAAGCTATATAATAAATATACTTGGGACCATCTGGGGGTCGTCTTGGTGATGTTTTTGCTGCTAACGGGGACGCCCAATATTTAGATTGTTTTATAGTTGTAAAGTAATAAAGTTGTTTGATATTCATTGCGATTCACTTCATTATTTATTGGATTTAGACTGTGAGAAGTCTACGAGCCTGGATGATTTCTATTATGGCCAAGTGTGCAAGTGCTTATTGGGGTTTATTAAGACATTTCTTAGAGTTATTTATAGCAAAATCCATTTAAAAAGCCACTTACAATTTCTGCATCTCCGTAGAATGCAGCCAAGTCCAAAGGTGTGCGTCCATTTCTGTCCATCTGATCGATAGCCGAACCTCTTTCCACTAAACACTGAACTACAGCCTTGTGTCCCTTTAAACAGGCCCAGCTCAGTGCAGTCAGACCTTCCTTATCTAATGAGGCAATGTCTGCACCTAAAAAGATCCAATATTTTCACTTTTATCACAATAACCAGTACAATTCAGATCATTAGCAGTATACCAGAACATGGCTGACCACAAGGTGGGGTACATGTAACATGATCTAACATAGGGATGTCTGAACTTTGGCTACACACAGTAGAGAACAGTGAAAGATCTTTCAAAGATCTGCATACACACAGTCTCGAGCGTTCTCCCTATACACATCATAGGACTGTGCGTTTCCATCAGCCACGCAAGATTCCTCTATAGTGAGTCTAGCGTGGCCAATGGAAATTTTCGATCTTTCCCGTACGCGTTCAGCCATCCTGATCATTCGGCGGCTGCGCGCTCGTTCGGGAAACGAAGGTACACACAATACCGATAAAGCCCACTGTTGTACTGGTTTAAAACGACCCTATTAGCGTTTAGAGACCACTGTGTGTAACTGGGATGCTCACCTTCTGATAGAAGGAATTCCACTGTACTGCAATGCCCTTCACATGCTGCGACCATGAGCGGCGTCCGACCCTGTTTATCACTCACATTCACATCACAGCCACACTGTATAAGAAGCCTGGCAATCTGTAGGGAATTGGGAGAAATATTATGCACCAATCATTTCTGTGTGAAAACATAAGGCAACACCGCCAGCCTGCCAGTCCCTAGGTTATTGTGCAGAGACCAATAAATACAGCATGGATACTATAAAGTATGGATTACCATATTACATAAACTGGCTAAGATATCTCTTTTAGATTCTAACAGATGGGCACCATTGATTTAAAACCACTAGATGGAGATGTTCATTAGTGAATGATGTATATATAGCGATGAGCCATGAATATCGATAATATTCTCTATATTCTTATAGGATTATAGAACTCCTTGGTGGCTTTATATATCCTTATATTTTACAACAGGGGGCATTATTCAACTCATAACTTTACAGAAATGTTTATCCGCTATTAGTACACACATGATGGATATAAATTAACGTGTATATGTTTGCATGTATGTGCCCTTATTCCCATTGCTTTTTGTGGTCTTTTCTGATGGTATCTACAAACCACGGCAACGCCACGTTGGCTGGCAGCCAGAAGGGCCATCTCAGACTGTAGGCGCAATGTGGCAGTTAGTTTATTGTCCCCAGCACTGTATGAAGTGCAATGAATGGATCTGTCTCCACTCACAAGGCTAAATGGAAAAACAAAACACAAGTGGAACACACAAAAGGCCAGACTATCTCATTAGAATTTCTATGGCGATGTCTTCCCAAGACAAAAAAACCCACTATTTAGAACTTTCTTGTGGCAAATATTATCTGTCCCCTGCTATGTACTGAAGGCCTTGGAGCTGAATCAAAGGATTAGAATATAAATTCTGAATTGAGGGGAGCCATAAGATATCTTTTATGTCAAATTTAAAGGGAAAGTCGCAGTAATGCTAACTTTCAAATTGAAAGGTCTCTACATCCTTATTAGAAATGGAAGTTTTTTTAACAATTAAAACTTTCCTGTTGCAAATATTAAAGGGCATGTCCACCCCCAAAACTATAATCCCCCCCAGTAATGGCCCCACCATGTAGTGTAGTGTAATCCTTACCTCACATCCCAGCTCCATAGGGTTCTCCTGTTATAGTCCCCCCCCAAGTCCAAAAACTGTCCACCAGGAGGATAGCAGGACTCTGCCTGCACCTTGCCTCCGGTAGATATTTGCCAGCGTACTGCAGCCCTTCTCCCCCCTCCCTCCCCCCTCCCCCTCCCGTTCTACTATCCCTCCCCTAGCATAAAACCCCTTAATATGCTGCTCCCCCATGTCCCCAGCCCCAACCGCATATTTTTTATTTTCCAAAAGCTCCCAAACTCTTACTTACCTCTCCTCTTTCCTCCGCTGCACGAATGACCGGCAGCGCGTCCGTGTTGGCTGCCGCTCAGCCAATCACAGACGCGACTGCCGTCCCACCCCTCTGCTTGCATTCTCGCAAGCAGAGGGCCGGCAGTGCGGGGAGGAACGAGGGGAGGTAAGTAAGAGTTTGGGGGGCTTTTGGAAATAAAATATATGCGGTTGGGGCTGCCAGACATGGGGGAACAGCATATTAAAAACAATTTTTAAGGGTGGACATGCCCTTTAAACGTCGCCGGCTAAACTGAAAGACTAGAAGAATGTTGGGTGTTGTCTGTTACTATTAGACGTGAATGGTCGTCCCCCGTCACACTGGGCTGGAAGGCCCTGTCTGTATCCCAGCTCTCCAGGTGGGGTAAATACATTGTACGAGCTCTATCACTGGGCCAACAATAAACAACCCTGTCTATCTGATTTACTTGTAGAAAAGTAAATAGTGACAACATTTTCACTTGGAAACTAGGAAAAAATGGGATTGAAATGATTCAGCAGACAAGAAGAATTTTATCCTGATCTGTGACCGTCACTTGACACTTTTATGAATGAGTCTTTATCCATCGTCTCAGGGCTCTGCACTGGAGATATGAGGGGAATTCGGAACATTTACTTGGAGATCATTGTGCTATTATGTATTGTTAGTAGAGCTGTTACTGGGTAAATACAATAGGGAGAAGGTTGTGTGGATACATCTTCCAATGGCCAACAGAACCTTCCTACCTAATGCATCTCTATTAACATTACATTACCCTAGTGAGACAGAGGCAAATAGAAAATCTTGTTGGGGGTGGTAGAAAAGGGAAATAAAACAATTTTCCTAATGTAAAAGAGATAAATATCTCACTGTGAGTGTGTGGAGAACAATAGCAGAAAAACACCCACTTGAGCTATATCATATGAATTGAACTTTGTTGGCGCATCACAAAGCGGTAAATACCATGGTCACTTACCTGCCAGTGTCCTTGTCGAACTGCGCAGAAAAGAGGGGAGATGCCACGCCTGTTGACCCGAGACAAGTTGGCTCGGTGTTCAAGGAGCAGCTCACAAATATCCAACTTTCCGCGTCCGGCTGCTGCTGTCAGAGCTGAAACATATAGGATGAAGGTTAGTGACAGTGCCGCTCTGTGCAGCTATTGTCATATCTGTATAACAATATGGAGCCTGGTCTGTAATGTGCCTCGTACAATGAAAACGCGATTCGATTTCTCATACAATAGACATTGGCAGAATTGATGGGAAAAGACTCTCTGTACAACACAGACAGACAAGTACACGTTACTAGGGTTATTCAATAAAAGTTCTTATCGTTAAAAATGGGGCCCCAACCAATCAGACGTTAGCTTTCATATGTTAAATAAGATCTGATTGGTTGGGGCAAAATTAGCACCATTTTAAACGATAAGAACTTTTATTGATTCTCCCTGATAGTGTCTTTCACACTAACCTGATATGGGGCAGTATCTCTGATCATTATCTGATTTAGGACAGGAGACGGCTATTGGGTCGGGACACCTCACTAAATTATTGGGTCACTCACTGATACGATTTTCATTTTGGAAGGTTAGAGGGATAATCCAATCTCCAGGCTTGACAGGTTCAGATAAAGTAAATATCATTAAAAAACAATAATTCCCAGTATAAACCAGTTACAGATTATATCATCCATTCTGATTTCCAGACTATTGCCTGACTAGCAGTCCCTAAAACTGCCAATGAATCACAGACCTTAAGACAAACAATGTCAGACCATAATCTTCCCTTCAGGCAGATTTATCACAAGAGGGACCATTAATGGAGCCACACAGACATTCCCATCATAGGGAAACCACTCTTATCACATGATAAAATATTCAGACTTGCCTGCCCTCCTAAACTGATTTTAATTGGATGTCTGACTCCCCAAACTGTGCAATGCTAAAGGGTAGTGCTACATGTGGCGCCCCATGAATATTTGCTTATTAACAACTGAGTTTTAGAAATTTACAACAGTCGGGGGCATCTAATAAAAAAAAATAAATGAAAGCTATAATAAGTAAATGGTTCCATTCCGTACAACAACAAAACAAACAATATAGCACTTCCCACCACTATGTATCATTAATGTAAACCAGCAGTAAAATACCGAGCCTGATTCCAGTTAGGCGATAAGGCACAGGAAACGTTCACCCCATTAGACCAATCACATTGCTGCAACATATAATGGTTCCTGCTGGCAGTCAGCCAGCAGGGTACGAAACTCGTCAGGCGTTTTTATCTTGTGTGTTGTGACAAATAAAAGTTATGTTTTAATTCTAACTGCCGAGTGTCCAGTGCTGTTTTGGATTTCGGAAGAGCGTCCGAAAACTCCTCCTTCTTTATATGTGATTTATCCTTTTTGGAGTTCCAGTGGCAGGTCTAGGGTAGCTGTACCCGAGTCACACGATACTTTGGATGAAACAAGCGACAGGTGTTTGCACTCAGGCCCTAATCTCACCAGCCGTGAGCGAATATATATGTTGCAACATTTATTGTTACTATGTGTAGTTTATTTGAGATACCGTATTATCTTGCTTTTCCTGCTGGCAGTCACCCTGTATGTTGTAGACCTAGTAAACCCTAATGTGGGATCATGCAAAGCTACAAAGATTAATGCATTTTTTGCACTTTAAATAGCACAAACAGAACAAGCAGGAAACAAACAAATCTATTGGTCCTTGGACTTTAATTTAACATCTCAGGAAACCAGGGGGGAAAATTCAACAAGAAAAAAATGTTCCGGATAATTATGGCCTGATGTTTACCATGGATTATGGCAGCAGCCTGGGAGCTACACCCTAAAATCCAGTTTACCATATTCGGAAACTCACTAAGCCACAAAGTTCTTAAATAAACAGTATCATGGCAAAGCTACGCTCAGGAATTCCGTCTATTCTAGTACTGAGGACCACCTCTTACTGGATGACAATTCTCCCAGCCCCTCTGTGACCATTAACCTCTTTCTCTCCAGCACAGCCTGCCACACACTAAGTGGAATTCATTCGCTGCCAGCCTACTGATAACTGAAATTAATCAACATCAAATAAAATACAAAAAGACAAAAAACTAAATATTCAAGAAGAATAAAGTCTGAGCCCAGGAAGGACAATGAAAAATTGTTCAGGAACAAAGCACAGAGTGTTGATGTTCTACCTGACGGAGGGTTTAACAGGCCGAACACCATTACAGAATTAATAATTAATGGTCAGGGTGACAGACTCTGTTTATCAAACACAACTAGAAAGGAAAGGTTTGTATTTGGCTTGGAAAGCCGTACGGCATTTCACAAGGGAATGTGTGTATCTGCTGCAGGTTAAACTCAATTATCTTGCTATAGCAGTTAAAGAGTAGTTTATATTTCATAAATTATTCTGATTAAATAAATATATATTTTTATTATTGTGTGTATGACATTGAGACAGAAGGGTTGGGTGGGTGTTGGGGTGCATTAGCAGATGTGTGGTGTTAGGGTGGTATGTTTTGGAATTATAAAAGTTTATTTTTGATGATTTAGGTAGGGGTGCAGGGGCACCTGAGCCAAACTTTTAAAAGCTGCCCCCTATATCTTCCTGTAGGGTACTAGATACACTGCTCCACAATGCAGTTCCCCTTTAATAAGGAAAACAGCCGAGACCAACCATTTATTCCAAAAATCACTGCCGATCGTGCAATCCTCTATGGACCGCACGCTCATTTGCGGCAAACTGTTGGCCGCGGCTCCTTGTTCCACGTCCGACAGTCCTTTCTCCTGGCCGACCAATCGGAAGTGCCAAAAGGTCGGTCCGAATCATCTGCCCATGTGTATCCAGCTTTAGGCACAATCTACTCTTCTTCCAGCAAGGGGGCATTACTGAAGGAACAAGCAATTTTAACCCAGAATCCAATAACCCTGATTCTATGAACCTTAATCCTGAAAGCCTGAAATATCTGCTGTCTTCTCCAAAATGAAAACATGAACGGTAAAGTAAACCCTAGTGGTTCTAAAAACCGATCCATTTCACACAACCCATAACTATTTTAGTTCCCACCATTCCAAACAATTTGCAGTTCACTATGTCACTATATGTACCATTATCTTTATTACAGGAGAGAGCGTTTCAGAACTCATGGAAGCCAAATTACAGTCAATTAATATCCGGTTCCAAGAGGCAGCAACTGTGCCAGTCTCACATTCCCAGTTACAGTACTCTGCCATTAGAACTCAGAGTATTTTGCAATCTTGGCTTAAAAATGATAGTTAATGGGTCCTCTGCAAACAATTCACAAATAGCCCAACAAGAGATAAAGCCAAATCTAAATGCATTGCTGAGTTTTTCCACTAATTAAGGAAAAGAAGAAAAGGCTCCAAGTTCATAAAAAGGATACGTTTTAACCGTTTCTCTCTTTAAAGGAAAACTACTAACTAATCTGCTGTGCAATGCCGGCCTCATATTGAACTATTACTTACCTACCGTATATACTCGAGTATAAGTCGAGGTACCTATTTTACCTGAAAAATGAGTAATAGCCATACAGTAATATCCATACTGGATTTGGCTATTACTGTAAGGGACTACTGTATGGGAATTCTGCTGTCCATTTAAAGGGCAACTAAAGCCTCAAAACAATACAGAATCAGAAGGAAATCTTTTCAACAATGATACCATCCTCCTACATCTGTATTGTTTTAAGGCATTAGTTGCCCTTTAAATGGAGAGGAATCCCACACACTAACCCTCAATTTCTTGCCACTCCAGATGTTTGGAAAAAACTACTCCCAGCATGCCTTAGTTGCTGGGAGTTGTAGTTTCCAAACACCTTCAGTGGCAAGGAATTGCAGCAGGGATTACTGTTCCCCCACTCTCAGTTGTTACTGCTGTGGCCTTGGATGCAGCCCCCCACCTTTATATACTTCAATAAGATGAACAAGCACTGCACCTACACCAACCCCCCTACCCCAGAGCCCCCCCAGTGGAGGAGAGGACTTGCCTTAAGGTTCTGCAGGAATCTGGCTGCCTCGGTTACCGGTAATCCCTCTGCAATCGACTCCGTATCCACTGTTCAGGGTGAGGCCGGCATTGAGTACTGATGTCAGCCACCAGCACAGTGGATGCGGAAGAGAGTGGAAGAGTGCGGCTGCCGGATAAAAAGGTTAGTGACTCGGGTATAAGTCGAGGTAGGATTTTTAGGCTTTTTTTTACTCAAGTATATACGGTAACCCTAAGGTGGATCAAACAAATGCTGGAATAATGCCAATTAACAAAAAAATACTGGGATTTTTAAAATGAAGATAACCTCGGCTAAAGGCAATGTTATAGGCTTAGGATCAAGGCGTGGCGTGGGAAAGATTTTAAATAGAATTTTACAGAACGCGCTTTGGGCAAGTCAAGGGATGACCTGGTTCACAGAACATATTTCCTTTGTTTAGACTTGTCTGTTGAAGAAACAAGTAAATGTACTAAACACGTCAAGACAATATAAGGCAGCTCTGTCTAAAGGCCGTCTAACAGGCATGGCTGTAGTCTAATAAAGGCTGAAACAGTGAGTCTCCAACTTTTGGAAATACAACTAGTAGGCTGTGTCGGATATTTAGACCTGATTGACTGTCACGTTCAGATTTTGCAATAATTTTCGCTCAATGTCATCTTTCCTTTGGGGGTTACTGTATGGGATTACTGTCCAATTAAAGGGCAACTAATGCCTCAAAAAAAATACAGAATCAGGAGTATGGTATCTATTAAAACAATTGCCTTCTGATTCGGTATTGTATCACATACAGTAGTCCCATACAGTAATAGCTATACTGGATTTGGGTATTAATGTATGGGAATTCTGCTGTCAATTTAAAGGGCAACTAAAGCCTCAAAACATAATTTTTACCCTCGACTTATACTCGAGTCAATCAGTTTTTACTCATTTTTCGAGTAAAAATAGGTACCTCGGTTTATACTCGGAATGTCTTATATTCGAGTATATATGGTATTTATGTTATATTATTATTTATAAACCTCATTTTCTACCAGAGACAGTTTTATGTTTTAAGCTTTAAATGAAATAAAGGCAGATCTGTGATATTTCAGTCGTACCCTTTAATTCTTTCCATTTCTTCAGGACTAATTGGTAACACAGCAGACAAATGTCTGTAAAGAAGGAAAAGATGAAATACCTGTTTCTCCCCAAAGGTTGTCAGGTTCATTGATATCCAGCTGATAATCTTTGTCTTGATTTAGGAGACACTGCACCACCTGTAATAGAAACATTATTAAATCCTGTTAAACTTAAAGGACAACTCCACTGTGATCCTCACTTTATACGCACTATAGTTATCCATTTCTAGTTAAGCCCCTTGTAGTAATACCTAGGCCCAGAATAAGCATTATAAGAAACCACATGCAAGTCATAAGTAATGACCAAGAACACATTTATGGTAAAATTTGCACATTAAAAGGGGGTTGTGTAATGGGTCCAAATCCATTCATGGAAAATCCATTCATGGGTCCAAATCCATTTATGGCAAGGTTAAAAATGGTGCTAAGTTTGCCCCAACCAATCATATCTTATTTAACATTTGAAAGCTAACATCTGATTGGTTGGGGCAAAATTAGCACCATTTTTAATGATAAGAATTTTATTGAATAATATGTTCTGAATAGGGGTTTCCATGCTGTCTAGAATAGTCACCAACAAACATACCGTATGTGCGGTGTGGTACCATATACCAACAATATTACCAAAACACCTCATCTTCCACACACCAAAATATGGTTTCCTCTTTCCTGGCCAGTCTCTGAGGCCCAGACTGCACTTACAATAAAGCCAGAGCTTTGTGGTTACTGAATCTTATTTACACACCCCAACAATTACCCAGTATACTACCATAGAAACAGATACAAATCTTGCTCAGCACAGGTATTTATTTTTTGAAAGGATTGATCTCCTTATCCCTCTGTTTATTGAACACCTAGGGCTGTTTGTGTCTGCAGAGAGGTAAATATTTTTAAAGATCTATAAAGGATTTAACATGTTGACCCTGAAATCCGATCAATAGCTCTTTTCCACCCTTGAACAGATTGGAATTTTAACCAAACTCTCCAGATTCATCCAATAGCCTCCATTTATCCGCATCTAAATAGCCTATAAGTAAAACTATTGTTGTTATATAACAAAGTGCCCGCCAGATCATTTTGCATCTTACATAAGTAAAGGAGCGCATAATCAGCTGATTTTAACTATTGGCGATCTGGTATAAGCATTTTAAACAGTTTATTGCATGCACAATGCCTGGTGTGTGTATATAATTAAGATGTTGGCGCTATATAAATCCATAATAATATTGTAATATAAGATGAGTTCACACAACAATGATGTCATCCTTGATTCAATGATGTCATCAGGAAGTCTAAGGAATCTATGGGTTGTATTAAATACACCAACAGCAGCATAAATTATACCTCAATATATAGCTCATATGGAATAACTATTTGGAGATCACATATCACAGGTTTCTGTGCTTGACTCTTTAACCTCAGGCTCAGACATTCCCGCCCACTAGTGAACAGTAAAAACCAAGTTAATGTGAATTTTAATGACTGGTCCTAAAAAAACAGCCTCGGTATTAATAGTTAGTACGACTGAAATTAAACAGGCACTGCTGGATTTTTCTGTCCCTCCCCACACATCAAAAGGTATAAAATCCTGAGAGCCGAGCTGCTGCTCCATAAAGCTTTAGGCTCTGGTTTCCAACATGATGGTGAAATGTGAGCTTGTCAGTTAACAGTTCTCATCAGCCATGAAAAAGCCATTTAATGATTGTTCTTGTGCAGTTACCAGCTCATGACAGTTCTCTGCAGGGTGATCACTAATGCCTTGCCCCATAATTAAGAAAAACGTCAACCATGAACAGGACCTTAATAGTGCACTATGGCTCACAGGGGGTGTTAACTCGCAGTCAATAGCACACTAACTTCAATACACAGTCTAAGCTTTAAGTGCTTTGTGGACATTAAGCCTTTGCTATGAGTTATATCTGTCATAACTTTGGTTCTGGACAGTCTACAAAATTATGTTAGATTAAAACTCCATCCAATGAGCTCTGTCTGAACTATAGAATTGCACTAGATCTTACACATGGCTATGGGCTGGTATATTGTACGATTGCTAATTCAGTCTGACTGATCACGAAGGACCGAAGAAAGTAAGGTAATTAATGGTGAGTTACGGCCCACCCAATCACTTTCCACCTGGTTGGGCCGTAACTCACCATTAATTACCTTACCTTCATAGGTCAAAATGGATGATTGGACATACCAGTAAATCACAGCCAATTTGCCGTCTCCAATAAGCCACACGATTGGTCAGGCAGAAATAGTTTGTGTCCCTTTAATTTTAACCATATATTAAATGGTAAATCTGTCGAATGAATCTATCAGGCCAAAAGTGGCACATGTGCAACAGTTTATACAAGAATGAGGCCACACTATGCCGGACGGCAACGCATGCATTGTTTGTGTCCCGATCCGTGCAATTAAGCGTAATCAGAGCGTATGCAATCCGCAAATAAAGGTGATGGCATGCGCCCTGAAAACGCAATGCAGCACACGCAGTGTGGTCACCCACATTCGCATGCACTGCGCTAAGATTCTCACGTGCTAAGAAATCAGAGCAGTGTGCCTTAGCCCTGACAGCTGATTATCACGCTATCCTACATTGTAAATACTGCTACATCGGCTGTACACACCTAAACTACTAAACTGAACTAATAAAAGGAATTCGGCACATCACATAATAAAAGAATCAAGAACAATGTCTACGTACCTCTTTATGTCCCATGCTACAGGCTGCTGTAAGGGCTTGTTGCAGGGCTTGGCCTTTCCGTGTATATCCTGGGTGATTGTGGGAGGAAGTCCATTCACAATGCAGTAAGTATTTAAGGATATTATGATGTCCTCTTAGCGCACTGTGCACCAGGGGGCTCTGTCCTTTTTTGTCCATGTGGTCCACCTGCAGATTAGAGTAACAGCGATAATTAGTTTCCTGATACTTCCCCACATTCAGATACCATTGTCCTTCTCAAAACAGTGGATTTGCCATGTTTTACAGCATTTGAAGCAACACTTTCTGGCTCATGTTAAAGGGCCTCCAAAAAGTTAAGTTTAAATGAAAGGCTAGTTTCCTACCTTTAAAACGAGCCATCAACCACCTCTCTATGTTCTCCACAGCCCAAGATATAAAGGAATGACTGACCAGAAAGTTAATGGGAGGGAGGCTGACATGTGACATTCTCCTACACAGTGCTCCTGGCGAGCACAGCCTCAGACTCCCTCAGTGTGTGAGGGAGACAGGAAGTCCCTCCTCCTCTCTGCTGTGTGAAGTCCAGACAGAGAAGGTAAGGGGGGTCTGAGTAACCCATGGTACCCGTGAGTGGGCGTAACTTAGACACCCATGAGTGGGCGGAGCTTAGACACCCATGAGTGGGTGGGGCTTAGACATCCACTAGTGGGCGGGGCCACATATGGCTGTGAGATAATGGGCCATGGGGGGCCTGCAACTGGAGGGACCATGGGGTCCATGAGTGGGAGGGACCAGGGGGGCTGCAAAGGGGAGGAGACACAGGACAGATTGACTGACAGTTTCAGAGCAGGAAGCAGGAAGTCTAGGGGACCTGGTGATGCTGCTGCCATATCACACACAAAAATGTAAATATCTTCAAAACTATGCAAAATAAACAATGGAAATATGGTGCTAATTTTGCCCCAACCAATCAGATGTTAGCTTTCGAATGCTAAATAACATCTGATTGGTTGGGGAGAATTTTTTAAGAATAAGAGCTTTTATTACATCTCCCTGTTAATGGATTAATACCAGTCATTTTAAATATTTTTCAATTTTAGAAATGTATCCAAAGTGTTGTTACCACATCAGCTTAAACACAGTTCCACAGTTTCTGACAATCGCTCTCTGCAACCTATTCTCTATTCAATCCAACAGACCTTAGTTTACTCGTTGTACATTGCTTGTTAATGTCTGATGGAAACATTTCAGGAGTAACATTGGATAATTTGGACCCAATTCCAGTAGCCCACAGTAACCAAACCTTTGAATTCCAAATTTGAACTGAACTAAAACAAAAGTTAACTGCTACGATAGTGACTAAAGCCAATCCTAGCTGCTACTGGCCAATAGAGCGGTTTAGTAATTACAGTGTTGGGTATAAACTTGTGTCTAGGCCCCGTGACTAAACCAAAATAACGTGTGCTGATGGCTAAAAGAAAAGCATACCCTATTTTTGGAATTGTTTAATACGTGTGTTACTGTTCCTTTGTTAGTTCCAGAGCATAAACTACACTAATTACTCCATTCAAGGTTCCTTGAACAAACAATAAATGAGGCTAGTGTGGACTGGTGGGTGGATAATTAGTTGATAAAATGCTAGGAATTAGCAACTGGCCTTTGTGATCATGGCTAAACAGGAAGTTTCTCTCGACAGAGCTGTATAAGAGGAAATACCGACATCTTGTGGCATACCTGCCACTGGAACAATTAGTACTGCTATGATGTTGCTCATGTGTTGTCTGTAGGTGCCATTTAGCACAAACAAAAAACTAAATATAGTTGCTCCACGCGCAGTGTGGAAAACAAAAAACAATATTCATTCTCCTCTGTCTCCTACTATTGTAAATTATACAACTGAATGAGAGATCCAAGATCACTGGCCAAAGGTTCATCTACAGAGGCCGCAACCTGCCACTTTTATATATTACCAGCCAATAGGCTTTAAGGCCAGTTCCTCTAGAATAGTACAATATGGCTGTCCAGCTGCTCTACATGGCCTTCCTAGCTGCCATAGCCGAGATATTACTAGATCCCCAATCCTCATGAGATTATAAAACAATAAGATTGCCACAGATTCTTGTACAAGGGATTCTGAATTGAGAAAGCCAGTCGGATGACTAGTGAGAAGTCTTCAAGAACTAAACATCAAGTCCAGTTGATCTAACTGAATACAACAGATATACCATGACCTGGATGAATGAGAACCTTCACAAGCATAAAACAATAAGGGTTTTTCACATGTTAAAAGCTACAATCTCCATAAATATACTTCTGAATTAGCGGGGCAAATCATTCATTAAAAACACGACGATTAATCTAATTAGCAGGTGGTAAATATTTTTTACATGGCATCATGCTATTATTCCAAGCACATTAAAGATAACCTGTTATTTCTAAAACAATGTTTTAATTTAGGAAGCCTAATGTTTATAATTACATGTCTACTCACATCACATAAAGTGAATGGGCACATGAAACGCAATGTACAAATAACAGAAACTGACTAAGATACAAGGATTATGAGCACCTGTCTACAGAGGAATCTGGAAAATAGCAACTTAAAGGAATTGTACACTGAAAAAATAACTTTGCCTCATTTCAATCTATAAATGAATCCATGTCAGTAGCACTTTATGTGTTTGTGTTGCTGCATGACTTCAATCCAGTACTTGTTCTAGAGTTTAGGATGCTAAAGCACTTGATTGACAGCTGACGTGTAAAGCGTTTGATAGCGATAGTTGGGAAGAATTATAGTTTTCAGTAAAGTGCAAATAAAAATCCCAATTATACTGGGACCCAGAACAGGACAAGTAAGGACATTTGTTATTTGAAATGGAGGGGCCTTGTTTGGTGAGGAGGTAATAAAGGCACTGATAATGTCACCAGATATGGGGTTTGGTAGGACAATTGGTGTTTGATGACCAAATGGCATTATCAATGACATTATAGCTCAAATTTCATTTTTCACTGTTATGTGCAGATATAAATCATCTGTGCAGATACTGTACAAAAGGAAATGATGTACGCTACAGTACCGCTATCGTTCTATCATTTTGTGACAGCTTTATTTGAGGAGTTGTGTTAATGATATACGGTGTCTGGATACTACACCATAAAGCCAGTACACATCCTCTGCAGGCTGCAGGCAACTAACCCCATACTCCAGAAATTACCACCTTCTTTATTAAGAACCAAACCACATATGAAATAGAAAGTTTTTGGAGACCACAACTTAATTTCCTTTCCATATAGACACAAATGCAAAATAGAAGTAAAATCTAGTGTCATTTCAATCAAAATACAATAAACATTTCATTTGATTGTGGGATGAAGTAACATACACATCACCTTGAATGGAATCAAGGTTAAGAACGCGGGTTGCAAGGTGATGGTACCAACATCTCTCAGACACTGCAGTCTGTAAATAACTGATCGTGCTATAGTTTCATAGCACAGCTTTCGCACATTTTGTTTCTGTTAAGATTTTGCAGGTTATTACCATATGAACTGTGAACATTGTGATGTTCCGATACCTATAACAGCTCTGCGAATGTTTTGATTGGCTAGTTTTTTTTTTTTGCTTTAATGTTGTGTAGAATTTAAAAAAATAAGTGTTTTTAACAGATGTCCCAAATATGTTAGATATCAGTGCTCTGAATAAATTAGCAGACAGTCTCAAATGGAAAACCTAGTCATGTACTAAGCTAAAAAAAGTCAGAAAGATTTGGGCTTTCAGAATATGTCCCAGCTACCCCACTAATTACAGGATAAAGGAAAAACTTAGCCTGGAGAACTTTAGAACCATTGTTTTCACTTTTCAATTCCAAGGCAGTGGTACAGAGCCTTTACCTAGCGTAGCAAGACAAAGAGGCAAAGATAAAACTGCCTAAACCCCCCCCAATCTGCTGCTGCTGCTTGCTCTATATGTAAGGTACCGGTAATTTAAATCCAGGGATCCGGCTGGCACTATGCACTGCAGATCTCCATACTCTGCGGCTGTCTCGCTTACTGCCCGGCGCCGAGTAGTGACTTACCTTACTAGTGACTAACCTCTCTTCGAATGTAAGTACTTACCTCACTCACTGAACTTGGGGGACTCTCTAATGTTTTGGGCCTTTCCTGGGGGTGCTGTCCATAAAAAAAATTCTTGGCACTGCGGTGTTTGGAAACTACAACTCCCAGCTACTAAAGCATGCTGGGAGTTGTAGTTTCCAAACATCTGGAGTGCCATGGGATGAGGCTTTTTTATGGACAGCAGAGTTCCCATACAGTAATATGGCTATTACCGTATGGGGCTACTACTGTCCATTTAAAAGGCAACTAAATACAGTATTAGAAGTCAGTAGTGGTCATAATTTCAACCCTCGGCTTATACTCAGGTCAACTTATACTCAAGTATACACGGTAATGTTTGTTTGGTACTGTGTGTACATAGTAATGTTTGGTTGGTACTGTGTGTACCTAGTAATATTTGGTTGGTCCTGTGTGTACCCAGTAATGTTTGGTTGGTCCTGTGTGTACCCAGTAATGTTTGGTTGGTCCTGTGTGTACCCAGTAATGTTTGGTTGGTCCTGTGTGTACCCAGTAATGTTTGGTTGGTCCTGTGTGTACCCAATAATGTTTGGTTGGTCCTGTGTGTATCCAGTAATGTTTAGTTGGTCCTGTGTGTACCCAGTAATGTTTAGTTGGTCCTGTGTGTACCCAGTAATGTTTAGTTGGTCCTGTGTGTACCCAGTAATGTTTGGTTGGTCCTGTGTGTACCCAGTAATGTTTGGTTGGTCCTGTGTGTACCCAGTAATGTTTGGTTGGTCCTGTGTGTACCCAGTAATGTTTGGTTGGTACTGTGTGCTCCCAGTAATGTTTGGTTGGTACTGTGTGCACCCAGTAATGTTTGGTTGGTACTGTGTGCACCCAGTAATGTTTGGTTGGTCCTGTGTGCACCCAGTAATGTTTGGTTGGTATTGTGTGTACCCAGTAATGTTTGGTTGGTCCTGTGTGTACCCAGTAATGTTTGGTTGGTACTGTGTGCACCCAGTAATGTTTGGTTGGTACTGTGTGCACCCAGTAATGTTTGGTTGGTCCTGTGTGTACGCAGTCAGTAATGTTGGTTGGTACTGTTGTTACCCAAGTAATGTTTTGGTTGGTACGTGTGACCAGTAATGTTTGGTTGGTACCGTGTGGTACCCAGTATGTTGGTTGGTCTGTGTGTACCCAGTAATGTTTGGTTGTGTCCTGTGTGTACCCAGTAATGTGTTGGTTCTGTGTGTACCCAGTATGTTTGGGGTCCTGGTTGTACCCAGTAATGTTTGGTTGGCTGTGTGTACCCAGTAATGTTTGGTTGGTCCTGTGTGTACAGTAATGTTTGGTTGGTCCGTTGTACCCAGTAATGTTTGTGGACTGTGTGACCCAGTAATGTTTGGTTGGTACTGTGTGTACCCAGTAATGTTTGGTTGGTACTGTGTGTACCAGTATGTTTGGTTGGTACTGTGTGTTCCCAGTAAATTTGGTTGGCTATTTGTGTGTACCCAGTAATGTTTTGGTTGGTCCTGTGTGTACCCAGTAATGTTTGGTTGGTCCTGGTGTACCAGTAATGTTTGGGTTGGTCTGTGTGTACGCCCAGTAATGTGGTTGGTCCTGTGTGTACCAGTAATGTTGGTTGGTACTGTGTGTACGCAGTAGTTTGGTTGGTCCTGTGTGTACCAGTAATGTTTGGTGGTACTGGGTTCCCAGTATGTTGGTTGGTACTTGTTTGTTGTGACCCAGTAATGTTTGGGGTCCTGTGTGCACCCAGTAATGTTTGGTTGGTATTGGTGTGTACCCAGTAATGTTTGGTTGGTCCTGTGTGTACCCAGTAATGTTGGTTTGTACTGTGTTGCACCCAGTAATGTTGGTTGGTACTGTGTGCACCCAGTATGTTTGGTTGGTCCTGTGTGACCGAATGTTTGGTGGCTGGTGTACCAGTAATGTTTGGTTGGTATGTGTGTGTACGAGTAATGTTTTGTTGGTACTGTGTGTACCCAGTAATGTTGGTTGGTACTGGTGTACCCAGTAATGTTTGGTTGGTACTGTGTGTACCAATGTTTGGTGGTACTGTGTGTACCCAGTAAGTTTGGTTGGTCCTGTGTGTACCCAGTAATGTTTGGTTGGTCCTGTGTGTACCCAGTAAGTTTTTTGGTGGTCCTGTGTGTACCCAGTAATGTTTGGTTGGTCCTGTGTGTACCCAGTAATGTGGTTGGTCCTGTGTGTACCCAGTATGTTTTGGTTGGTCCTGTGTGTACCGAGTAATGTTTGGTTGGTCCTGTGTTACCAGTAATGTTTGGTTGGTAGTGTGTGACCCAGTAATGTTTGGTTGGTTACTGTGTGTACCAGTATGTTTGGTTGGTACTGTGTGTACCCAGTAATGTTTGGTTGGTACTGTGTGTCCCAGAAATTGGTGGCTATTGTGGTGTACCCAGTAATGTTGGGTGGTCCTGTGTGTACCAGTATGTTTGGTTGGTCCTGTGTGTACCAGTAATGTTGGGTGGTCTGGTGGTACGCAGTAATGTTGGTTGGTCCTGTGTGTACCCAGTAATGTTTGGTTGGTGTGTGTACGCAGTAATGTTGGTTGGTCTGTGTGTACCAGTAAGTTTGGTTGGTACTGTGTGTTCCCAGTAATGTTTGGTTGGTACTGGTGTGCACCCAGTAATGTTTGGTTGGTCTGTGTGGCACCAGTAATGTTTGGTTGGTCCTGTGTGCACCCAGTAATGTTGGTTGGTATTGGTGTACCGTAGTAATGTTTGGTTGGTCCTGTGTGTACCAGTAATGTTTGGTTGGTACTGTGTGCACCAGTAGTTTGTGTGGTGGTACGTGTTACCCAGTAATGTTGGTTGGTCCTGTGTGTACGCAGTAATGTTTGGTTGGTCCTGTGTGTACCGCAGTAAGTTTGGTTGGTACTGTGTGTACAGTAGTAATGTTGGTTGGTACTGTGTGTACCAGTAGTAAGTTTGGTTGGTACTGTGTGTACCCAGTAATGTTTGGTTGGTACTGTGTGTACCAGTAATGTTTGGTTGGTACTGTGTGTACCAGTAACGTTTGTTGGTCCTGTGTACCCAGTAATGTTTGGTTGGTCCTGTGTGTACCCAGTAAGTTGGTTGGTCCTGTGTGTACCCAGTAATGTTGGTTGGTCCTGTGTGTACCAGTAATGTTTGGTGGTACTGTGGGTACCCAGTAATGTTTGGTTGTCCTGTGTGTACGCAGTAATGTTTGGTTGGTTGTGTGTACCCAGTAATGTTTGGTGGTACTGTGTGTACGCAGTAATGTTTGGTTGGTACGTGTGTACCCAGTAATGTTTGGTTGGTACTGTGTGTACCCAGTAATGTTTTGTTGGTACTGTGTGTACCCAGTAAGGTTGGTTGGTACTGTGTGTACCAGTAATGTTTGGTTGGTATGTGTTGTACATATGTGGTTGGTCTGTGGGTACCCAGTAATGTTTGGTTGGTCCTGTGTGTACGCAGTAATGTTTGGTTGGTACTGTGTGTACGCAGTAATGTTTGGTTGGTACTGTGTGTACGCAGTAATGTGTGGTTTGGTGGTACGTGTGTACGCATAGTTTGGTTGGTACTGGTGTACCCAGTATGTTTGGTTGGTACTGTGTGTACCCAGTAATGTTTGGTTGGTTACTGTGTGTACCCAGTAATGTTGGTTGGTACTGTGTGTACCCAGTAATGTTTGGTTGGTACGTGTGTTACCCAGTAATGTTTTGGTTGGTACGTGTTGTACCCAGTAATGTTTGGTTGGTACTGTGTGTACCCAGTAATGTTTGGTTGGTACTGTGTGTACCCAGTAATGTTTGGTTGGTACTGTGTGTACCCAGTAATGTTTGGTTGGTACTGTGTGTACCCAGTAATGTTTGGTTGGTACTGTGTGTACCCAGTAATGTTTGGTTGGTACTGTGTGTAACCAGTAATGTTGGTTGGTACTGTGTGTACCCAGTAATGTTTGGTTTGGTACTGGTGTACCTAGTTAATGTTTGGTGGTACTGTGTGTACCAGTAATGTTTGGTGGTAATGTGTGTTACCCGTAATGTTGTGGTACGTGTTACCCAGTAATGTTTGGGTTGGTCCTGTGTGTACCCGTAATGTTTGGTTTGGTCCTGTGTGTACCCAGTAATGTTTGGTTGGTACTGTGTGTACACCCAGTTAATGTTTTGGTTGGTACCGTGGTGTACCAGTAATGTTGGTTGGTCTGTGGTGTTGTGTGGGGGACCCAGTAAGTTTGGTTGGTCTGTGGTGACCCAGTAAGGTTGGTTGGTACCGTGTGTGTACCCAGTAATGTTTGGTTGGTACTGTGGTATACCCAGTAATGTTGGTTGGTACTGTGTGTACCCAGGTAATGTTTTGGTTGGTACGTGTGTACCCAGTAATGTTTGGTTGGTACTGTGTGTACCCAGTAATGTTTGGTTGGTACTGTGTGTACCCAGTAATGTTTGGTTGGTACTGTGTGTACACAGTAATGTTTGGTTGGTCCTGTGTGTACCCAGTAATGTTTGGTTGGTACTGCGTTTCATGTTTGCTGTTCTATAATCAGATTTGTAGAAGAGGCCAAACTCTTTCTAATGACCCTCCTCCTCTCCACTGTTTATTTTTATAGTGAGAATCAATTGACATTTTAGAATTCAGGCATTTTTTTAAGATAAAACATTTATTTAAAATTAATTTAAATATATTCAACATTTAATATTCTAAATAATCCTGTATATGGATAAATCCAATTCACACCAATGCGTCTGCACTAGTGTGTGATAACACCTCACCGACATGCTGAGTAAAAAGGAAAACTTGTTAATTTGTACAAGGAAAGGCTGACAGACTGAGAACGAAAGAGAAATTAACATAGAGATTAAAACATCTTATACAACAAACACACACACCAACTGTATTCAGATAAAGGGGCAAGTCTGCGTCACAAACCATGTCCAGGACATTAAACCCACAATGCAATTCCTGGGAGAATCACCATTTTTTTCTAAAACAGAACATTAGCCTAGAGAACATATCGTTTTAGTCTTTCTACTGACTATTACCGGCCAACACAGTAGTGGAGGTCCTAACAGGTTTCCAGTGTTCCGGAATAGGATCACATGGCAGTAATGGACACCTAACAAGTCGCCACACTAGGTGATGGGGCGAAGATTTTATTTGATCTCTCTCAGCATTGGCGCTAATGGTACACCAATATTTCCCTGTAGGATGTTGATTTGTTTCATCTTTCTTAAAATGGCAATTCCATCCTTAAAAGTGTATGTCCACCACCCCCTACCCCCCAAAAAAACCTTTTATGCTGAGTATCCCCAGAAGAACCTTGTGAGGTCAAGGTATTGGGGGGCACTTAGCATTATATCAAAAGTTTTCTGCTTTCTGCTTCCTGGTTTTTCCGTTTAGCAGCTGTCAGTCAGAGATGTAACAGATGACATCACAGCCAATGAGTAAATGCTACTTCCCTAGCTTCCTTCTCTGAGCATGTGCAAGCTTGTAAAAGAGCTTGAAGGGCTTGTACAGGTGGTGGAAACCTTTTGAGAGACAGAAAGAATATTTTTGCTGCTTAACAGGTTAGTCCTACATGTGTCAGTTTCTAACTACTGTGGTTTACTGTTGGGTTATTTCTCAAATGTTGCATATATATGGAAATAGTTGGATACTTCTCAGGTGACCTGTAAATACCTTGACTGCTCCTGACACATTCATTGAAAGTATATTTATTCTCAAGTTGCCCGCATAATTATTAAAATGATCAGTTTTAATATTAATACAAAACAGTTGCTATGGAAACTGCATCCCACCTTTGCTCCTTTTTTGCACAGAAGTGTAACAATATTTAGATGTCCAGAAGCAGCAGCGTGGCATAGCGGGGTCATTCCACTTTCTGACATTCCATCTACCGAAGCCCCAAACTCCAGGAGGAGAGCGACCATTTCTTCATGGCCCAGATGGGCCTGGACACACTGTATTGGGGCATTGTTTAAAACCTCAGACTTGTAGTTTACATTGGCCCCAGCCAAGATGAGAAGTCGACTCACCTAGACAAAAACAGATATGGAATGTCTTAGTGAGAAGGAAAATAACAGAACTGTGAGATTATGGTGTAATACATAACCACAACTAAAAGATGAACTGACTGCTGGTTTGGTTTATAGTAGTGAATATTATCAGACCAATCTGCCTTTTTTGTGTTTAGTTCCCCTTAAAATACTCACTGCCTAAATGAAAATCCAGGGGGTTGGACATGGGTTGCTGAATGTGTAAATTTTGGCAGTAAGGAATTAAGGGTCAAACTATATAGCAAATCAACACAAACTTCTCCTAGGCAGGAGGTTTATATAACCTTGAAAACATTTCTAGATAGAATGCTATAAAAAAACGAAATAAACATACATCAGCGTCTATTAGTATGCATATATGTTATAAAATGAGTATGCATATATGTTATAAAATGAGTATGCATATATGTTATAAACTGAGTATGCATATATGTTATAAAATGGAGCACTATCATAGCTTGACATAGATACAATGCAACACTCACCAAGTTTGCCGTCAGAGGATTAATGTATTTTACAATGTGAAGTGTGATCTCCACTGGCCACAACAGTAAATGTATTTAACATTAGGAGTGCTGTATTTAAGGGGTGGAAGCGACCAATCTCGTGAATGCGGTATGCTAGAAAATAATGTTCGATTTTGCGGTTCCCTATAGACCGTACAATCAGTTGCTGCTACTTTTGCAGGAATCGCCCCGGCCGACAATTGTCCATTTAGTGTAAAACTATGGAAATTATTATAGAGCGATCTGAAAAGTTCAGTTGAACTGAATCTATTCAACACAGATTAGCAAAGGATCTGGACAATAAAAAGGCCCACATGCATGGGATCCAATCCAAGGTGCGTCATTCTTCAGACAGGTTTATATTTAATTTAGCAAGCATTCCTGTCTATACATGGGATGAGCCCATTGGGTCCATGTAATCAATAATTACAGCCATATAATTATCTGAATATTCCAGATTCTGATCCATAATCTAATGAGCAAGGTTGAGGAATTCTATGCATTGGATCTTTAGAATCCAGCACATTGATGTGCATTTGAAATTGACTTCTGAAAGCCTCGTTTACACCAAAAGGAGCCAAGGTGTCTGTAAAGAAAGCTACAGGGACAAAGGGGGGAAAGCATCCAATTGGGAGCAGAGGAAGAGAACGGGACAGAATGCTTCCCTGTACCATTTTCCTTTTACAGCTGGTGACACTGAATTCAGCACAGGATATAAAGAGGGACTGGAATCTGCTCTACATTTAATCTCCACCACGTTAGACATTTGTTGGAGAATAAAAATCCAAATGAAGATTTATATCTGTGAAATCGTCTCCCACCAACACTTTTACAAAGATAATACCCGTGGCACTGTATGATGTCTGTCCTATTCATTACTGAGCCCATAATAATACTTTTCCTGTCCATCTAATTGTGAATAACATACAAACATTGGGGCCTTAGAATGACAGATTTTTTCCTTTTCTCAGACAGTTGCTAGAAGGCAGATGATCTCCTTCTAGGGATTAGGACCTCTGCAGAATTTCGCATAACAACAAGAAGTCTTGAGTTGGCTTAACACTGAATGCCCCAGTCATGCAGTACGAGTCCTTCCCCAATGTCTTTACTAAAATCTATCGCCTCCCCCTCTGCTGACTTCCCTCTAACAAGAAGCTTCCAAAGGGACAATGCTATGTTCCACAGTTTCACCAACTGAAGTGGAAATATTACCGAGGGCGTTTAAATAGGAAAATGGGGGAATTGCCAAACCAATGAAACTGCACATTCAGCATTTTGTGGCTTTGGTACCTTTACATTGGGAGTGTACAAATTCCTCAGTGAAGCAAGTGCTGCTGATAGCCCGTCAGTGCTGTATCCAATCCACAAGGCCTGCAAGGTGCTGGAGGAAACGCCACTCCTTTTACTGAGACCCTGCAACCAGTCACACAAATAGCAATCAGCTTTTAGGTAGCCAACCTGTGAGTGAAGGTTTAATATACATTCATCGAAACAAATAAGAAATCATATTTACTCATCGTCAAGTTCCACTGGTGACGCAACATGAAAAACATGTCCACCCACTACCTTACATTTTTAATACACGTATGGTACCCCAAAATCATAATACACCTCCCCATGTGCATCGAAAACAGTCGTTCAATGTCAGATTTTATAACATCTTTTAAACACACTTGGAGGGTGTTTTTACAATCTCAGAGTTTGGGGGATACTTTAGCTATATTTGAGTTGGGGGCTGGAAAATGGCTGTTGCCCAGGTTAACACTGCAATATAAAAAACGTAATAGTTACAGCTGTGTTCTTACAGGCAGACTTCAGCCTCGCAGGCAGAACTACCGATTGCTAAAATGATCAACGGTCAGAATTTAAGTGCCCATGCCCCTATTTTGTCCTATTTGATTCTGTAGTCCATTGAAGACAGTGATTTTCAGTCAGGACTGAGCACACACCAGCAGATATATTCGGCCCACCGATTCACGGCACTTTTGGTCGGTCGGCCGAAAATATCTGCTGGTGTGTGGGGGACGGCCACGACCGACCTCGATTGTTCGTTCGCCTGGATCGGACGATCGAACATGTCGGTAAATTCCGATTGATCGTGCGGTTCCTTGTGGGGCCGCACGATCGATCGTTCGTACTTTCCGCATTGGCCGACACCGACGGACATTTGTCCCAGCCGAGCGCTGGCTCATAGTGAGCGCTCAGTCAGGACGAATAATCCGTTCGTTTGTACTCAGCCTTAAAGAGGGCATGTCTACCC
Organism: Hymenochirus boettgeri; assembly: GCA_019447015.1. Classification (NCBI taxonomy): domain Eukaryota; kingdom Metazoa; phylum Chordata; class Amphibia; order Anura; family Pipidae; genus Hymenochirus; species Hymenochirus boettgeri. Next base: position 135,864,683 of record CM033477.1, read on the forward strand.
TTTAAACAAAAAGCTGGTGACTTGTTATTAATCTGCTCACACCCTTAACAGATATTTTATCACTATTACATGCATTTGTAACCAGACATCTAATGGTAAGTTCTCTTCCATTCTGGAAAATGTATCTGACTCCTCCCTCTGCTCAATGAGTATTTTTTTTAAGCTTGAGCATGTGCAGAGGAGGCTGCAGGGGAAACAGCAGTCAATTATTGGCTGTGATGTCATCAGTCAAAGCATTGACTGACTGAATGGAGGGAGGGGCCATCTTGCCCTGCTAGAATGTAGGCAATAATTATTACTATATCTGGTTTGCAATGGATCTGATGAAGTGCTAATTATATATCAGATGGGGTTGGGGGCAGGTAACTGTCAAGTGACCAAGTTTTATGGGAGGAGATGCCCTTTAAAAATCAGTCAGGAGCAATAGCTAATGTTTTGGCAGGAATTATGGCCATATTCCATAAATTCTTTTCCATTAATTCATCCATTCTCGTTCAAGAGCTAACAATCTAACAAGAACCTTATGACCTATCAGTCATTTTTGTTTTCAAAATCTCTCCCTTTGGGGTAATTAATTAGGTGAACTTCTAGAAATATAATTTAAAATGAAATGCCCTCTGCTTTACCATCAATGAATTGTCGGGTTTTTATATGTTTGGGAAAAGATACGGTAATTTAGAACACTTAAAGCAGGAAAGTACAGGATAGGAACTTCCAATCTAAATTCGGGAGGTACAAACAGTGAACCTTCCTCTTCCTCTTCAAGCAGTAAAACTGAATCTCTAAAAGGAGAAATCTTAAGTAACACTGAATAGCACTGGTTAAATTCAGCTTTAAATATTTTTAAATGGTAACATCTAGAATAGAGAAAGCCTATTCAGCAAACTAGGGATAAATGTGATAATTTAACATCCAGGAGAACGTTTATCTTTGCACTTTGAGTTCCCAGAATCCCAAGGGCCAAAAGAAGTAAAACCAAATCTGATTGGTGGTTAAAATGAATGATGAGCAGGGGAGGGAAAGCCACAAGTGCTGGTCCCAAGCTGCTCAAGATAGCCAACGTTCACAGCAGCTGCTGCCTGCTAGTTGTTATTCAACTTGTAAAGCCCTAATATAAAGCATGTGTATTGTGATGAGTGTGTTTCTTAGTTGTGTATAAAGTTTTTGACAAAATGTAGACTCTCACGCTGTCAGCGTATGAAACCTGTCCGTCAACACTGCCCTGTTTTACTATAACCGCAATGGGAAAATGCTTGTCTTCCTAGAAGTACTGATAGATAGAAATGTGACTCCTCTGACAAGCTGAGCTCCGGTGGGCAGAAAATTGCCTGTTAAATCCCAAATGCAAAAGGTCTAAAGTTTCAATGCCCAGGGGAGAATCCAAGTTTTCTGTGGTTAACAGTCAATTATTCAATTATCGCACAATCAGTGAAAAATTCCTGAAGGTGGATTGAAATTCAAAGTTGTTGGAGATATTGTTAAATATTGGAATGACTGTCCTTGAATTGTATAACTGTAACAAACAAGATTTCCCAGAATGCTCTCCAAAGGGAGTTGTAGCATCATAGAGCAGATAAAGCCAACCAACCGTTCCCACAATCCTTAGCCATCATTGGACATGGACCGATGTAATTTCCCATAAACACAGGCTTAGAACAGAGAACTTGTTTCCTTTTCAGATGAAGTAATATTAATGGATAAATACATTGCACAGTGCTGTGGGAAATATTCAGGTGATATTGCTAGACCTTTAGATACCCACCTTAAATATATGTGCTTTAAGGATATGGTGCCCAAGTTCCATTGTCTGCTGACGATTTAACTTCCCCTCCTGACGAGAGAACATGAAAGCTAGAAGGGCATGTCCACTCCTGAATGGAAGGGAAACTCAGCTTTAGCAATAACATGGGCACAGACTGTGCATCAAAATATAGCAGATGTGTCCTAATTCCAATATCCTAACACAATCTAATAGCTATGCATAAATCAATCTACTTTCACAGTAACACCCAGTAATGTTAGGCCAAGCTCTGTAGAATGTTTGGGGGACGTCAATTCTACCTGCACCACAGATATCCTGTCTTATTGTTTGGGTGGGGGATCAACACACAGGCTGGGGCAGGAATAATAAATTACTATTTATAATAGATTTTAATCATTTATAGAAATCCTTACCGCGGCTCACATAAAAACTGTGCGCTTTCTCCGTCAGCTCTCCATACCAGCCATTCCCTAAAGGAAGGGTGACAGAACATACGCGTCTTGTCCCTCCTTTTAATCAAGAAGCAAGAGAGGCTGTCCATCCTCTGTTGGAAGTCTTTCCAATTGTGTTCCCCATAAACACTGCCAGCATTGATAGCTTGGAAAATCTGCTCATCAGTCATGGGATGTAAAGAGGCCAGAGCCAAGTTTAAGATGGGAAGAGCTTTTTCAAACGCAGAGTTCGTCATGAACTTCATATTGCACTGAAGCAAGTAGAGTTCGGATACGGACACCGGCACCACTTTGTAGCTGGAACTTTTAATCACTAAATGTCCTTTCTCAAACAGATCTAGGGTTAATTTAAGGTACAGGTAGGAACCCTGACTTCTAGTCACCAAGTGATCGCTCAGCTTGCTTACAGTGTTACCATCTGTTTTCCCATTCAGTGATATATTGTTCATGATTTCCTGGCTGGCGCTGTATCTGTATTGGATATAAGTGCTCAGGTCGTTGCAGATGTCTTTGTTGTCTAGGAAATCATCTAAGGAAATCTTGGACAGGGGTAACAAGCTTGTTACTTCCTGCAATTTAAAGACGATAAAGGATAAAAGTTAGTGATCTGTTGGACAGTTTACATTGACAGCAGCAGAAGATCTTTCAACATAAAATATTAATCTTCAGAACATCAGCCGCACGACAAAAACAGCTTATCCCAGCCCAGCGCCGGCTCTCAGGCCGTTAATGGCTTCCATTCTCTCAAATGCATTTGCTAAATTGCTTGGCAGACAAACAGCAAAGAGGTAATGTAATCGGCAGGATCAACAATGGCTTAGAGGTATTTTGGCAGGTGAAGTGGGATTACTGGGATAAAAAACAAGCAGCTAAAAGGAAGGACCTGACAAATGGCTGGACTTATTTACCAAGTATTTCAATGGAAGGAGATACTGAATTTCTAGATTACATATTTACATAATTCATAGGCATCTATTGTTATTAGGGATCATAACGAATACTTGACTAGATAAACACATGACTTGCTCCAGCTGTTACTGACCTGTTCCTCTCCCTTACCACATGAGGCAGTGCCAGCAAACTGTTGATCCACATTCACTTATATATCCCTTGTTAGGGCATTTTCACAATGTTCTGGAAAACTGCCTGCATAATCTATCTTTAGGAGGAAGGAGCAAGCATTTCTACCTCCCCTTTTCTTTCATTAAATTAAAGAAATTAGCTTTAGGAGTTTGCTGTTTTTTAAATATCTGGAATCACCAAAGAAATTACTTTCAGAACTTTATTTTTCATTCAACTGAAAGCTGCAAGCACTCATCTGCAAAACTTCTGAAGCTAATTTCTTTTTAATGAAAGTAAAATGGGAGGTAGGTAAACTTGCTCCTACCTTCCATAGAATTATAAAATCAGAAGGGGGAAAGTTGTTTCTTTGGTTTTAGTGGAGTGGTCCTTGCTGTATTTCCCATCTGCAAACTATAATTCAGATATCCGGATAAAAGGTGAACTATAATGGAAGGTAGGGAATACAATGTAGAGTAATAAACTTAATCAGGACAGTCTGATATTCTGATATTTCAAATTCAAAAGTTGGATATATTTCTGAAATAAACTCCAAACATACAATCCTATACAATTCAATCTGTCTATGGATAGAGACCGAGGGCAAATGCCCTCTCTTGCCTTAAGAAAGGCCTAAAGCTGGGTACACAATTTTTAAAAGATGAATATTAACTTTCAAAGATGTGGCTACAGACAGTCCTGAGCTTTCAGAAGAAGACAACGTCCAGGGTCGCACTCCAAAAAACAACTGCACTCCTCACGTGAGGAAGGGGCACGTTTACACCCCCCAAAACGTTGTGATTGGATGTGTAGTCACTAAGTAATAAATTGTTTTTTGGAGTGCAACCCTCGTCGTTTTCTTCTGATATACCTATCCACCAAGGGTTGGATATTGTGAGGAGTAAGCACACACACTTAGTACGAGTGCAGAGGACTGTATATTTCACCCTATATAAAGCATAGTATATATAGTATTAAAGTATAGGGATAACGTTAAGGACTGACACGTTGCTAAGATCATGGCCAACTTCCTTTACTTTAGTACTGGGGGTTGACAATGACCAATGGAAATTTTAGGTCAGTTCCGAGCGTTCCTGAGGCCGATAGTGAATATTCGTTGGACTCAGGTACGCTTGTTTCTGCTGTCAAACGGAATAGCCCGTTTATCGTTAAAGTGTGAGCCCAGCTTCATTCTCCATTAAACTTGATCCTTTTGGCAACAGAAGGGTTAACCTCTGGTTCTATTCACCATTAGTAAAACAATAATGTGAATAATAATGTAACCTGTGGCAGGGCCTTACCACTTGCTGTATAAGTCACCGTGAAAGTAATAACCAATCATTGACCTCTTTGCTAATTCATATAGTTAACATGGGCAGGATAAAAGCCACAGGTGGGCCCCTTGGTTCATATGAAACCAGAAAAGAACTACGATCACCTGGAAATTAGCCCGTACTGTCACAATGAGTTTCATCCAGGGTGGGAACGAGGAGATGACTTTAGAGAGAAAAGTTGCAATAGTGTCTCCATAATCTGGTTTGTGAAATTCCGCCTCATTTAAACCATCAACTAAAATGATAAATTCCTCCTCCGGGATTCTCCCCTCTGCAAAAGGAAAATAATAAATACTGATGTAATGCAATTATACAAAGGGAATCTTAGTTGGATAGGTTGACCATCCATGTTTTAAGGCCTGGTACACACAGTCCAATTCTGGACCTACAGAACAGTCAATAAACCGAATGCGGCACGATCTAAAATTTAACAAAATTGAACAAAAGTTCAACTGAGTTCTGCCAGTTGTGCCAAAAATGTCCACCAATATTTAGACCCAACCAATCACACATATCACGGTGGCTGGTCGGTTGGGACGAAATATCAGGTCTTTGTAATTTTAAAAGCAGGTCTTAAATCTTATATATCATATGTTAACAAATTCAAAGGCAATTAGAGAGATAACAGGGGTCTAAGAAACACCGGCAAAGTGCTTGGGCTAGTGACCAATTAGCAGTTTCTAAATGAATGGGTCTAGTGCAGTCAAAAACATAAAAGTTAATATCCAGTTGGTCACTACAGACAATCAGGGAGATTCAATAAAAGTTCTTATTGTTTAAAATGGTGCTAATTTTGCCCCAACCAATCAGATGTTAGCTTTCAAATGTTACAATTAGCACCATTTTAAATGATAAGAACTTTTATTGAATAACCCTGCATGTTCCTTCTAACCTCATATTGGCTGTGTGTGCAGAAATATATTTTCTGTGCGCATACAAAGGGAAATTTTGTGCGCTCCATACTGCAGCACTTATATTTCAGAAGATTATTGTGTGCGCACTACTTTAATCTGTGTGCGCAGGCCTGCAGAGTGTGTGAGCGCGCACGAGCGCACAGCTTATAAGGGAACACTGACTACATATAATAAGGAGGAGGATATTTTAAACATAACATTTTATTAATATACATGAAAGTCATATGAAGGTTGCGATTCCGGAATTGAAAAATAGTTTGTCAGGGTGTTCTTGTAAGATTTCTATTCAGTATTCACTGTAGCTGCGCCTATTACCCCACTGTTTTTATAAGATATCTTAAAATACACTGCATCGTCTAAGATAAAAACACTGTTCCCCATTACCTCTCCGTAGGTTTGACAGTGGTTCCAGAATGCCACGTCTAAAAGCAACCAGGGGATCTTGAACGCAGGAGCGCAAGCTTAACATGCTCTGCAAATGGGGCTCCTTTATCAGAAGCTCGCGGTAAGATGTCAACTGATGCGATCGGCACAGCAATGCAGCAATACTGTGCACAAACTCTGGAACCAGGCATGTGTATGTATTATCAGCCTGACAGTAATGATAGGCCACAACCTGTCACAGAAAGAACCAAAAGGAAATTAAATTCATTGTTTTTATACAATATGCACATGTGCGTAAAGTGCAAGAGAAGATGAATGAATGGGATGAAGCCGGGACCTATCAGAGGAAGCACCAGGGTGTGATCATGGGAAAGTGTAAGTATTTGGCTCTCTGTTGCTGTGCTATTAATTGAAGAACTGGAGGAAAAGCATAGCTCCTCTACCTCCTGTTCATATCACCTTACTGAACATCCTGTAACAATTGCATTAAAATATAATATTCTACCAGTGTAATGTGGTGAGGATATCTAGAAACAATGGGATTGCGTAACAATTTAGGATTTATATTCTAAGAAAACACATGTCTCTGTGTAATATGTTGTTACCTTTGAAGCGAGGAGCTTCAATGTATCGTCCATCAGCTTCTGATGTTCAGGACTTCCCCGAGAGCTCAGTGTTTTCAGGGTGTTGGATCCAGACATGGTGAGACTTAGTGGAGATGTTTGGGAGAGTGGGATATCCAGAACAGGCTCTGCACCTAATTCCAAAAAGATTCCAATTGTCTTATTAGAAGCTTGATGAAGATAAAGGTGTCACATTAAACCAGCCAAGCTTCATAAAGACCAAAGCCAGGCACTGCCTATGCTCAATGACTGAAGGGAGTGTGGAGGGTGGTTAATGCATTTCTGTCTTTTTTATAAGGAAATACGGTATAACTTATGAAACATAAATATAACTTATGGCCTGAGGAGCAAGTGAAATTTCTGAAGTAAAGGGTTTTGAGGTTTCAAGTTCTGCTTTGCCAGTAAAATGTCTGGCTCCTTGGCATGCAGATGCTGTTTCCATAGAGATTTGCATTTATTTACTGAACTGGACGTTTTTCCTGGCAGTGTCTGGTGCCGTAACCCCTCAGAGAGGATTCCCACAGAAAAATTTGGTAAATACAAAGATGGAGTCCAAAACTCCACGACACACATATAAGAAACAAAAAACTAAATTGAAATATTTCTGCACCTACGTGAACGTATGTGGGAAAGTGGTAAAGGGCGTAGGACAGAGTCACATGGCCAATACACCAACACCAGTGACTAAATTAATGGGGAATGAGCATAACATGATGATGTGATTCATGTCTATACAATAAATGGCACAGAGAAAGGCAAGGATCTCTGTCAACATTTAAGTAAGTGTAACCAGATTTATTTTTGCTAATATTACAATATCTAAAATGGACAGACCAAGACATTAAGGGCTAGGTCACACTATTGCGTTTAAATGTGCAATCCAATCACGACTGTGTTCTGATCGCGCATTAAAAAAACTAGTGTTGGGCAATTGGTCTGACCACACTAGGGCGCTGCGACTGCCATTTTTTCCCCTCATCCACTCCGATATCTCAACATTATAATGTTCAGGAAAATTAGCGTTGGCCAATTGGTCTGTGTTACTGTAGTGTGGCCTCGGCCTTATGGAGACAATCCAGATTCAGCTAAATACCAAAATGTCCATAAGAAACAAAGAACTGAATTCAACCGTCTATTAGCACATTAAAGTAAACCAAATTTGCACCATCTATTTACCAAAATGCACTATTTTCAGTATTCTAGGGCAGTAAAATTACATAGAAACAAAGGTTTTAATTCAGTTCTAAATCTTAAATATTTTGGGTGTGGAAAATCCCGGGATTCAGCTGAATCTCAAAACTGACGGCCGGATTTGGGGAATTCCTGGTTAACAGGTCACATGATGCCAAAATGTGCATTGAACATACTCTTGGGAGACGAGGAGGGGCTGTTGGAAGCGATTTGCCTCATGCGCGTTCCATGGCAGCTAAGTGCGACTAGTTTAGAAACAATGGCAGTCTTCCCGAATCCAACACTTCCAACAATGGCAATTCCCCGATCCTCTGGCTGCTCAGCGGTTTTCAGCTTCTCCTCAATCTTCTGAAAGAGCCAGCCCCTCCCGACAAACACTGAGTCCGTTGTTATACTTGGCACCTCGAACAATAAGGGCTTCAGCAGAATGTCCTGTGGTTTGTAAGGGACAAAACGAGCTGCAAAAGCAGATAAAAATCATTTTAGTTTAATGACGGCTAACCCTGTGTGTGCTGTGATAAACAGTTATTCCTTCCAGCTATCAGAATGACACATTGACACCAGGCCAAGCAGGGTAGACCTGTAAAGGCCAAATGCACCCAATACATATAAATTAAGACTAAGTTTGCTCAGTAGTGTGACCAGATGTTCCATGTAACAGCTCGCCACAAGTTACTGTAAGGCACAGATATTATTCAAATAGGATAGAGCCACTACAGTATGCAGGCCAATAACAACCAATCAAATCCTTTTAGAAATATTAAATTACTTTGAGCAAAACTAACTGCTGACTGGTTGCCTTGAGCTACTGGGACGGGTCACCCGTGAGTTACTTTATTCCTATGGTCAGCAGCTTTCACAAAGGCCATCAAAAGTTGCTGAATATTATAGTTGTAGGCTATAAACCATATGATTCATTCACCCCTAGTGTACAATATAAAGATAATAAAAGTCAATGAGGAGTTCCATCACCATAGAGAAGAAAGAGGTTTTTATGCACGTGAACTAATATACTTTTTTAGATGCGGTAGGGCACCTTTCCACAGCCCCAACCGCATCATTAGATTTTCCAGAAAGAGCCCCGATACTTACTTACCTTACCTCTTTTCCCCGCCGCACAATCCCAGCCCTCTGCTTGCACTGAACTGCAAGCAAGGGGCGGGACCGGCAGCGTCCCTGATTGGTTGAGAGGCAGCCTATCACAGACGCGGCTGCCGGCAGTTCAAAACGCCGGGGGAAAGAGGTAAGGTAAGTAACTATCGGGGGAGTCTCTGTAAAATGTAATAATGCTGTTTGGGGCTGGGGGAAGGCAACCTACTACTGGGGAAAGGGTTTTAATGGTAGGGGGAGGGCTTGCAGTGCACAGGACAAAATTCTCCCGGAGGAGAGACAGGAGGCAGAGTCCTATATGTACTCTGCTATCCTCCTGGTGGCCAGTTTTTCAGACTTTGGGGGGAGAATCCAGGAGCTGGGATGTAAGTTAAGGATTTTATTACACTACACAGTGGGGCCAGTAGTGGGGGGGATTACAGTTTTGGCGGTGGACATGCCCTTTAAAGCAGATGGTACATTCTTGTATTTTATACACATGTTCCACTAGGTCATAATGATGACATAACAAAATAATGACTATACCAATGACATAGGTAAAAGCCATTTATAAGGATATTTATAAGGATATAGAAAAAGATGTGTACCAAGTTATCCATCATCACTGTAAACGCTATATAACCCATGATATAAATATTGCTCCATCAACCATATATAAGTATTTATTCTATCAGCAATCATCTATAACTATAATCTAAATGGATTGATGACAAGGCAGAAGAGATCAATAACCTTTAGGTAACTCTTGAGTAGAAACAGTATGCTGCAGTGCAACATGGGAAATAATTCCTTTAAATATTCCAGAATACAGACAAAAATCTTACAGGCTTATTTAAAAAGAGGTGCAAAAACTAATTGCCTGTGCTCTAAATTTGCAGCAACCAATTGTTTTATACAGTTAAGATAAATATTTGGTCACATCTGATTGGTGGCTGTAGATTAATAGCACAGGCAAATGTTTGCACCTCTCATTTAAGGACAATAGTACTCTAAGCAAAACTTCCCCGTCACCTGGTAATAGGAGATGGACCAAAACCACTAGGGCCACATTCCTGGGTTCTCCCTGCAAGTCCTATAGTGGAGTGTCAAAGCTTGTGTCCCCAGCCTCCACAACAGTTTTGTGATTTGGTTAATGAGAAGACGTGCTCTGCAAGGTCCTCACCTTGGTGTGTGGAAATGTTTACTTAGGCTGTGTACACACCATGCAATTTTTCGGGCCGATCAACCAATAATTCAGGCGTATAAATCGGATTCCCTATAGCTGAACCTGTTCATAACGCTGTACACACCTTTGATGTCCTGTTGAACGCGGGTTCCTGCTGTGTTGTGCCAGGGCATTCTGATTGACGTCCGCAATGGTGCATTTCTTTGAACATCGAGATAACTCAAGTCTTCCAATTTAGTTGAACTTGTGGCTGCAAAGTAACAAACTTACTGTGACCGGCAGTAGAGCAAATATAGCATAAAACTCCAATGTCCTGTCTATATTTAAAGTCATCACATCCCCTTTTACATTGAGCTGATATTTTATAACATAAACACTCCATGTGGCATTGGGCACAAAGGGTGCTAACCTGTACCGTGTGTGTGTAGCCAACATGATAAGGCAGGGAACATATAACAGCCATATAAATCCTGGAATTCCGCTGTACAGTATAGTTCCCCTGTGCAGTGTACTCTAAAGTAAAAATAATCTATCCTCGCTTTTCCTTTACATTGCATTCTGCATGGGGGTAACAGAGTCATTTCATTCTGTGCTAGGGACACTTGGGGTTAAACCCTCAGAATACCCAGGGAGAGTGAGAAATAAACGATCAAGAAAGCGGAAATAACTTTGATTGTTTACCTGGCGCAGCAAGGAGACATTTAACTCCTGCTACACTGAGAGCAAGTGGATGCAACTAATTTACTGGATCCCTTGTACTTAACAAAGGATAGCCACTGGGAGCAGAAAGAAACACTCCAATACATCAAATACTAGTTCAGTAAAAGAGAAGTAAACACACTAAATAAATGTATTACATATGTGCTTAGAAATGTACAATAAATGGCAGAGAATAAAAATAGTTTTTCTTGGCCCCGAGTCTCTCTAGCCCTAGCAGTCTCTGTCTGTTAAAGGCACAGGGCACATAAATATTACATTTAGTAGATTTTTCATTGCTGTAAACTAGTTGCTGTTTCTGTATTTTCATGCAGACAATTTGTGCCTAAAATGGTGTTAAAAATGTTTCTTAGAAAGAAAGAAAATGTACTTTTCTATTTACCATCTACTTTATAACTGGCCCCTTGCTGTGTTACTGGCTCTTACTGGTGAGTGGGGTGGAGATGTTGCTGAACTTCAACAATCATCACTACAAAAAGCCCCATAGTCACTTCCACTCTTATGAACCCCTCTCCCTTAGCATAGAGAAGCACCATATTGGAAAGCTCTATGCTCAGAGAGAAGCACTGACCGGACTGACCCACAAGATTAGAGGGGAATCCCCTGGTAGGCCCAAACACCATTCACCAGGAGAAAACTTCTAAAATTCAAATACAGAGGCAAAGGGACGGTAAGAATTCATTTTGAAAAACAATAAGTGTCATTAGTAACAGATAGACATTTACATTTGTTAGAATATAGCTATGAAATGTGGGCCCCTAGTCTCAGCTTTCCTGGTGGGCCCCAGCAGTCCAGTCTAGCACTGAGCATGTCTGAGTCAGTGACTTTAGGTGGATAGAGTTAAAAGTGATTAGAGGGTTTGACCAATTAAGCTCTGGATAGAAACTTTTTTTTTAAAAAAAAATCTCTTCAGGGTTATAACTTAGAAAAACACCTTTTATACTCATCTCCTAAAAACTGAACAAATTACTCTTTTATGCTAAACAAGTTTAAGTAGATAAAACAAGAGGCAATTGGCAGCTATTAATTAAATAAGCCTGTTGCGCACAGAGTGCAGCCAATCAGATCATCTGATTTTAAAGACCATTTTCCATTCTCATGTTTGAGAAGTTACTGAATGACTGGTCAGTCACCATACATCACACTATTACTATCCACACATGTCGTGTGTAACCAAACAATCCAATACAAGATCCAATACTCTCTGGCTACCAATGTGTACTGCTCTGAAACCAACCAATTTGAGTCTGCTTCTGCAGTGGTAAAAACAATTAATTATGAACATGAACAGTGCTCTATAGTCCACCAAGAAAACAAAGCAACCCCAGACAATGCCTTTAATTCCCCATTAAATTCTGGCAATGTGGCACTACTGTCACAGCAAACTAAAGCCAAGAAAGGAAGAAGTGCCGGTGGGTTTATGAACATCTTTTTTGCAGACCACATGAAAGACCAATGCAGTTCAATGGAACGGAAAGTGTAGGGCTGCAGGTCACTTCGCACAAACAAATAGAAGAGTTGTTTGCTGCTAGAAGCCCCTTGGGAGGTCAGTGCTGACTCATCCCTCCCCCCTAATCCAACATAAACAGCTGATTTACAATAAACCTACAGACATATCCCTGGTCATTACCTTAATGAACCTGCTAAGTGTTTATATGGAGAAGGAAGCTATTCTATCTCAGATAAGGTCTGTCTGCTAATGTGTCCAATTGCCTCCAGCATTGCAGCAGTGGGTACATAATAGGAAATATTTAAATACAGTAAAGTGTCTCTTATCATATATCATTGACCTTTCTTGTCAAATGTGAAATGACAGAAGGTGAAGTATCTCACTGTAAATTCCTGGAACACAAAGTGCAGATAAACGGAGGTTAATGGATCTTTGTTTGCCAAGAAGCTGCCGTCTCACTGATCTGGCAAACTCTGCACCATGACAAGCTTCCTAATGAATATTATTAAAATATCCAGTGATTACAGCCAAATGTACCTGCCAGCATGGTGAATATAATGTAGAGTAAACTGAGAATGTCATTTTAAAGCACCACCGTATATTTTAAGCATGCAAAACAAAAGGTACATAAGTGTGCCAGTGCTTTTAACCTGCAGCAACCAATAAGATGTTATCTAACTGCAGTAACCCAGTAAAAAGCTAACATCTGATTGGATGTTGCAAATAGCACAAGCAAACTTTTGTACCTCTTATTAAATCAGCTCTTGTTTCAATACCATAAATAATTACTGATCAGTGGCTGCACCAACCCTGCTCTATATAATGAATGACGTTCATCAGAAAAATCAGTATTGTGCCTTAATGACCAATAGCAAATACTGGATCCAGAACACCACCATAACTGGAAAATACCAGGAGACAGGGAATTAAGACTGACCTATTGACATCTATAGAAAAGTCATTATGTCTGCATATTTATATATTAAGTGGAGCTGCCACACTGCTCGGCTCAACTCTCCAGTCCCTTCTCCTCCCTGTAAACAAACTTCCCTTGTCAGCAAGCTCCAGAGAAAACAAACAGCCAAGCACACACCTACACAGTTCCCATGGTTCCATCTCCTCCCTATGGAGACACCGCATCCCATTGCTGTCGGCTCATCCCGTAGGTATGCTCCAGCTTCGCTAGGTTAAAAATATGAAGCTCTCCCAACCACAAGGCAGAGCAGTAATAATTAATAATAATAATAGGCCGGCTGCTGGAAAGAAATGTATTTGCCGTGACGAATGGGACAATGTGTTGGGGCCAATTAGAAATGAGAGGAAAATCTATGCAACCCTCCAGCTCTTTTTAAACTACAACTCTCAGCAGAGAGCCACAGCCTTCAGATGGAATTCCACAGACTGGACATCCCTGATGTAAACAGCGAATTTAAAGCCATTATACTAGGATCATTACCTGGATAAGGCACAATTCACACTCTGGGCCCAAGGCCCTAAAACCAGTCCCACAACTCTGAACGTTGGTAACATATTTCCAGGGAAATGAATATTAGAAACCAAAAGCAGCGATGCCTCCCTTGTTAACCCCTTAGCAAACACAGCCAATCACACTGCCCTATACAGGGGGTGTACACTTTATATCTGCACCGCACGCTTCCTGTCCATTGTCTGCGTATTGGTACAAGCCGTCTGCAAACCTGAAATTCAATTTTCTACCTGCTGAACTCTGTAGGAACACCGAGAAGCATTATCTCCTCACTACCAGATATAAGATTGTTCCGACAATTGAACGTCAGATTGGCCTAATATCTGTTTGATGTCTGTCCAGCATTAGAGGAGAAGTACAAACATTTTAACCATAAATAAACTTTACAATGTGGGTTTAAAGAGCCACTTTACCTGCCACGGAGTTAGGACGCTGCATCACCAAGGAACTGGAGCTCTGCATATACAAAATGGGCCCTTCTGAAACAGGAGCGTCTGGTTTTGGTAAACAGTCCGTGGCTCCGACAGTTTCCTCCTCCACCACAGGTGAGCAGTTGTCTGTCCTCCGTTCGTGAATCATCCCTTGATGAGGTCCCAACCTGTTGTCTTTGCTCCACTCCAGGCTGGACCCGCTGCGGTCATCGTTTTCAGAAGAACTTGTAATTGTTGCTTTAGAATGGAAAACAAACACATTATAAAAACTGAACTCCCTCTATCCCCAAGATCATTATTTAACCGGACTGGACTAATGGACCCGTGGGTAATCCTCTTGTCAAGCTATCCCAGATTTATACAGAACCTCATTATCTATCAGAGATCAGCAGGCAAATGCAGACAGTCCTGAGAGCCGTGTTTGTGGTTTTAACTTGTGTTGTGACTTGATTCAATACCAGTTTTACAGGAGTTATGAAACCGCTCAGGTTATTTCTAAATCTTCCTGCCACAGTCAATCACTAGAGCGTTCTCTTTCTACAGTTCCGCATCAATACAACCCATCTTACCTTACACAGATTGAAATACATAACGCCAAGTCCATTGGCTTTTACCTGTATTTGTATAAGGCACTGGGATATCAAATTACGTTATGCAAAATTTTGTCTGTGTTTTTAATTTGTAGCAACCAATAAGATCAGTTGACCAGTAAAAGGTGACATCTGGTTGGTAGAGACAATTAAACAGCTCAAGCAAAATTTTACACCTTTAAATGAATAAGCCCCTTACGGTGTGGCCACGCTACAATGAGCTCCTAAGCGAGTGCGCGTTCCTGTACATTGAGATCTGACGGTGTGATTGTGCAAAAAATGCAGATCGCATGTGCTCCGATTGATGGATCGTGCATGACAGCGCATTAGTGTGGCCACATCAATTGGGCCACGCTAGTGTGCACTTTTTAAAGCGCAATCGGATCGCGATTAAAAGCGCATTAGTGTGGCCTAGACCTTAATGTATTGATTTTTTTGCAAAACTTTTAAAGTTTGAAATAAAATACAAAATATAAATTTACAGGGAAACGGACCAAAATACAAACAAAATGTCTGAAATGCAAAAAAGTCCAAATATCTTCAGGGGCGGACTGGGCCGGTGGGCAGAGGGGCAAATGCACCCCGGCCAGTGTGTTTGATAAAAGCCCAGCCAGTCAGGGGCGCGCAGCCTACAGGAAGGTTTGCCCACAGCGCCCCCTGATGTCATCTACCTACAGAAGCTCGGCCGGTGTCTGACAAGCACAAGCTCCTCTCCTTCTGCTGCGCACGGCATGGGTGCTCCCGCTCGTGTGCGCGCACAAGAGAGCAAGCGATGGTGTGGAGTCCTTTCCTGCTGAGGCCCGGGTTTCAGTTACTGCTATCTTTCCCTATTCCACAATCTGCTCTCCAGCCTTCGTCCATTGATCTTTCTGGTACATTCATCGCTGGAGCTGGGGCCTGGTGGCAAGTGTGCCCACTGAAACCTTTGACCCTATCAGCAGTGCAAAGCAACATTAGGTAAATTAAAGCACAGAATTATTATTTACATGGTATTGCACCAATACAATTGTCCGCATTGTTTCGTGGGTCCTGAATGATTTGAATGTTCACTGCTCCTTTAATCATACCTCACATCAATTACAATTTCCCTGAGGCCTGAACAAATGTCCCAAATGAGCCTTGTTCCAGGACTTGGCTTGGTGTGTGTGTCTTGGTCAGTATTAAGTAAGTGGCTTTACTATGTCTATGGGGACTTTTTATACAGTAATGTGCAATGGGGGCATTTTATATTTAACACACTGTGGGCTTGGACAATGGGGGCATTTTATATTTATAGGTCTGTGTATGCTTCTGGGCAGTGGAGGCATATTATATTTACCATTCTGTGGGTTTCTGGGCAATGGGGGCATTTTATATAGGTATATGTGCAGCTGGGCATGGAGCATTTTTTTTATTTGCTGGGCCCACCAGATCATTAGCCAGTGTTGTCAGCCCTCCAGTTCATTAGCCTTATCAGTCCTTAGGTTCATTACGCAGTATTGTTAAGCCTGTGTTGTAAGTCCTCCAGATCATTTGCCAGTATTGTCAGCCATCTAGATCATTAGGTGGTATTGTCAGCCCTCCAGATCATTTGCCAGTATTGTCAGCCATCTAGATCATTAGCCGTATTGTCAGTCCTCCAGATAATTATCCAGTATTGTCAGCCCTCTGGTCCATTAGCCTGGTCAGCCCTCCAGTTCATCACGCAGTATTGTCAGCCTTCCAGATCATTTGCCAGTGTTGTCAGCCCTTCAGCTCATTAGCCAGTGTTGTCTGCCCTCCAGTTCATTTGCCAGTATTGTCAGCCCTCCAGTTCATTACCCAGTATTGTAAGAGCCTCAGTACATTACCCAATAGTCAGCCCTCCAGTTCCTTACCCAGTAATGTCAGTCCTCCAGTTCATTAGCCAGTGTGGTCAGCCCTCCAGTTCATTAGCAGTGTCATTCAGGCCTCCAGTTCATTAACAGTGTTAATCAGCCCAGCCCTCTAGTTCATTAGCAGTGTAAGTCAGCCTTTTAGTTTATTAGTAGCGTAAATCAGCCCTCCATTTTTCTAGCAGTGTTTGTCAGCCCTCCAGTGTATTAACAGTGCATGCCAGCCCTCCATTTCATTAGCCAGTGTTGGTAAGCCCTCTAGTTTATTAGACAGTGTTTGTAAGACCTTCAGTTCATTAGCCAGCGTTAGTCAGCCCTCCAGTTCATTTCCCAGTTTTAGCCATCCCTCCAGTTCATTACCCAGTTTTAGCCATCCCTCCAGTTCATTACCCAATGTTAGTCATCCCTCCAGTTCATTACCCAGTGTTAGTCAACCCTCCAGTTCATTAACTTGTTAGTCAGACCTTCAGTTCACTTCCCAGTATTTGTAAGCCCTCCAGTTTATTAGTCTGTTACCGTTATCTTAACCACATCGTACACAACAATGTAAAATGAGAATAGTGGTCTTAAAAATGGGCATAAATTAAACAGTCAGTGTGGCCTTGTTCAAACTGGATGTGGCCAAAAATGTTGCAATCTACTGTGAAAGGGCCACTTAGTTGTATTTGCCCCCCAGGCCAAAAGGTCCAGTTTAGTTCTGTTTAGTGGGAAAAAAGAAAAACATTAAAATGCTGTATTTCTGTAAGGAAACTGATGTATCATTTAAATCAGCAATTTATAATCTGGTAAAATGTATTAGAGAATTAGGGATCGTAGGGTGACCACCTCACCCCCTTTAAATCAAGACACATTTGCATACTGCACCTATAGGTACCTGTTGCATGCTGAACATGTGGTATGTTGCATATATTAGATGTGTTCTGGGGGGGAGGTGGCCACCTTACTGTAATGACGCAGATTAGATAACTATTCCTGTTTTATTTTAGCCCTTTGTTTAATGATGTCCACTCATTTCTTTACAGCTGTTTAAGGCTAATGGTACTAGATCACTATATTGTTCACAGTAATCTGATGGGTAACAGGTAACATTACCCAGACTGCAATGGAATGCACCATTATTTAAAGAACAATGGCTGATGGGTGACCATAAACTGATTGGCAAAGGGATCACTATGGGTAATTTCCATTTTGAAATTGCTTTGTTTTCCCCCAGGAAAGTACCTATGTCTAGCGCTCATATCATCCAGGATATTTGTATTTCTAAAACAGCTGGACAGACAGGCACAGCTGGAAATCATTGTTTTATATTTTACTTAGAATTTTACTAGGCTCAAAGGATGACTAAAATTAAAATGAAGCTGCTTTATATTTGAAAAGTGGTTGTGGGGGAAAGTCTTTTCCTATACATATCAGACGTCCTAGTGTAATGAGAAGCCACTCTCTAATGCCTAATTTTTGGCCCAATAATACTGACCGACAGATT
This sequence comes from Hymenochirus boettgeri, assembly GCA_019447015.1. Classification (NCBI taxonomy): domain Eukaryota; kingdom Metazoa; phylum Chordata; class Amphibia; order Anura; family Pipidae; genus Hymenochirus; species Hymenochirus boettgeri. Next base: position 135,882,687 of record CM033477.1, read on the forward strand.
TGCCGATCTTGGTGCATGCCAATATTTTGGGCCAATTGGCTTAATGATCCCACATAATCTATAGTTTACTGGCATAATCATGTAACCCAGGCAATCACCTGCCTGGTCTCACCAAAATGTCAGGTGGTTGGGCCGTCAGGTGACACCTGAGGAAGGTTTTGTGACTTTATGTTAAGTTATTTGAATTAAAAATCACTGCGCGCGTCCTGACCTTTTATATTTGTATGGGTTGGGTTGTAAACTCCTAGCCCTAAACAGTGTGCTACAAAACTTAAAGAGCATATTCACCCCAGAATAAACATTTACGGTAACCCCATCACCCCCGAAACCCCACTTTTTTAATTTAGTGCACACACACAATTCTAGTGGAATTTAGTACATTTGCACTATATTCCCCACTGGCAGGTGTACTGAGAGATATACCAATCAGTTTTTTGAAAGTTGGGATATTTCAGCATAAATAATCATCAACCCATTGAAGACTGAAGTTAGCAGACACATCCGATCTTTGTTTTTAGGTGAAATCGGTAAAAATAAGAGAAGGACACTGTTACGTATTGTGGGAATCCATGCAAACAGAAGAAAAGATGATCGTTGCACATTGCTTGGCCCATGCAATACTATCTGTGCTCCTGCACGCAATATACACAATGTGCATGTTTATAATAGGTAAAGCTTAAACTGGTCCTATAATAGGTTTTATGCCTTTAATTTAACATAAAGCACTGGATAGTAGGATATTGAAAGAAAAAGCAAACAAGGGAATTAGTTAGGACAACGATACTGGAGTTACCTTGATGACGTTGGCCTTTTATTTTTATCTTTTTTTATAAAATAAATTTTATAATTTTTATCATCAAACATGTTACTAAAACCCCCTGTGCATATAATGTATACAAGTGCACATAATATAGCGTTTGTGCATTAAAGGGAAAGGTTGGGAGAAAAAAAAACATTTTTATTCAAATAATTAATCTTTAATACATGTAGCTATGTAACACACCTAGGTAGTTTACATTTTATATTCTTTTTTGAAAAATCACTTGATTTTATCCCTTTTGCTATGCTTGGGCTACATGTAATGACATGCAATGTCACATTCTGTCATGGTCTTTCTTCTTCCCAGAATGCACTTCCTTGAAATGTTCCTAAGGATGGAGCTGAGAAATAGCTGGATGGGAAGCTTATGGTCAGAATCTGTATTTGTGCTGAACTTTACCAGCCAGAGTGATTGATTGGGGCACAATGTTGTCCCATACATAGTAGTGGAGCACACAATTTAATTTTCTAAAAAGCACCATAGATGTTTATCTGGCAGAGGATACAGAATTAGAAGGAATATAACTTACAGTCAATGCGTTCAATTACTCACCAAACACACGCTACTGTATATTTTGTAGTTTGTAGTCTATATATACCATAGAGACTATCAGGGTTATGCAATAAAAGTTCTTATCGCTAAAAATGCTGCTAATTTTGCCCAAACCAATCAGATGTTAGCTTTCAAATGTTAAATAAGATCTGAATGGTTGGGGCAAAATTAGCACAATTTTTAACTATAAGAACTTTTAATGAATCTTCCTAAATATGTATAAAGAGACTAATCCTATTGGATCTCATTGTGATACTATCGCATTCCTGATCTAGTCTCCGTTTACAACATACACTCTCTGCACACAACAGCTGCAATATTTCAATCACAGGATTTTGAATTAACTTTAGCATTCTGGAACACAATTGAGACAAAAGCACTTTTTAGCTTTTTTTGTTTTTTTGTCTTACATCACTGACACAAACAATTTTTACGATGTTTAAAATGCCGCTTACATGAGCCAAATCCTAGAACATAATCTTCACTTAAGGAAGTCTGGGAAGAAAATCCTCAGTATTTCAGTTTCCCCAGCCTGGCCACAATTGACAAATAGACTTTATGATTTTTACATTTCGATGGCTTGGAGTTTAATCTCAGAATTTCCTCTCTGGGGCTGATCTTTGTGAATATAAAATGGGGCATATGGAATTGTGCGTTTTCTCTAAACAGGGCTGCTAATTTAAAGAGACAGCATCAAATGTTACAATATCGGCCTCAAGACAAACTTGCTCTGTGCTATTCTTTAACAACATCAGTACTGTTGTCCACAAAAGCCCATCTACCCCTTATCAGGTTGCAATTTGTCAGTGCCCCCATTAATCACTAACCAACATGGAAGACCAGTGTGGTCTCAAGTGGTCCTACATAGGCTGGAAAGCAATCTGTCCCCATGTGACCATGTTTAGACTCTAAAAGTCATGAGAATTGTTCCCTACTGAGAAAAGTAAACTCTTGTTCACTCTTAAGGTCTAACCATAGAGTCAGAAGATAATATCATTCAGGCCTCGTTTATACCTCCAAATGGGAACCAACTGGGCCCTAAAATGGCTGACAATGTTACATCCTATTACGTCTACAGAGGGAGAATATAAAAAGGTGTTCAACTATTTATGGTGTTCAGTGTCTAACTTGATGTTGATGAGGCCATCTTGGGTTGGGTCACATTCTCCGTAGACACTTCTTAGTTTACTCTTCTCAGTAGCTATTTCTTCTCATTCATCTTATTGTACCTCAATTACAAAAGTCCCTGATGATGGTCTAATCCTAAATAAGGGTACCGTACGAAGGACCATTTAGTCAAAGTTGAAGGCTTTGGTTGAATTGTTTCCTTTGAAGTATCAGGTTCTGTTTATGGGAATTCTTTGGAGTGTTATATAACAAATACGTATGACTGGGAAGTGAGCATTACTTTTCTCCAAAATACAATTCACCACTAACAATGCTATACAATGCTATCAGCACAAAACCACAGAGAACAAAAAGTTCAAACCAACATGAACCAACAAGCAAAAGAAAAATTAGGAGGATAATGTAGGTGGTAGGTGGACACGACTGAGGGGTGCAGCACTGCAAACATTAAGGTAACACCCTTCCAAGCTTGCACACTTATTACTATGAACTCTACTTTTACATAAGATAACAAAATGCATTGTGGTTATAAACGTTGATCAGGCACTGACCTCTAAAGAGGAAGTTCAAGGTCACTTGCCAAGCATGTGAAAGACAAATTCACCTACTCCCATGAATCTGTTGGCTTCACCGCTTATTAACCATGTACAAAACACCAGCAGGATTTTTTTTTTAATGTATTTGAATTGTTCCCAAAGAACGGTGATCAGTGAGAAAAGTATAACCATGCATAATGGGCTCATATGAACCTGGACAAAGAAAATCTAAAGACAAACTACAGAACAGAGGCAGTTATCAGATTACTAAGCCGCTTACCTATGATGCCACTGTCTTTGCTTTCCAGTGTGGAGCTGGGGCTGCTGATGGTTCCAATGGGACTGGTTTTGCTGGCAGCTGTCTTGCCAGTGCAGCTGTTTAGGGTTGAACACGGGCTGGCGGTGCAGGGGGACGCTGTGCTATTCGTGAGCGTTGAGCAAGGGCTTATACCATGACTTGTCACCATACACTGCGAGGAATAAGCCATTAATGAAGGTTAAGGGTACAAATTTCTGTAGCTATAGGTGTGTATAAAGGTGTTAAACATGTCAGACCTCTAATGCTAGTCTGTTTCCCACCTCACTGGACACTTGGGGGAAGTGATCATAGATTAATGACTTAAATAAGAAATGTATGACAGGTGTGTCACTTAAAATAGAACTATGACCTAAAACACACATTTCCTGACTGCCAATAATAACAATATATTGTTTGCCTTTCTGATCATTCCTAACCTTCTTGGGTAAAGTCTGCAAATTGTTAACTACCTTTCCTTCTCCTCCCCTCTCCCAGTGGGATAAACATGCTTAGTAAAGATAGAAAAGAGCTGTCCAATTAGCTACTTTGTATCTTCCTGTGCTAATGTGAAGAAGAGATTTAATGGCACACTAAACTGGTAAAAACAATATATGGTATATAATATAAAGGATAATTACCAGGGAGGTACTGTAGGAGACCACCAATATTTTACTTTACAGTAGAGTTAGATTACTTTAAAGATAGCTGACATCTCCCCACCACGACGCACCGCCTATCTCTTACATGTAAGAGGCGACGGAATGGGGTACAAATAGATCAGAAAGCTTTAAATAATCCAAATCTGCTGAAAGGTAAGAATTGTAGGTAGGAGGGAGAGGGTTAATGTCTCTATGGCATCTAGGATATGTTTCCCGCTGTCTATTAGACATGCACTATGCAGTAATTATTGGGCTCTTGTTTGATCATGAGATTTTTTTCTCTCTACCCGGAAGCACATTAAATCTGCTTTTCCTAGGGGGAAATCCCTGTTACATGAACTGGTATTTCCCATTACACAACACATCATGGAGTTACCATGATTTCAGACTTCTCTTCCATGGGTCCCCTGGTAGTGGCAGGAATCCCTTCTCCGAGCAGGAATCCCAGTCTAGTCATCAGCTCCTGTGCTGCAGGGGAACAGCCCAATTTCTTCTCTGCTGCTTCTGGGGATAAAACATATACAAGTCCTCCATTAGATTGTCTTCCCAATCCCTTGATCCCACAGTCAGGGGGAAATGCCGGAGAACCCACAGTTTAATCATTTAGGAATAAAGTAATTCAGTCTTTTTAGGTACATAACACACTAGCCTAGAGGGCAAGCAAAGGAGGTAATCCTGCACAACCTTGTGGAAATTAATGTAGAGAGTTATTGCTGAGTTCGGTATCCAGGTTGTTCCTTCTTCAGACAGTAAAGACACTAGTCTAGAGGGGTAAATTAGTTGGCAGCTGTATCACATGGAGAGTTATTGCTGAGTTCGGTATCCAGGTTGTACCTTCTTCAGACAGTAAAGACACTAGCCTAGAGGGGTAAATTAGTTGGCAGCTGTATCACATGGTTGGCAAAGTGCAGGGAGCACTGTTTTGTATTCAAAACAGACTACAAAGAACTGCTAATTTGCCTGTTTAACAAATTTCTAACCAAAGGAAGACTTTTATTAAGTCAAGCAATCTAGTTATTACTAACCCCAACCCAAGCCACTGGCTCAGACATGCCCAGAGAGCATCCCACAGGGAGGGAAAAAAACTGTCCAATTAGCTACTTTGTGTCTTCCTGTTAGGGGGGAGTGTGAACTGCAGTAGTTGCAGCAGTTTCCTGACTTTATGCTAATTTGTGATTTGTTAGGATTTGTTTTAAACGACAAAAGATATGTTTTAATTTATAAGCAGTGTCTTGGCCGTAAGAAATAAAATATATTGAAATTGCATTATTAAAGGGTCACTATACTCACTGAAACAATTTTGCATTATCTGAAACTACAATTTGAGAGAGGTAAAATGGTGGTACTCTCATATTTATCTGTGCTTGGCTTGTTATTAAATTATTAATTTTTAGTGAGTGCTCCTAATTGCCCCCACCCTCCCTTACTCACCTTGTTTAAGTGTCTGCGACACATATAAGTTCTGCACAGCCCCACCGTGGACACTGCTCTGCTTACACATCTCCCCCTCTCTCCCCCTGCCTTCTTTTCTCTGATGATTCTCTTAAATGTTGCAGAAAGTGTGCTGGCAGGCAGCTAAAGATCCTAGTAAGACGGTCAGTAAAGGGCATGTCCACCCTTCAAAATAAAAATTATATGTTGTAGGGCTTCCTCCCCCAGCCCCAACCACATTATTATAATTGCCAGAAACTCCCCCCGATCTTTACTTACCTTCCCTCTATCCTCCACTGCACTGCCCGGCCTTCTGCTTGCATGGAACTGCAAGCAGGGGGCCGGACTGGCAGCTGCATCTGTGGTTGGCTGAGAGGCAGCCAATCATGGACGCTGCTGCCGGCAGTTCAGAACGGCAGAAGATAGAGGGAAGGTAAGTAAAGATCGGGGGAGTTTCTGGCAATTCTAATAATGCGGTTGGGGCTGGGGGAGGGAGAACTACAACATATAAAAAGGGATTTATGCTGGGGGGGAAGAGGCCAAAACGGGAGGGAGAGGGGGAGGGCTGCAGTGCGCATGGCAAAATTCTCCCGGAGGAGAGACAGGAGGCAGAGTCCTATATGGACTCTGCTAGGCTCCTGGTGGACATTTTTTTGGACTTTGGAGGAACATTGCAGGAGAACCATTTGGAGCTGGGATGTAAGGTAATGACTTTTATGCACTACAGAGTGGGGCCAGTAGTGGGGGAAATTATAGTTTTAAGGGTGGACATGCCCTTTACATATTACAATCTCTGCTCCTGGAGTGACAGGTCTTTCCCTGTGATTAAAATGATGATTTCTCAGGAGCAGTTTTGAGCAGTGGGATCTTGCTGTATCTAAAGGTATAATTTATTACACCCTTTAAACTAAAAATCTAACACTCACATACTATTAATTTCTCAAGCCTACTACAGCACAATAGCAGGATGGACCTCATTCAGGTGCTCACTGTGATATTATAGTGTCATTGGAAAATACAATTCAGTCTATTTAATGCCACCCAGAAATGAATGGGACAATGTTTGGGTTGTCTTAGCCTTGTGTGAGTAACTAAAGCTGGGTACACACAATAACAATAAAAGCCCCAATACCGTCGGATCTGACGGTATCGGGGCTTTATCGTTGTGTTTACCTTCGCTTCCCGAACAAGCATGCAGCCGCTGATTTTGCCCCAACCAATCAGATATTATATAACATTTGAAAGCTAACATCTGATTGGTTGGGGCAAACTCAGCACCATTTTTAACGATAAGAACTTTTATTGAATAACCCTGTATATTTTTAGTGGTGAGTCTCAGTGTAATATCCATAGTGCCATAGCATTGCAATGTCAGAGTAGGGAGATTCCATTCTCAGTGGCAGGTAACAGCTTCCTATTAACACAATTGCTGCCAGGCCAAGCTGCCTGTGCAGGAGACAGAACAGCCTCATTGCAAGTCTTGTCCCGTTCAGGCTCCTACTCACACATTCATTAGTTGTATTCCAATTACGTCCGCCTTCCTGTCAGATCAGGAGGTGCTGGCATGAACTCCCGCTTACAAAGCAGAATTCATTAACCCCAGTGAAGGAAACTTCAAAGAGGCCACACAGACTAAGAAACTTCCCCGCCTGTCACTAGCTGACATTTCATATTTCATTGTGCTAGGGAAAAAGTTAAATGAGTTTTTTGCTGCCTGCCAACAAGTGACACTTAATGGCTAAAGATGCACTTTATGCATTAGAATGTGCAGTGAATCCCTACAGCATGTTTATATTAAAACACAGGATCTACTGCAGGGAAAATATCAATGACCTTCCACATATCTACTAGAATGGCAGAGAGGGAACTAGAGCTCTGTGCAAACTGTAAATTCATGATTCCTATTTTACTACTCTGATAACTGCCACTCACCATGTGGCTTAGTACAGTGGGATTAGCTGCAGTGAGAACAAAAGGAATTTACTATTGGCTGGAATTGAGGAGCCAGTGACCAGTTCCATTCAATATTCACCACCCTATGTGTTCATCATAATTAGCAGAGGTTAACAACACATTGACACTTAAGATGGACAGGTCAACAGAGCTTCAATTCCAGCCAACACTAAATGACTGATTACTAACTTGCGTCCACGGTGCTGAGCTGTGCATGGTTAAGTAACTAGTATGTACCCAAGCCCATATACCATTCTTTCATATATAAATGATAGATTCTTGGATGCGGACTAGGTGGGAGAGGTATACTGTAGGTCTGTATGGGTGAAGTTGGCAGTTTTTCTCTGTTGGGTTGGTTATGTTGGGATTTGCATATAAGGGCTGAACTTAATGGATAATTGTCTATTTTTAACCCAAACTAACTATGGAACATTATGTAACCATTTCCTACCTGCTGGCTGTCATCCCCAGTGTCATAATAACTGCCTGGATATCGTATATACTCGAGTATAAACCGTCCCGAGTATAAACCGAGGTACCTAGTTTTAGCTAAAAAAGGAGAAAAAAGGTATTGACTCGGGTATAAACCGAGGAGGTTAGTATTTGCCACTTAAGATGTTTTGGAAACTACAACTCCCAGCATGCTTTATTGCAGGGAGTTGTATTTTTCAAACCTCTTAAGTGGCAAATACTTGCAAATAGGGGTAAATCCTCCTTTATTTGTACATACAGTATGCACAAATAAAGAAGGTTTTACTCTTATTTGCAAATATTGCCCTCCCTAGTGTCCGTGGTATTCTCCTATCCGGATAATGTCACTACTCGGCGCCGCAAAGTGAGAGGCGCCGGGTAGTGACATTATCCGGATGCGGATTGCGCGGCCGCTGGACAAGGTAGGAGAAAGGTTGACTCGAGTATAAACCGAGGTAAGATTTTCAGGCTTTTTTTAAAGCCTGAAAACCTCTGTTTATACTCGAGTATATACAGTATATATTGTCTGGTGATGGAGTTATTTTACTGATAATGTGAGTTAAGTTTATTCCCCATTTAACAGGTACTGTATACTACAGCTATATTTAATCATTAACAAATACCGTACCTTAAAAGGCAACTGAACAGTAAAAGTGGCTTTGCCTCATCTTAATCTACTAAAAAATACATGTAAGTAGCTGTACTTTGAGATGTGTGGTGCTGCATGCCTTCAATCCAGTACTTTAGCTTAGCCTAAGTATTCAATTACCACTCTTAAAGGATATGTACCCTGGGAATTTTAATTTTATTAATAGCCCATTGCTGGAACCTATAATTCTTCCCAACTGTTCCATTTTCTTGTTGATCTGTCCCCTATTTCTTTAGATATCCAGTCTGAAACATCTTACATTTCAGCTGTTAATCAAGTGCCTTAGTATCATCAACTCTTCTGTAATGTATAGTTTTGATGTCGCTGGAATCGTGACAGTTGGTACATGAACTGCAAGGTGGGAAATTTCCTCTGTCAATGCTGCCTCATAGGGATTATTGAGCATGCTTGCCCTCACAGAAAGTCATATAGTCTAACCTTGAGCAAAACAAGTAGTGGATTGACGTCATGCAGCAACACAAACACATCAGAGTAAGTGCTACTTACATGTATTTATTATCAAGTAATTTTTTTCAGTGTACAGTTTCCTTTAACCGTCTCCTCCTACCATCCGGCATGACTTTATGAGAAGTCAAGCATGCTCAGTCATCACTATTAATCAGCAATGGAAAAGGGAATTTCCATGCAATTCACACATTCCAAATTACAGCAAAACTGCACACAGCAGAGGACTTTATGATTAAAAAAGGCACTTTATTGACAGCTGAAATGTTTATAAAGATATCTAAAGAAATAAGGGACAGACCTACAAAAAATGGTACAGTGGTAGTTGTGAATAAATAAAGTAATGGGCAATTAAAAAAAAATAATAATAATTTTCAGTAATAAGGCCCCTGTGATGATTGGTGCTGCCTCTCTACCTGTTTCCCATAGTCCTCTGCAGCTGGAAATATCAACCCCATTCAAATCTATGGAGCTGAAAATTCTTTAAGCAATTACCCTATGGGCCTATGTATATAATGTTTATCCAAACAGACAGTTGGGATCCCCAGTCATCTAAACATAGTTCATCAGAGAAAAGTATAGGAACAAGTATAGGTAACTGAGTAAAAAGTAGAGTACTGTGATACTTTTAATGGACTAACAGTTTATTTTAGTAGACAAGCTTTCGAGGGATCAACCCTCTTCCTCAGGTCAGAGCAGTACTGATAGAAACGAAGGTTAACAGAAAGTAAGGCGCTAATTACATTAGATAACAAGATAATAAACCCAAAAGGGACAATAAAAAGAAACAACCCAGAATATACTGAGGAATGAGAATGAGAGAGGTAATAAAATAGAGAGATAACAGCATACTAGGGTGGGAAACCAAATGGAGAGGAGAGAGGTAGCAGGGGGGTGGGGGAATAATGAGGGGGGGATGCTGTATGAGAGGAAAGCAGACCCTGAGAATATGTACATATTGTATACCATCCACATATGGTTCTACATACAAATACATCCAACAGTTATAGTGGGATAGGAATCCCAAGTCTTGGTTCAACCCATTGTTTTTGGAGTCAAATAACAGAATCATTTTGGCTTCAAATGTTTTTTTATCTTGGTTTTTACTGAACTGTCCCTTCAAGATCCGGACTAGGACGTTTTTCATGGAGTGTCCTGGTTGAGAAAAATGATGCCCCACAGGCAAACAGTTACCGTATTATTCTCATTATGGTTGGTGATGCTACTTCTGTGGGAGTTCATGTATAGAGTGTCCATACATTTGTTACATTGTATTAAATTCACCACATTGCTGGATTTGCAGCTGTAGGATACCTGGATGTTAAATCCCTATATTGCAAGCACCATTATCCACCACCAATCAGACAACATTTCTACAAAGCTGCAGCCCAGACAGGAGTGTGAAATCCTGGATTCCACTGACAGTAGCAAAGGGTTTGTGATTGGAGCAGCAGAAAACTATTCTACTGTCATTTCACTTTAAACAAGACATCAGTCTAATTCTATCCAAAGAACATGCACAGCAAGGAAAACCTATCTGCCTATGAAAGTGTTAAATCTCTTCCATTCCTTGTAAATGCATATCTATTCATCGCCTGCAGCCACAAGGAACCGGAATATTAATCCACTTTCCTGCCAGCTGTTAGTGGAGCCACCGGAACAGCGAAAAGAAGACACACGGCGCAAACAAACTCCTATCTATCTCTTCCATGCTGATCTGCCCAGAAAAAAGTGCTGACATCTTTTATTTAAATTATGAAACTGCCAGGGAATCAGAAACAATGTCGTTTTCATTGACTGTCTACTATTGTGGATACGTACAGTTAACCATTAACAGTCCGATTGCTGGCAGAAAGACAGACAGTATACTAGAATACTGTTTAACCCTAGATTGGCTGGATGGACAGCTCACATGCAAAGTGGTATTTAACTATTTCCTCTTCAATTCTTCCACTGACATCTCCTCAGTCATAAACCAGAAATAAGACATGCAATTACTTCCCAAATACCATGCAAATAGATAGAGATAAACAGAAAGAGAGAGAGATAAAGAAAGAGAAAGAGATAGATAAAGAGAGAGATGGATAGATATAAATAGAATGAGAGAAAGAAAGATAAAGATAGATAGACAGACAGACAGATAGATAGATGGTAGATAGATATATAGATAGATAGAGGAGAGATAGATAGAGAGAGAGACAGACAGACAGACAGAGAGAGAGAGAGAGATAGATAGACAGATACAGACAAAGATAGATAGAGAGACAGACAGACAGAGACACGGAGAGAGAGAGAGAGAGAGAGAGAGAGAGAGAGAGAGAGAGAGAGATAGTTTAGTAAGAGCCATGCCCAGTGCTGACCCTATTAACTCCTCTGTTCCCTGACAGCCATGACGTGAACAGTACTGGTGTTCATACCCGTGTAGGAGTTGAGAGGGTTAACCATGATAAATAAGCCTATACAGCACGCAATGCGCAACAGGTGTCTGACATGGGAACCGTTTAACTCTATAGAATGGGAACCACAGAACACATGTGGCCGAGGGCAAACGGCGATAATGTTACAGCCTCCTCCCAGCCCCTGACACTAGTTTACCGCACACTAAGAATTGTATGGTAAGTTCACAGGAATGTAATCAATACTATAAGAAAATAACTATACAACACAATAATTTAATCAGCTTATTACTTAACCTGCAAATAAGGGCTGTACAATGTCCAACCAATCAATGCACAGCTACAGCTAGCTGGTAGTGACTGAGCATTCTGGGAGCTGTAGTTAAACTACATGCTCATTAAACAAAAGCCAAAGTCCCCCACACAGTCCCATGTTCTTTTATCCCCATCCTTGTAGACATTATTCAACACCAGATCTTTCCTATTATTTCAATCATTGCCCATTGAATGGTCAGTTGAAGGGAGAACTTACCATTCTGGTGGGGATCAGGCAGCTCGGAGACTTTCCTCAATGGCATGGCCACTGCATCTCCAGGCACTCTGGGGCTCTCAACATACTTTGGTTTCCTGATCGGTCCTGTAATGAGTAAGGTTTGGGCATGTCTTATTTATTCCAGATGGGATGCAGTATGGGGAAATAAATAGAGAGGGAGGGGGAGATTCTCTACCATGCAAGGACGGTAACTACCAACAGCCAAGTGCTGTCTTTCTGGAATGGAGAATGACAAGCAATTAGCCCTCTAGAAGGAAACTGAATAGATTCCAAAAAAGGGGAAAGGCTCTGTTCTTTCTGGAAGTGCCACATCCCTCCCCTTCCCTGCACATAGCCTGATTTAAATGAACAGGTCCCTTTAATATCTGCTTGCGTTCACTGCACATCCAGCCACTCAGTAATAACATCTCTGCCATGTATTTTCTCTTTTAATGTGGCACCAAGAAATCCCATAGGGAATTTAAACTATAATTTAAAACCACTGTCTAAGTTTCCAGGGCTACAAAATGAATGGACTTTTACAAATACGCACAGTGACACAGATATACAGTGACAAAGTTATACACAGATACATACAGTTATACACCAGTAGTAACACACATTAACACAGTTACACAGTGTGTAATACACAGATATGTAGCCTGTACATGTGTGTAGGGTTTTTGTTTATATTGCGGACATTTTCTTGTTTATACAATGGGACATTTGTAATCTTTAAACTATATGTAAGAAGAACTATTCAAGTCTATAGGGCTTGTTCCAAATAAAGATTTGACTCATAGGGAAGAGGAGGATCTTGGTAAAAAGAGGAGGAGCACCCCTACAATCATACTAATTTCTAGGCAATTGATAACATTTCTATAGTTAGAAATGTAGCAGTTCAGGTCCCTATTACATGGGGATTCACACTACATCTGAATTCTTACAGGTCCTTAAATTTCAGCTAGATTTTAAAATCCTTTGTATAAATACAGCTGTGATTGGACGCTTAGTTAAAGGAAGGAAGAAATAGAATAGAACTAGGGGGCATCTCCAGGATAAATGGAAAAAAATAAACACATTTCCTTTGCACGTGTCAATTCCAGGGTAGGATACAAGGCATCTCCCATGACTGTATGGGGACACGCTATTATCATTGGGAAATCTGTAGGTGATTCAGGCTGAAGTCTCTGATATATATGGCGTGGAATTTAATTTTACTTTAAAGTTACTTTTATTGCCGTATAAAACCTATTTACATTCGGACAGGGGAGGTAGAGCGACAATAACGGGATAATGGGATCTTGTGTTCTGTCATTTTCATGAGGTTTATAAAACTTTACAATTTGTTACTTTATTTAACTATGTTAAGAGGAAAGGAATGCAAAACAATAACTGGAAGCAATTAAAAAACACAATAGCTCTCTTCCGGAGGACAGTGCAGAATGCTCTACTGCCATCTGCTGGCCAAACCAATGCATTATTATAAAGTATTTAGAGGGCATGTCCACCCTTAAAACAAAACAGTTTACTTCACCGTTACCTGCCCCCAATCCCAACTCATATATTTAGCACTTTATTAGATGCATTACTAAGCAGAAATTTAAGGATAATTATTGCCTCCATTCTGACATGGTAAGCTGGTTCCTCCCTCCGTGCTGTCAATTAAGGCTGTGACTGCAGACATCACAACCATTGATTGTCTGCCGATTCCCCTTCTTCCATTCTATATCTGGTTACAAACGCATGTAATAAACTGGTAAAAATAGCAGTTGGGGTTGTGGACACATATTTTTGTTTTAAAGGTGCGTACACATGGTTCAATATACAACTGCAATTTTTCACCGATTGGGCCGAACTATTGACAGTGATTTTCATCCCAATCAGCAGCACAATAAATTTCATCAGATCATACAGTCTTCAATGGGGCCGATCGATCGCCCGTGTCGAAACGCTGGGCACGACCTTCAAAATTTGTATCCTATAATCCAGGCTATCACGGTGACCAGTTGAAATATCGGGCCTTAAGCACCCAGCCAAAGTTGGTCTTTAAAGCAGAGCAGGATTATCTACAAGGCAACCATAGACACCTGCCTAAGGCCCAGGAAACTTCTGGGGGCCCAGCTTCAAAAGAAGTAACAATATTATAGGCTATACAATATATGCCAAAGAAAAGGGGGCCTTAAATGATGGCCCTGCCTAGGGACCCATATGATCTTAATCCATCTCTGCTTTAAATAATCACTTTATTGAGCCTAGACAGGGCCTCAGACAACCTATCCGGCCTTCCAGACTTGACATCTCCATCAATTAAAGTATAACCATAATATTTATCCATGTTTGTTGAACTGGGAGATTTATTTTTCTGCAAATCTCAGCGTTAAAAGTCCCAGAGCGCCGATCCCACTTATCCATCTGTTTCTCTTTTCTCAATGTTTAGGAGAAAATAAATACCCGTGTAATGGGCTCATTTGTATTTAATATTTGCAGTTGTTTACGTTGAGTGACTGGCACCTGGTCCTGCCTGTTAAACAGACCGCAAATGCTTTGGATGGTAGCAGAACTTTAACCATGTGATGTCTGGTTTCAGTTAATAAGGTAATCCCTCTCGTTCTCACGGGGCAAATATCCCACGTCTGTACCCAGGATGGCCTTGGATCTGTGTGATGGAATGTCACAGGCTCAACATTCCTTAGGTTCATACATTTTGCTTGGACTTCTTGCAAATAAGAATGTGCTGGAAGGTTATATTGATACCTTTGTGTTTAGATTCTCTTCTAAAAGGTTAAAGGTTCATATTTATTTCTGAATAAATGTAAATATTTTGGTTTCTTTCTTTGCCATTTAGGGGGCAAAAGGATTTAATTTGGCTTCTTTGATGTCAAGGAAGTGTCAGTTTCCCACTGGTGGAAATGGTTAAGGGTAGGTGGACCCATACACACATACCAATATGTAGCAGATCCCAGACAGATTCCATTGGATTCTGCCCGCCCTTTATGTTACATTATTATACATACATTAGGAATTATACAGCTGCCCTATTCAAATTAACATTGGTAATACACACACAAAACGTTTTCAGCCTTTTCCTTTACATTCCATCTTTCTCAAATTTTTCCCAGACAAAATGGAGATTTAAAGAAACGACTACTGGAACCAATCACAGGGGCTCGTTCACACTGAACACAGACAGAAATTCTGTCCCCCAGAAAATAAATATAGTTTCAACTCGGGTCAGCCAGGGATGAACAGCAATGGAACAACATACACCAATATTAATATTGCCTGTGGGTTTCTTTAACAGCATCCTGTGCTTAAGTCAAAAGTGGAATCCTCAAGTCTGACCAGATAATTGCAAGGCAGTGCAGCCTCCAACTGAATTTGGTAACATCAAGTCAATGCAAGACAAGGCAAGTTTAAAGGAGAATTAAAGGAGAGTGCATATAAAGTTTTTCAAAAACAGTTAAAATGAAATGTACCTGGGGTAAGGAGGTAGGATTGTGACTTTCTACCTCCTAATATATTTTCTATGAGGAGTGGCAGCATGAAGAAAACTGCCTCTGCCAATCACAGACAAGGCTTCCATCAGTGTAGAACACCGGGAGGAAAGAGGCAAAGTACAGTTCGGCTTTGTTTTAGATAATAGAGCGGTTGGGGTGGGAGAGGGAGCTGGGAAAGGGAGCCCTACACTACAGAAAAGGGATTTAACACTAGGGGCAGAGGAAACCAAACAGGGATCAGGAGGGAGGAAAGGGGGGAGCTGCACTGAGCAAGCTAGAAACCTCTCAGAGGACACCTCAGAGGCGGAAACGTTTTCCTTCCAGCCAGGCTCCTGGTCTTCACTTTCTAGGACTTTGGATAGACATTACAGCAGAACCATTTGGAGCAGAGGTAATGTTAGGATTTTTACACACTACACGGTGGGGCC
This sequence comes from Hymenochirus boettgeri, assembly GCA_019447015.1. NCBI lineage: Eukaryota > Metazoa > Chordata > Amphibia > Anura > Pipidae > Hymenochirus > Hymenochirus boettgeri. The sequence goes on from CM033477.1 coordinate 135,898,505, forward strand.
AGTAGTGGGGGACATCCCTTTAATGGCTACTACCGATGTTTACACTAGGAGGCACAACGTCCTTAATATCAAAGACGCCTTTAGACAGTCAACTTCCGAGTGGCTTGTTAATGACACACGTTGCAATCTTTCCTCCTGACCGACCGTTCGAGGCTTTCGACTGGCAAAAGCAACCTCAGAGATGGTAATGCGTGTGTGAATGGAATCTTCCCAGGTTAGCCAACCGCTGATGGTGGGTATACACAGGCAGATGTTTTGGGCCAGCTGACCATTTAATGAATCTGAAATTTCGAGAGATAACTTACTTTCAAAATTAGCTCATGGAGCCAAGAATGTAAGTCCCCTTGGCCACAGGAGGGGGCTGTGTACAGAGTGAAGGGTCAGGATTTCAGCACTGAGCTGTGTGATGTTCCCTCTCCAGGTCTGTAGGGAAAGACTGTCCAGACACCAAGCCAAGTATCTCTGCAAATCTGAACTTTTTTTTTTTTGAAGTCGAAGGAAACACTTCAATTATTACCCCCCCAAATGAAATTGTGTGTAGGTAGACCACCCATAGGCAGAGCACCCCCACTGGCTTAGAACATCAATACTCACAGAGCTGATAAGTGCAGTTAAACAGAGAAATCCTTCCCGGTCTTTGCACAGTTACCAGACTATTCCAGGTATACACTGCAAAGTATTCTGGGAGAATCCTTTTCTAAGCGCTGCGATAGCTCATTGAGTGTGCGAACAAACTGAGCAGTCATAGAGGGGAGGAATCTTGCTGTGTAACAGTACATATTGGCTGTGTAAGTACAGTGGTTCTAAGCTTATAGGTGCTATGCTACTCTACCTACATACGGGTGGATGTGCACTTTAAAATATAAAATGAGCCTGGATGGATTCTATAAAGCTACGCACAGATGGTAGATTATTGTTAACCGAAGCAACCGATGAACAACTGGCTTGACCAACAATCTAATGTGTCCATGTTCGTACTGACATTGTTAAATGATCCATTCAGTTGGATTGCTTAACAAATTGAGGAAGCGATTCTATTGTTGATCCCCTCTCTTCTTTATGTCAACAGAGCAGGGAGCTCTCCCACTGCCGTGCAGCCTGTCTGTACAGAAGCCTATAGAGAACTGTCTTTGGAATGATTGTTACAAAAACCATAGTCTATGTCTGTACATTGGTAAAGTCCTTGGCTTTCAGCTCGTAATCCTCAATACATATTATACATACAGATTCTGCCTGCTCTACTAAGGAATAGGGTCACCCAAGGCAGAATTAATGCCTATTAATGGTTCTGGGCAGTGAGAGCGTCTGAATACAATATATAGTATATGGGCTGACGATCCATTAGTTGGAAGGATATTATCTTGTGGGGCTTCTCATTAATGTAGTCTGAATGTCATCACTGTACGCTACGTTATGAACTATTCAACCAGATGTTTTCAACCAAGCAGGCCAAACACCAGCTTAAGTTGTCAACAGACAGTCCGTTAGTCTCTGTGACCTTGTCTTAGTCTGCGCCTGTTTGTCGAATCTGTTGTGTTGTGTTTCTGTATTGTACAGTTACAATGAAGATGATGTGATTCATAAATCAACCAGTTAACACAGCCATAGACACAGACACACTAACCCAGCAGAGAACAAAGGCAAATAGAACTGTTCCTTCAACAAGGAGACAAAGTAGCTGCTAATGCTATTTTTATAAGTCCATTCGCTCTTAAGGCTAAACAGCTAAACGGACGGGGAACCCGATACCGACCAGGAAAAGAATAAAAACACACAGACAGTTTGTAAAACAACTTTCCCCCTTGGCTCTCAAAGTGAAATGAAACATGAGCCCTTGGGATAAATGTATTCGGAGCAACTAGTCTATAGTTACACGGCTTGGGTGTTTAGTAGATGTTACAGTGCTGCATGGTGCGATGATGTCAGGCTATTTCACATGGGTAGTGTTACACCAGGACGTGTGGAAAAAGGTGAATTTAATTTGTGATTCGCTGTTACCGTATAGTTTACCACAGTGCAGCACAATTAGATATATGGTGTATAGTTTAGAACATATTAAAGGGGAACATAACCTATAAATAACCTGATACAGTTTACTGATATCTGAGCTATACACTAGATATCAAATCATGCAGTGCTCTAGTAAATTGTATCAGGTTATTTATAGGTTATGTTCCCCTTTAATATTTCTAAACATACACGAGATATTTAATCATGCAGTGCTCCAGTAAAACTGTATCAGGTTATTTATAGGTTAGGTTCCCCTTTAATATGTTCTGAGCTATACACGAGATATCTAATCATGCAGTGCTCCAGTAAACTGTATCAGGTTATTTATAGGTTATGTTCCCCTTTAATATGTTCTGAGCTATACACCAGATATCTAATCATGGTGCTCCAGTAAACTGTATCAGGTTATTTATAGGTTATGTTCCCCTTTAATATGTTCTGAGCTATACACCAGATATCTAATCATGCAGTGCTCCAGTAAACTGTATCAGGTTATTATAGGTTATGTTCCCCTTTAATATGATCTGAGTCTATCAACAGATCATCGCAGTGCTCCAGTAAACTGTATCAGGTTATTTATAGGTTATGTTCCCCTTTAATATGATCTGAGCTATACACAGATATCAAACATGCAGTGCTCTAGTAAATTGTATCAGGTTATTTATAGGTTATGTTCCCTTTAATATGTTCTAAACTATACACGAGATATTAATCATGCAGTGCTCCAGTAAAATGTATCAGGTTATTTATAGGTTATGTTCCCCTTTAATATGTTCTGAGCTATACACCAGATATCTATCATGCAGTGCTCCAGTAAACGTATCAGGTTATTTATAGGTTATGTTCCCTTTAATATGTTCTGAGCTATACACGAGATATCTAATCATGCAGTGTCTCCAGTAAACTGTATCAGGTTATTTATAGGTTATGTTCCCCTTTAATATGTTCTGAGCTATACACCGATATCTAATCATGCAGTGCTCCAGTAAACTGTATCAGGTTATTTATGGTTATGTTCCCCTTTAATATGTTCTAAACTATACACCAGATATCTAATCATGCAGTGCTCCAGTAAACTGATCAGTACAGTATTAAATATTATATGTTATGTTCCCCTTTAAGGGCAATTATAGTGAGAAAATTGTTTTTTTTTTATTATTTTCTCTAATGTATCCTATAAGTCATCCCATCCACCAGGGTACCTTTAGTTTCTTTAAATTCTCATAGTCCCGAGATATAAGCCTTTCAATATGCTGCGATTTGTAGGAGCTGCTACACCTCATCGTCACTCAAAGGCACACACCACACAATCCAAAGCTCCCCTGCAGTACTGTCACACACTCTCTCACCCACACTATATGTACCATGTGCAACATATAGTCAAATGCTGTAGTGCTAAACACAATCAATAAACCATTAACCCGCATATGAGCATAACACACTATAAAAACAGCCCTCCCCCCAATATCTTATATACATACATACAAAACCAGTGACTCAAATGGAACACTAATACAGTATATATAATACAGTAATACAGACTATATACCAACAAGACACACAGTGCAATCTATGAAATATATAGACTAAAGCAAATGAAATGTATCAGGACAACAAGCAGTGTCACTGTGTTTGTGAAGGTCTCACTACAAGCTGCTGTTACACGTTCTTGTTTTCAGTGATTATGATCTCAGCTAAGCAGGGGAGAGATATGAACTTAGGTAAAAGTAAATAACAATTAGCAAAGTTAGAGAACAGGCAGAGTTCAGTAACTGCTTGTAAAGAATCTCAGCACCACTTGTCCACCTCTCTCCCCTTCTGCCCCTCCCTTCAGCATATTGCTACTTTATTCCACACTTTGACTGCTTGCAGTCTAGCTCTGGAAGGGAGGGGTCAACAGGATGTCAGCACTTCATTTAAAGTCCTTTCAACTGACAATGCTCGGACTCTGTATACAGCCCGTCACTGCTTGAGGGGGACTAGACAGAGAGGGGAGGGGGACTACACAGCTTGGTACAAACTTCTGCCAGTGTGAAGAAACGAAGCCACACAGAAACATGGAAGTAAGGCAGCTTATACTAAGTGATCTATACATTGTATACAGACAAAGTTTTTTTTTCACTATAGTTGCCCTTTAATATGTTCTAAACTATACACCAGATATCTAATCATGCAGTGCTCCAGTAAACTGTATCAGGTTATCTATAGGTTATGTTCCCCTTTAATATGTTCTAAACTATACACCAGATATCTAATCATGCAGTGCTCCAGTAAACTGTATCAGGTTATTTATAGGTTATGTTCCCCTTTAATATGTTCTGAGCTATACACCAGATATCTAATCATGCAGTGCTCCAGTAAACTGTATCAGGTTATTTATAGGTTATGTTCCCCTTTAATATGTTCTGAGCTATCACCAGATATCTATCATGCAGCTGCTCCAGTAAACTGTATCAGGTTATTTATAGGTTATGTTCCCCTTTTATGATCTGAGCTATACACCAGATATCTAATCATGCGTGCTCCAGTAAACTGTATCAGGTTATTATAGGTTTGTTCCCCTTTAATATGTTCTAAACTATACACCATATATCTAATTGTGCTGCACTGTGGTAAACTATACGGTAACAGCGAATCACAAATTAAATTCACCTTTTCCTCCACACTCCTGGTGTAACACTACCCAATGTGAAATAGCCTGACATCATCGCACCATGCAGCACTGTAACATCTACTAAACACCCAAGCCGTGTAACTATAGACTAGTTGCTCCGAATACATTTATCCCAAGGGCTCATGTTTCATTTCACTTTGAGAGCCAAGGGGAAAGTTGTTTTACAAACTGTCTGTGGTGTTTTTATTCTTTTCCTGGTCAACTTCATGTTTAATATCGTAAAATCATGTTTACTATCGTAATATCACGTTTACTATGATACTATCATGTTTACTATCTTAACTTCATGTTTAATATCGTAAAATCATGTTTACTATCGTAATATCATATCTAATCATGCAGTGCTCCAGTAAACTGTATCAGGTATTTTATAGGTTATGTTCCCCTTTAATATGATCTGAGCTATACATGAGATCTAATCATGCAGTGCTCTAGTAAACTGTATCAGGTTATCTATAGGTTATGTTCCCCTTTAAGATGTTCTGAGCTATACACGAGATATCTAATCATGCAGTGCTCTAGTAAACTGTATCAGGTTATTTATAGGTTATGTTCCCCTTTAATATGATCTGAGCTATACACTAGCTATAAATCATGCAGTGCTCTAGTAAATTGTATCAGGTTATTTATAGGTTATGTTCCCCTTAATATGTTCTAAATATACACGAGATATTTAATCATGCAGTGCTCAGTAAACGTATCAGGTTATTTATAGGTTATGTTCCCCTTTAATATGTTCTGAGCTATACACGAGATATCTAATCATGCAGTGCTCCAGTAAACTGTATCAGGTTATTTATAGGTTATGTTCCCCTTAATATGTTCTGAGCTATACACCAGATATCAATCATGCAGTGCTCCAGTAAAATGTATCAGGTTATTTATAGGTTATGTTCCCCTTTAATATGTTCTGAGCTTACACCAGATATCTAATTCAGCAGTGCTCCAGTAAACTGTATCAGGTTATTTATAGGTTATGTTCCCTTTAATATGATCTGAGCATACACGAGATAACTAATCATGCAGTGCTCCAGTAAACTGTATCAGGTTATTTATAGGTTATGTTCCCCTTTAATATGATCTGAGCTATACACAAGATATCAAATCATGCAGTGCTCTAGTAAATTGTATCAGGTTATTTATAGGTTATGTTCCCCTTTAATATGTTCTAAACTATACACGAGATATTTAATCATGCAGTGCTCCAGTAAAATGTATCAGGTTATTTATAGGTTATGTTCCCCTTTAATATGTTCTGAGCTATACACCAGATATCTAATCATGCAGTGCTCCAGTAAACTGTATCAGGTTATTTATAGGTTATGTTCCCCTTTAATATGTTCTGAGCTATACACGAGATATCTAATCATGCAGTGCTCCAGTAAACTGTATCAGGTTATTTATAGGTTATGTTCCCCTTTAATATGTTCTGAGCTATACACCAGATATCTAATCATGCAGTGCTCCAGTAAACTGTATCAGGTTATTTATAGGTTATGTTCCCCTTTAATATGTTCTAAACTATACACCAGATATCTAATCATGCAGTGCTCCAGTAAACTGTATCAGGGTATATATGTTATGTTCCCCTTTAAAGGGCAATTATAGTGAGAAAATTGTTTTTTTTTTAATTTCTTCTAATGATCCTATAAGTCATCCCATCCACCAGGGTACCTTTAGTTCTTTAAATTCACATAGTCCCGAGATATAGCCTTTCAATATGCTTCGGATTTGTAGGAGCTGCTACACCTCATCTGTCACTCAAAGGCACCACACCACACAATCCAAAGCTCCCCTGCAGTACTGTCACACACTCTCTCACCCACACTTATGTACCATGTGCAACATATAGTCAAATGCTGTAGTGCTAAACACAATCAATAAACCATAACCCAGCAATATGAGCATAACACAATAAAAACGCCCTCCCCCCAATATCTTATATACATACATACAAAACCAGTGACTCAAATGGAACACTAATACAGTATATATAATACAGTATACAGACTATATACCAAACAAGACACACAGTGCAATCTATGAAATATATAGACTAAAGCAAATGAAATGTATCGGACAACAAGCAGTGTCACTGTGTTGTGAGAGGTCTCACTACAAGCTGCTGTTACACTGATTCTTGTTTCAGTGATTATGATCTCAGCTAAGCAGGGGAGAGAATGAACTTTAGGTAAAAAGTAAATAACAATTAGCAAAGTTAGAGAACAGGCAGAGTTCAGTAACTGCTTGTAAAGAATCTCAGCACCACTTGTCCACCCTCTCCCCTTCTGCCCTCCCTTCAGCATATTGCACTTTATTCCACACTTTGACTGCTTGCAGTCTAGCTCTGGAAGGGAGGGGTCAACAGGATGTCAGCACTTCATTTAAAGTCCTTTCAACTGACAATGCTCGGATATCTGTATACAGCCCGTCACTGCTTGAGGGGGACTAGACAGAGAGGGGAGGGGGACTACACAGCTGGTACAAAAACTTCTGCCAGTGTGAAGAAACGAAGCACAGAGAACATGGAGTAAGGCAGCTATACTAAGTGATCTATACATTGTATACAGACAAAGTTTTTTTTTCACTATAGTTGCCCTTTAATATGTTCTAAACTATACACCAGATATCTAATCATGCAGTGCCAGTAAACTGTATCAGGTTATTATAGGTTATGTTCCCCCTTAATATGTTCTAACTATACACCAGATATCAATCATGCAGTGCTCCAGTAAACTGTATCAGGTTATTTATAGGTTATGTTTCCCTTTAATGTTCTGAGCTATACACCAGATATCTAATCATGCAGTGCTCCAGTAAACTGTATCAGGTTATTTATAGGTTATGTTCCCCTTTAATATGATCTGAGCTATACACGAGATACCTAATCATGCAGTGCTCCAGTAAACTGTATCAGGTTATTTATAGGTTATGTTCCCCTTTAATATGGGAGCACTGCTTATAGATATCTGGTGTATAGCTCAGATCATATTACGGGAACATAACCATAAATAACCTGATACAGTTTACTGGAGCACTGCATGATTAGATATCTGGTGTATAGCTCAGACATATTAAAGGGGAACATAACCTATAATAACCTGATACAGTTTACTGGAGCACTGCATGATTAGATATCTGGTGTATAGCTCAGAACATTAAAGGGAACATAACCTATAAATAACCTGATACAGTTTACTGGAGCACTGCATGATTAGATATCTGGTGTATAGTTTAGAACATATTAAGGGGGAACATAACCTATAGATAACCTGATACAGTTTACTGGCACTGCATGATTAGATATCTGGTGTATAGTTTAGAACATATTAAAGGGCAACTATAGTGAAAAAAAAACTTTGTCTGTATACAATGTATAGATCACTTAGTATAAGCTGCCTTACTTCCATGTTCTCTGTGCTTCGTTTCTTCACACTGGCAGAAGTTTGTACCAAGCTGTGTAGTCCCCCTCCCCTCTCTGTCTAGTCCCCCTCAAGCAGTGACGGGCTGTATACAGATGTCCGAGCATTGTCAGTTGAAAGGACTTTAAATGAAGTGCTGACATCCTGTTGACCCCTCCCTTCCAGAGCTAGACTGCAAGCAGTCAAAGTGTGGAATAAAGTAGCAATATGCTGAAGGGAGGGGCAGAAGGGGAGAGGGTGGACAAGTGGTGCTGAGATTCTTTACAAGCAGTTACTGAACTCTGCCTGTTCTCTAACTTTGCTAATTGTTATTTACTTTTTACCTAAAGTTCATATCTCTCCCCTGCTTAGCTGAGATCATAATCACTGAAACAAGAATCAGTGTAACAGCAGCTTGTAGTGAGACCTCTCACAACACAGTGACACTGCTTGTTGTCCATACATTTCATTTGCTTTAGTCTATATATTTCATAGATTGCACTGTGTGTCTTGTTTGGTATATAGTCTGTATTACTGTATTATATATACTGTATTAGTGTTCCATTTGAGTCACTGGTTTTGTATGTATGTATATAAGATATTGGGGGGAGGGCGTTTTTATATGTGTTATGCTCATATTGCTGGTTAATGGTTTATTGATTGTGTTTAGCACTACAGCATTTGACTATATGTTGCACATGGTACATATAGTGTGGGTGAGAGAGTGTGTGACAGTACTGCAGGGGAGCTTTGGATTGTGTGGTGTGGTGCCTTTGAGTGACAGATGAGGTGTAGCAGCTCCTACAAATCGCAGCATATTGAAAGGCTTATATCTCGGGGACTATGTAGAATTTAAAGAAACTAAAGGTACCCTGGTGGATGGGATGACTTATAGGATACATTAGAAGAAATTAAAAAAAAAACAATTTTCTCACTATAATTGCCCTTTAAAGGGGAACATAACATATAAATAACCTGATACAGTTTACTGGAGCACTGCATGATTAGATATCTGGTGTATAGTTTAGAACATATTAAAGGGGAACATAACCTATAAATAACCTGATACAGTTTACTGGAGCACTGCATGATTAGATATCTGGTGTATAGCTCAGAACATATTAAAGGGAACATAACCATAAATACCTGATACAGTTTACTGGAGCACTGCATGATTAGATATCTCGTGTATAGCTCAGAACATATTAAAGGGGAACATAACCTATAAATAACCTGATACAGTTTACTGGAGCACTGCATGATTAGATATCTGGTGTATAGCTCAGAACATATTAAAGGGGAACATAACCTATAAATAACCTGATACATTTTACTGGAGCACTGCATGATTAAATACTCGTGTATAGTTTTAGAACTATTAAAGGGGAACATAACCTATAAATAACCTGATACAATTTTACTAGAGCACTGCATGTTTGATATCTTGTGTATAGCTCAGATCATATTAAAGGGAACATAACCTATAAATAACCTGATACAGTTTACTGGAGCACTGCATGATTAGTTATCTCGTGTATGCTCAGATCATATTAAAGGGAACATAACCTATAAATAACCTGATACAGTTTACTGGAGCACTGCTGAATTAGATATCTGGTGTAAGCTCAGAACATATTAAAGGGGAACATAACCTATAAATAACCTGATACATTTTACTGGAGCACTGCATGATTAGATATCTGGTGTATAGCTCAGAACATATTAAAGGGGAACATAACCTATAAATAACCTGATACAGTTTACTGGAGCACTGCATGATTAGATATCTCGTGTATAGCTCAGAACATATTAAAGGGGAACCTAACCTATAAATAACCTGATACAGTTTACTGGAGCACTGCATGATTAAATATCTCGTGTATAGTTTAGAACATATTAAAGGGGAACATAACCTATAAATAACCTGATACAATTTACTAGAGCACTGCATGATTTGATATCTAGTGTATAGCTCAGATCATATTAAAGGGGAACATAACCTATAAATAACCTGATACAGTTTACTGCAGCACTGCATGATTAGGTATCTCGTGTATAGCTCAGATCATATTAAAGGGGAACATAACCTATAAATAACCTGATACAGTTTACTGGAGCACTGCATGATTAGGTATCTCGTGTATACTCGATCATATTAAAGGGGAACATAACCATAAATAACCTGATACAGTTTACTGGAGCACTGCATGATTAGGTATCTCGTGTATAGCTCAGATCATATTAAAGGGAACATAACCTATAAATAACCTGATACAGTTTACTAGAGCACTGCATGATTAGATATCTCGTGTATAGCTCAGAACATCTTAAGGGGAACATAACCTATAGATAACCTGATACAGTTTACTAGAGCACTGCATGATTAGATCTCATGTATAGCTCAGATCATATTAAAGGGGAACATAACCTATAAAATACCTGATACAGTTTACTGGAGCACTGCATGATTAGATATCTCGTGTATAGCTCAGAACATATTAAAGGGGAACATAATCTATAAAATACCTGATACAGTTTACTGGAGCACTGCATGATTAGATATCTCGTGTTTAGCTCAGAAAATATTAAAGGGGAACATAACCTATAAATTACTTAATATAGTTTACCGGAACACTGCTTGATTAGATATCTCGTGTTTAGTTGAGAGCAGTGGTCCTCAAACGTTTTCAGACCGTGGAAACTTGGCAATGCAGATATTTGATAGTTGAAATTATCTCATATTTTTGCACTTTACAGAGTGTATTGTATTCAAATCAATGTAGTGTAAAGTTCCATTACATTGACTGGGTTGAAATTCATTATTATCAAAAATTCTGAGGCACACCTCAGAACCACAAACATATAAAGGGAAATATAACCTAGAAATGACCTAATATAGTTTACTGGAGCACTGCATGTATTAATACATATTTACATTCAGTAGATGTAATCCTATTATTTGTAATGGGTAGCTTGGAGTGATGGACAGATTAGATAGACAGAAATAGGAAAAAGGGAGGAATAATTGAATGAATGAATTAATGCTGGTCATATGCTACTAAGACATTAGAATCTATAAGACATCGGTTTTGCTGGCCGGTGGTTTTACCCTCTGACGTTGCTGCAACATTCCCTGTCTGGCCCATTCATATTAAATGATAGCCCAATGTTTTAAATGTCAAGAATTTTAAGGTGTTTTACTATGTTCAGTTGCACCAACTCTGAACTGTTCACAATGTTCTTGCCACTAAGGGCACTGTAGTTGTTCGGTAAGATGGTAAAGTCTAGTATAGAATAATTTTTTTGTGTGTATCACATCATTACCATTCACTAAAGCTGAAACTGATATAAGGTGTCTAAATAGTAAAATAGTTTACAACGCCATTAATCACTCACTTCTTTTATCTTCTGCAGCAAGTAATGTACTGAGAAAGGTGGCACTAATTATCCACAGATTGGATTACATTTATGGTATTGAGACTCTGTAATAGGTGTTCTTTAGATTTTACTTTGATCTGGCAACCCTGCCCTTTAACTGCACCGTACTTCCCCTTTAATTATTTTTAATTTGTGCTGCAAATAAAAGTAGTAACTAAAATAAGTCTAGGTTTGTGGTGTTTTTTTCCTTTTTACGAATTGATACAAACGTTGGCATGTAAGGGCTAGGCCACACTAGCGTGTTTTTCGCGATGTACATTCTGCTGACAATGTATATAAACACACTGTAGCTGTACATTCTGCTGGCAATGTATATAAACACTATAAGCTGTACATCTGCTGGTATGTATATAAACACACTATAGCTGTACATTCTGCTGGTAATGTTATAAACACACTATAGCTGTACATTCTGCTGGTAATGTATATAAACAACGTAATAGCTGTACATTCTGCTGGGAATGTATATAAACACACTAGCTGTATAGCATTCTGCTGGCAGTAATAAACACACTATAGCTGTACATTCTGCTGGTAATGTATATAAACACACTATAGCTGTACATTCTGCTGGTAATGTATATAACACACTATAGCTGTACTTCTGCTGGTAATGTATATAAAACACACTATACTGTACATCTGCTGGTAATGTATATAACACACTATAGCTGTACTTCTGCTGGTAATGTTATAACCACTAATAAGCTGTACATTCTGCTGGTAATGTATATAAACACACTATAGCTGTAATTCTGCTGGTAATGTATATAACACTATAACTGTACATTCTCTGGAATGTATATAACACCTATAGCGTTACATTCTGCTGAATGTATATAAACACACTATAGCTGTACATTCTGCTGGTATATGTATATAAACACACTATAGCTGTACATTCTGCTGGTAATGTATATAAACACCTATAGCTGTACATTCTGCTGGTAGTAATATACACACTATAGCTGTACATTCTGCTTGGTAATGTATATAAACACGGTATAGCTGTACTTCTGCTGGAATGTTATAAACACACTATAGCTGTACTTCTGCTGGCAATGTATATACACACTAATAGCTGTACATTCTGCTGGTAATGTTATAAACCACTATAGCTGTACATTCTCTGGTAATGTACGGTATATAAACACACTATAGCTGTACATTCTGCTGGTAATGTATATAAACACACTATAGCTGTACTTTCTGCTGGTAATGTATATAAACACACTATAGCTGTACTTTCTGCTGGTAATGTATATATAACACACTATAGCTGTACATTCTGCTGGTAATGTATATAAACACACTATAGCTGTACATTCTGCTGGAATGTATATAAACACACTATAGCTGTACATTCTGCTGGGAATGTATATAAACACACTATAGCTGTACTTTCTGCTGGGAATGTATATAAACACACTATAGCTGTACATCTGCTGGCAGTTAATAAAACACACTATAGCTGTACTTCTGCTGAACGTAATAACACACTATAGCTTGTACATTCTGCTGGAATGTATATAAACACACTATAGCTGTACATTCTGCTGGTAATGTATAAACACACATAGCTGTACATTCTGCTGGTAATGTATATAAACACACTATAGCTGTACATTCTGCTGGCAATGTATATAACACACCTATAGCTGTACTTTCTGCTGCAATGTATATAAACACACTACTAGCTGTACTTCTGCGGTATGTGTATAAAACACACTATAGCTGTACTTTCTGCTGGTAATGTTTAAACACACTATAGCTGTACATTCTGCTGGTAATGTTATAAACACACTATAGCTGTACTTTCTGCTGGTAATGTATATAACACACTACTAGCTGTACTTTCTCGGCAATGTATATAACACACTATAGCTGTACATTCTGCTGGCAAGGTATATAAACACACTATAGCTGTACATTCTGCTGGTAATGTATATAAACACCTATGCTGTACATTCTGCTGGTATGTATATAAACACACTATAGAGCTTGTACATTCTGCTGGCAATGTATATAAACACACTATAGCTGTACATTCTGCTGGCATGTTAAAACACATAGCTGTACATTCTGCTGGCAATGTATATAACAACACATAGCTGTACTTTCTGCTGGCAATGTATATAAACACAACATAGCTGTACTTTCTGCTGGCAATGTATATAAACACACTATAGCTGTACATTCTGCTGGCAATGTATATAAACACACTATACTGTACTTTCGCTGGCAATGTATATAACACACATAGCTGTACTTTCTGCTGGGAATGTATATAAACACACTATAGCTGTACTTTCTGCTGGCAATGTTATAAACACACTATAGCTGTTACATTCTGCTGGTAATGTAATAAACACACTATAGCTGTACTTTCTGCGGCAATGTATATAAACACACCTATAGCTGACTTTCTGCTGGAAATGTATATAAACCACTATAGCTGTACTTTCTGCTGGTAATGTATATAAACACACTATAGCTTGTACTTTCTCTGCTGGGAATGTATATAAACACACTATAGCTGTACTTTCTGCTGGATGTATTAAACACACTATAGCTTTACATTCGGCTGGGAATGTATATAAACACACTATAGCTGTACTTCTGCTGTATGTATATAAACACACTATAGCTGTACTTTCTGCTGCAATGTATATAACACTATAGCTGTACATTCTGCTGGCAATGTATATAAACACACTATAGCTGTACATTCTGCTGGCAATGTATATAACACAGTATACTTGTACATTCTGCTGGCAATTTATATAAACAATATAGCTGTACATTCTGCTAGGAATGTATATAAACACCTATAGCTGTACATTCTGCTGGGAATGTATATAAACACTATAGCTGTACATTCTGCTGGAATGTATTAAACACACTATAGACTGTACTTTCTGCTGGTAATGTATATAAACACACTATACGTACATTCTGCTGGTAATGTATATAAAACCCACTATAGCTGTACTTCTGCTGGGAATGTATATAAACACACTATAGCTTGTACTTTCTGCTAGGAAGGTATATAAACACACTATAGCGTGTACATTCTGCTGGGAATGTATATAAACACACTATAGCTTGTACTTTCTGCTGGGAATGTATATAAACACACTATAGCTGTACTTTCTGCTGGTAATGTATATAAACACACTATAGCTGTACATTCTGCTGGTAATGTATATAAACACACTATAGCTGTACTTTCTGCTGGTAATGTATATAAACACACTATAGCTGTACTTTCTGCTGGTAATGTATAATAAACACACTATAGCTGTACATTCTGCTGGCATATATATAAACACACTATAGCTGTACTTTCTGCTGGAATGTATATAACACACTATAGCTGTACTTCGCTGGTAATGTATATAAACACCTAGCTGTACTATTCTGCTGGCAATGTATATAAACACACTATAGCTGTACTTTCGGCTGGGAATGTATATAAACACCTATAGCTGTACTTTCTGCTGTAATGTATAACACACTATAGCTGTACATTCTGCTGGCAATATATATAAACACACTATAGCTGTACTTTCTGCTGGCAATGTATATAAACACACTATGCGGTACTTTCTGCGGAATGTTATAACACACTATACTTACTTGCTGGAATGTTATAAACACACTATAGCTGTACTTTTGCTGTAATGTATATAACACGTATAGCTGTACATTCTGTGGAATGTATAACACACTATAGCTGTACATTCTGCTAGCAATATATATAAACACACTATAGCTGTACTTTCTGCTGGCAATGTATATAAACACCGGGATAGCTGTACTTTCTGCTGGCAATGTATATAAACACACTATAGCTGTACTTTCTGCTGGCAATGTATATAAACACACTATAGCTGTACTTTCTGCTGGCAATGTATATAAACACACTATAGCTGTACTTTCTGCTGGCAATGTATATAAACACACTATAGCTGTACATTCTGCTGTGTAATGTATATAAACACACTATAGCTGTACATTCTGCTGTAATGTATATAAACACACTATAGCTGTACATTCTGCTAGCAATATATATAAACACACATAGCTTACTTTCTGCTGGCAATGATATAAACACATAGCTGTACTTTCTGCTGGCAATGTATATAAACACCTATAGCTGTACTTTCTGCTGGAATGTATATAACACACTATAGCTGACTTTCCTGCTGCAATGTAATACACACTATAGCTGTACTTTCTGCTGGCAATGTATATAAACACACTATAGCTGTACATTTCTGCTGGCAATGTATATAAACACACTAATAGCTGTACTTTCTGCTGGAATGTTATAAACACACTATATGTACTTTCTGCTGTAATTTTATAACACACATAGCTGTACATTCTCGCAATGTATATAAACACACTATAGCTGTAATTCTTGCTGGCAATGTATATAAACCACTATAGCTGTACTTTCTGCTGGCAATGTATATAAACACACTATAGCTGTACTTTCGCTGGAATGTATATAAACCACTTAGCTGTACTTTCTGCTGGCAATGTATATAAACACACTATAGCTGTACATTCTCCTGGTAATGTATATAACACACTATAGCTGTACATTTTGCTGTAATGTATATAACACACTATAGCTGTACTTTCTGCTGGTAGTATATAACACACTATAGCTGTACTTTCTGCTGGCAATGTATATAAACACACACTATAGCTGTACTTTCTGCTGGTAATGTATATAAACACACTATAGCTGTACTTTCTGCTGGTAATGTATATAAAACAACGGTAATAGCTGTACTTTCGCTGGCAATGTATATAACACGGTAATAGCTGTACTTTCGCTGGCAATGTATAATAAACACACATATAGCTGTACTTTCTGCTGGAAATGTATAAAACACCTATAGCTGTATCTTTCTGCTGGAATGTATATAAACACACTAATGCTGTACATTCTCTGGTAATGTATATAAACACACTATAGCTGTACATTCTGCTGGTAATGTATATAAACACCTATAGCTGTACATTCTGCTGGTAATGTATATAAACACACTATAGCTGTACATTCTGCTGGTAATGTATAAAACACACTAAGCTGTACATTCTGCTGGCAATGATATATAAACAACAGTATAGCTGTACATTCTGCTGGCAATGTATATACACACCTATAGCTGACATTCTGCTGGCAATGTAATAAAACACACTATAGCTGTACATTCTGCTGGTAATGTATATAAACACACTAGAGCTGTACTTCTGCGGTAATGTATATAAACACACTATAGCTGTACTTTCTGCTGGCAATGTATATAAACACAGTATAGCTGTACATTCTGGCTGAATGTATATAACACGTATAGCTGTACATTGCTGGGCAATGTTATAAACACACTATAGCTGTACATTCGCTGGCAATGTATATAAACACACTATAGCTGTACTTCTGCTGGTAATGTATATAAACACACTATAAGCTGTACATTTCTGCTGGTAATGTATAACACACTATACTGTACTTCTGCTGGAATGTATATAACACACTATAGCTGTACATTCTGCTGGTAATGTATATAAACACCTATAGCGTACATTCTGCTGGTAATGTATAAACACACTATAGCTGTACTTTCTGCTGGCAATGTATTAAACACACTATAGCTGTACTTTCTGCTGGTAATGTATATAAACACACTATAGCTGTACATTCTGGCTGCAATGTATATAAACACACCTATAGCTGAACATTCTGCTGGTAATGTTATAAAACACACTATAGCTGTACTTTCTGCTGGTAATGTATTAAACACACTATAGCTGTACTTTTCTGCTGGTAATGTATATAAACCACTATAGCTGTACATTCTGCTGGAATGTATATAACACACTATAGCTGTACTTTCTGCTGGTAATGTATATAAACACACTATAGCTGTAATTCTGCTGGATGTATATAAACACTATAGCTGTACTTTCTGCTGGTAATGTATATAAACACACTATAGCTGTAACATTCTGCTGGTAATGTATATAAACACACTATAGCTGTACATTCTGCTGGCAATGTATATAAACACACTATAGTCGTACATTCTGCTGGCAATGTATTAACACGTATACTGTACTTTCTACTGGTAATGTATATAAACACACTATAGCTGTACTTCTGCTGGAATGTATATAAACACACTAAGCTGTACTTCTGCTGGCAATGTATATAACCACACTATAGCTGTACTTTCTGCTGGCAATGTATATAAACACACTATAGCTGTACTTTCTCGCTGGTAATGTATATAAACACGTATAGCTGTACATTCTGGTGGCATGTATATAAACACACTATAGCTGTACTTTCTGCTGGTAATGTATATAAACACACTATAGCTGTACATTCTGCTGGGTAATGTAATATAAACACACTATATCGTACTTCTGCGGGTAATGTATATAAACCACTATAGCTGTACATTCTGCTGGCAATGTATATAAACACACTATAGCTGTACTTTTCTGCTGGTAATGTATATACACACTATACTGTACATTCTGCTGTAATGTATATAACCACACTATAGCTGTACATTCTGCTGGTAATGTATATAAACACACTATAGCTGTACTTTCTGCTGGTAATGTATATAAACCACTATAGCTGTACTTTCTGCGGTAATGTATATAAACACACTATAGCTGTACATTCTGCTGGTAATGTCTATAACACACACTATAGCTGTACTTTCTGCTGGTAATGTATATATAACACACTATAGCTGTACTTTCTGCTGGTAATGTATATATAACACGTATAGCTGTACTTCTGCTGGTATGTATATAAACACACTATAGCTGTACTTTCTGCGGTAAGTATATAACACCATACTGTACTTTCTGCTGCTGGTAATGTTATAAACACACTAGCTGTACATTCTGCTGGCAATGTATATAAACACACTATAGCTGTACATTGCTGGTAATGTTATACCACACTATAGCTGTACTTCTGCTGGTAATGTATATAAACACACTATAGCTGTACTTTCTGCTGGTAATGTATATAAACCACACTATTAGCTGTACTTTCTGCTGGTATGTATATAAAACACACTATAGCTGTACATTCTGCTGGCAATGTATATAAACCACTATAGCTGTACTTCTGCTGGTAATGTATATAAACACACTATAGCTGTACATTCTGCGCGGTAATGTATATAAAACACACTATACTGTCTTTCTGCTGGTAATGTATATAAACACACTATAGCGTACTTCTGCTGGTAATGTTATATAAACCACTATAGCTGTACTTTCTGCTGGTAATGTATTAAAACAACTATAGCTGTACTTTCTGCTGGTATGTATATAAACACACTATAGCTGTACTTCTGCTGGTAATGTATATTAAACACACTATAGCTGTACATTCTGCTGGCAATGTATATAAACACACTATAGCTGTACTTTCTCTGGTATGTATATAAACACACTATAGCTGTACATTCTGCTGGCAATGTATATAACACACTATAGCTGTACTTTCTGCTGGCAATGTATATAACACACTATAGCTTGTACTTTCTGTAATGTATATAAACACGGTATAGCTGTACATTTGCTGGAATGTATAAAACACCCTATAGCTGTACATTTCTGCTGGCTAATGTATATACACACAGGTATGCTGTAATTCTGCTGAATGTATATAAACCACTTAGCTGTACTTCTGCTGGTAATGTATATAAACAACACATATAGCTGTAATTCTGCTGGCAATGTATATAAACACGGATAGCTGTACATTCTGCTGGAATGTATAAAACACTATAGCTGTACTTTCTGCTGGTAAGTATATAAAACACTATAGTTACAATGCTGCTGAAATTACTAAAACACACTATCTGCTACATTCTGCTGGTAATGTATATAAACACACTATAGCTGTACATTCGCTGGCAATGTTATAAAACACCTATAGCTGTACATTCTGCTGGCAATGTATATAAACACACTATAGCTTACATTCTGCTGGTAATGTATATAAACACACTATAGCTGTACATTCTCTGGTAATGTATATAAACACACACTATACTGTACATTCTGCTGGTAATGTATATAAACACACTATAGCTGTACATTTGCTCTGCATGTATAAACACACTATAGCTGTTACATTCTGCTGGTAATGTATATAACACACTAATCTGTACATTCTGCTGGCAATGTATATAAACACACTATAGCTGTACTTCTGCTGGTAATGTATATAAACACGGTATAGCTGTACTTTCTGCTGGTAAGTATATAACACACTATAGCTGTACTTTGAGGTAATGTATATAAACACACTATAGCTGTACATTCTGCTGGCAATGTATAAACACACTATAGCTGTACTTCTGCTGGTAATTATATAAACACGTATAGCTTACTTTCTGGCTGGTATGTATATACACACTATAGCTGTAATCTGCTGGTAATGTACGGTCTGTTGCTTTAAGCGCAGAGCAAAACTCATTCTACAGCTGAGTAAATGAGTTAAAAAGAATACCAAACGAACAGGCCAGGAAATAGGTGGAGGGTAAAAAATTGCTGCTGGACCCTTTTTGGCACGGCTTGCGGTTCAGAGAGGATGGCAATTTCAAAAGGATTTATATCTAAGGGCGTTGAGGCCCACAATGACAATTAACCTTAACTTTAAATGGAATGTGACCAGACCAATCTACTGTTAAAGGACAAGCGAAGGCGAACTGCAATCCAATGACCTACACTGTGAGGAATAATTATACATGCCACAAGTTTGAGTTGCCCTTTATTTTGAGTTGCACGCCCCGGGTTCTATTTATAAGATGGGTAATGAATGAACTGTGTCAGCAAGGTAGAATTTACCAATTGATACAGGGTGATGCTTATGTCTGCTAACTTCATTGCAACGCCCGTGTACCATGGTGGTATTAATATTGGTCACAGGCACCAAATCCAGTTCCCCACACCAATAGTTGTTTTAGAATGTAATAGAATAAAATTGTTAAAACACTATCCCCGGACCATGTAAAACACTAATGTAAACACCAACCACATTCTTTCACCAAGTATACATTTATCTGGCCAGCTACCAAATACTGGTTGATCGGTCAGCTTGACAAATGAAATAATTCCTAACCTAGTTGTAATCACGCGGCGGCATTTCTAACCCCTCCTCCTACAAAGCCCAACTGGCAGACTGCTCTGTGCGCTTCCCCAGAGCAGAAGGGTGATGGTGTTTAGTGAGCTACTTTTATTCCCCTGTATTAATGGCAGGAGGGAGCAACAGAGAAATGCAGGTTCTACAGAAAGATTTTACTTATTTCACACCCGGGTTAGACATTGCATAGCAAAGGAAGTGATATCAGGCTACTGTCGCTAAGAATGTGTTTAGCCCAGGTTACAGGATGACTCAACTGGTAACACCATACAGAGGCAACAAACAACAGGAGACATAGCCTAAGGATAAAGTCATGTTCAGATGAGTAAATAATGAAAATGGTCAAATGTGGCTGTTAATTAAATTTTAACATGTCACAGGATAATTACAGCCATTTTTGTATGCCTTAAAGGCATTTATCCACAAGGGAGAGAAGTCACACTGGTGAAAATTGCCTTTAATTTCTAAACACCCTGTAGTTCTTCTCTGGGTGTCACCATTACTACGCACGTAGGTGGTTATCAGAGCTTTATAGCGCCAGTAGAGCTCACTATCTTACTTAAAAACTGACACTCCATTACCTGCAAATCATTAATTACATTTTGTGAAAACTCCCATTTTCAACAGGCGATAATTATCTTTGCATAACAGGTATATATCGACCTTGCTGACCTTGATGGTTCCATCTTATTAATATGCAGAGACCAATCAGATGCAGTCAGTGAACAAGCTTAAAACGATTGGCTGCAGCAAACATTTGCACCCTTTTTGACCAGCCCCTTGAGGGTACAAAAGATGCTTCACCTACCAGATAAAGATCACATACTGCAAAGAAATGTAAAATATTTAAGAAAGCTCTGGGATTTCCATGGCAATGACCCAAAACAGTCATATGAGATTAATTTCTAGTTTTCCTCAAGTTGTGACCTAAGGGTCACAATGGAGGTTGTGGTTAAGCCAGCATGGTCCCGTGTATCAGTTTGTTTCCCATATAAACAAATAGGACTTAGTATTTCCTTTTGATCACCAACAATAGATTTAATGGACCACTGGACAATATAATACCTTGAACCACCGTAAACCAGCAATTAAGGATCATTTAGATTCCAACCTGTAATATCCATGACGTCCTTAATTGCACAATCATTAGCAATACAACAGTGACGTAACTTGAAATTACTGGGCCCCCAACAAAACAATTATAGCCCCCTATCTGTGCTTCATCACAGTGGTTTTCTGGGTGAGGCTAAATGTATAGGAAATAAAGATGAAGATGGGGCCCCCCTGCAGTTGTTCTCCGGTAGTGCTCCCCTGGTAGTATGCCCCTGCAACGCAGACGCTTTATTAAGGATATATCCTCTTTCTGTGATCATGAAGCAACTAGTCTATGCAGCTCCATATAAGGTGGGTACAAACTCAGATATTTCCGGCCGACCAAATCAGTTCCCCCCACCAAATATTTTTTAGAATAGAATAAAAAAGAATAAAAAAAAAAACCACCATCCATAGAACCATGTAAAACACTAATGTAAACACCACCACACAATCCTTCAACATAATACATGTTATGTATGGGGCAAACTTCCTACCGTGTGTATGGCAACTAAAGCCCGATGCTCCATTACATTCTATCATATATATTAAAGCTATAAACACGCACAATAGTACAGTAGATCACTGTCTGAAATCACAGCACCGCTTCCTTAAAGGGGTGGTTTGCATTTGTTTTATTAGACAGATACAGAGTTGCACTTAGGCTAGGGAGAAAGTCCAAACCTTGGTGGACATAATGTATATTTAGGGAATCCATTGAGTATTTTGGGAAAAGTCACAGTGTGAAATATTTACAGCAGTACATTAAATGAGAAAACATCCTGCAATACCGTGCTATATACTCACAGACACTTTACAATACTATGTATAAATGTATCCCAGAATCAACTGTAAAGGTGACCATACCATTAGAACTCACCCTCCTGACAATCCCACGCACTCAATCAATTCTTCAGGAACCGCCGTTTCCATCACCTGAATACGATCGCAAATGAATACGCCAGGCATGGTTGTTTGTGATCGTATACCAGTCTTGAAAAAGAACGGCAAGGGGGTTCCTAAAGAATTGACACCATCCGCCGCGGGCGCCACCACACAAGGAGATAGATTGCCTTAGATTGCCAAAATGCAATTAGGTGTGCCTAGGACGACTAAACGTCCCTTCCCCAGAATATAATCCCATGGAATGGTTAGTAAACATGTGTAAACCCCATGGTTATTGACCCCACGCTAATGAGGTGCTATCAAAAATGATCAAATGCTAATTGCTTGTATTCGCCACATCCCGACTAAAGCTGGCCATATGCTACCCCTCGATTATGGCAACAGATTATATTCCATCCAGATGATGTCGACTCGATTGTAATGTCCGTTACCTACCGATTTCCCCAGGCAAATCATGTTGGTATTTTAAATCCATCTAATATTATGTTCATTACCCGCATATCATATGTTTACTGTATCTTAATATCATGATTACTATCAATGTTTACTACTTATTATCATGTTTACTATCATATCACATTTACTATCGTAATATGTTTACTATCGTGATATCAATTTTACTATCGAAATTGTTTAATATCGTAATATCACGTTACTATCATATATCATGGTAACTATCGTTATATCACAATTATATCATGTTTTACTATCGTAATACCTGTTTACACAATATGTTCACGATCGGTGATATCACATTTACTATCGTATCATGTTTACTATCGTATACACGTTTACGATCATTATATCATGTTACTATCATTCATGTTTACTATAGTAATATCAAGTTTACAATCACAATATCAAGTTTACAATCATATTTCATGTTTACTATGGAATATCATGTTTACTATAGGAAATCAAGTTTACAATCATAATATTGTGTTTACTATCATATCATGTTCTATCGTAATCTTTACTTTTACCATCATAATATTTTACTATCTTAATATCATGTTTACTATCTTAATTCATTTACAATCATAATACACGTTTACTACGTAATATCACGTTTACTATGATCTATGTCTATCGTATGTTTACTATCGTAATATCACTTTAGCTATGATACTATCATGTTTACTATCTTAACTTCATGTTTAATATCGTAAAATCATGTTTACTTCGTAATATCACGTTTACTATGATACTATCATGTTTACTATCTTAACTTCATTTTATATCGATAAATATTTTACTATCGTATATCATGTTTAATATCGTAATATCATGGTTACTACTCATAATATCATGTTACGATCATAATATCATGGTTCTATCGTAATATGTTTTTTAATCACAATATATTTTACTATTCTAAGTAAGTTTACTTTCGTAATATCAAGCTTACTATCGTAATATCATGTTTTACTGTTTAATATTGACTGTTTATACTATTGTAATATTATGTTTACTATTGTAATATTAAATGTTATACTTGATTTCAATATTTATTACTATCGTAATATCATGTTAACTATGTAACTATCATGTTAACTATCGTAATAGTTAGAGTTCTGGGAGCCCTACCAGACGCTTACCAAATCAGTTGGATACTCCTAGAATGTAGAAGAGACTGTTGGGAGATACACAGTACCCACATGGTAAGGGGAATACTGGAGTAAATTATATTTAGGAATACATTAAAGTGCTGTAATGAGCTGCTGAATAATATCAGATTTATAATGGAACCAAATTCTGGTCCAAAACAAATAAAATCATGTACGTCATACGTTCCTCTTGGCGTCGACTGCCCAATGTAGATCATACAGTATGCAGTCAAGTCCTTCAAAGAAAGATAGGGATTTTTTTGTTGCTCAGTGCCTGGTTAATGGATTAACTACCATCCACATAACTTCCATAAACATCAAGCAAAACATTCCCTGCCAGCCCTGGCGGCTTACACACAGAGTCCTCCCAAACAGTTTTATAATTCCAGATTATTGAGATGGACAGATTAATCTGGGTTGGCTCCTGGAATGTCTCAGAGATTGATTCACCCTCGACTTTATTTATCTGTAACTGACATTAGACTTTTTATGTGATGACTCATGTTGTGTAACTGGAAGGTGTGTCTGGCAATTTCACTATGCCAAAAACGTTATAAATGATTTGATGGCTATACACTTGGGCAACATTCCCAATTCGCCATTCAAACTGTGAATCAGTCATCCAGGTACTGCTGACTTACCTGTAATTTTTCCAGCCAGCAATGCTTTGTGTCTGGCCTTATTCCTGTAAGTAATCAGGTTGGCAGTTTAACAATTTGCAAGAATTTCCCAGAACCATCATAAGGTATTGCCAACGAAAACACATACGTCTGGGTCGGCAACAAAAGGTTAAGTTAGGCAGCATTGAAGCCCCAAATTAAATTTACATAACGCACATTAGTCAACACATGGCAGAGCCTACCGATTTTGTGTACACTTGAAGAGAGCTGCAATCGCTGATTCGCTAGGAACGGTCTCTCTGTTCTCACAGACACCTTCTTTGCATGTGAGTCCTTGGCTAAACAAAGATCCCCATACAGTTTAAAGGGGAAAATAAGGCAGAAGAAGAAGCAAGAAGTTGCAAGTGGCGTCTGTTGTTGTTCTTCTGGGCCTCTGCTCTGCTCGACTCAATTAGGGAAGGAACACATCCTGGTAATATTGGCTATATAGCTTGCTATTGCAGTGCTTCTGTTCTTACCTTTAATGCGTCCCTTCCTCAAACACATACATCATTGTATTAAGAACAAAGTTTAAAGGCAACTACACCAATATTTTACTTTTTCTAATTTAAATTAATGTTTAGTTGGGTGGCATATCCTTCTTACCCGCTCTCTACCACTGCAACAGAGCAATTAACACTGACAGAAGGACCAGAGTAAAGACTGCTCTCTCTCCGCCTGTGCATGGACAATACCAGTATCAAAGTTGACTGCTTATTTTTCAGTGGGAAATGAATGTCACTAACTGACATATGATCGCAAATGGGTCAGACGGAACCTTGTGATTGTAATGTCGTCACAAAGAGATCTGAAAGGCATTTCTGCAGATGTTAATTAAATGACGCGAATGGGTCAGCAGTGCTCTAATGTGT
This sequence comes from Hymenochirus boettgeri, assembly GCA_019447015.1. Classification (NCBI taxonomy): domain Eukaryota; kingdom Metazoa; phylum Chordata; class Amphibia; order Anura; family Pipidae; genus Hymenochirus; species Hymenochirus boettgeri. The sequence goes on from CM033477.1 coordinate 135,924,363, forward strand.
GGCAGATGTTTCAGCCCAACCAATCGGACTGAAAAACATTGTGTCGCAACTAATCATACCCTCTTTGATTACCCAATTTTTCGGGCCAACTGACCAATTTTTTCTCTACAAAGATTGACTACTTTGGCTAAAATCTAAAGTGTGTGTTGGCTCCTGACATTGCTCTTTAGATACATTCTGTCAGATTTACAATAAATGTTGATTGTCACTGGATGCTTGTGAAGGTTCCATTCATCCAGTCATGGTAATCTGTAATACTCATTCATCCAGTCATGGTATATCTGTAATATTCATCCATCCAGGCCATGTCTATATTATATTCATTCTCATGTCATGGTATTCTGTAATATTCATCCAGTCATGGTAATCTGTAATATTCATTCCATCCAGGTCATGTGTATCTGTAATATTCATTCATCCAGGTCATGGTATATCTGATCCAGGTCATGGTAGTATCTGTAATTTATCATTCATCCAAGTCATGGTATATCTGTAAATTCATTCATCCAGGACATGGTATATCTGTAATATTCATTCATCATATTCAATAATCCAGGTCATGGTATACTGTATTCATTAGTGCCAGGTTATGGTATTCTGTAATATTCATTCATTCAGGTCATGGTATATCTGTAATATTCATCCATCCAGGTCATGGTATATCTTAATATTTTCATTCATCCAGGCATGGTATATCTGGAATATTCATCCATCCAGGTCATGGTATATCGTAATATTCTTCTCCAGGTCATGGTATACTGTAATATTAATTCATCCAGGTCATGGTATTCTGTAATATTTCATCCATCCAGGTCATGTATATCTGTAATATCACATCCATCCAGGTCATGGATATCTGTAATATTCATTCATCCAGGTCATGGTATATCTGGAATATTCATCCATCCAGGTCATGGTTATACTGTAATATTCATTCATCCAGGTCATGGTATATCTGTAATATATTCACTCCATGTCATGGTATATCTTAATATTCATCATCATCAGGTCCATGGTATATCTGTAAATTTCAATCCATCAGGTCATGGTATATCTGTAATATTAGTCTCCCAGGTCATGGTATATTGTAATATATTCATTCAATCCAAGTCTGTATATTTTACTATTCATTCATCCAGGTCATGGTATATCTGTATCCAGGTCCTGGTATTCTGTAATATTCATTCATCCAGTCATGTATCTTGTAATATTCATTCAATCCAGGTACATGGTATATCTGTAATATTCATTCATCATATTCAATAATCCAGGTCATGGGTATATCTGTAATATCATTAGTCCGGTTATGGTTAATCTGTAATATTCATTCATCCAGGTCATTGTATATCTGGAATATTCATCCATCCAGGTCATGGTATATCTGTATATTCATTCCATCAGGTCATGGTATAATCTGTAATATTCATTAGTCCAGGTTATGGTATATCTGTAATATTTATTCATCCAGGCATGGTATAATCTGTAATATTCAATCCATCCAGGTCATGGTATATCTGTAATTCCATCCATCCGGTCATGTATAATCTGTAATATTCACATCAGGTCATGGTATATCTGTAATATCATCCATCCAGTCATGGTATATCTGTAGATTCCATCCAGGTCTATATACGAATATTCATTCATCCGGTCATGATATAACTGTAATAAATTCATCATCCAGGTCATGGTATATCTTGTAATATTCATTCATCCAGGTCATGGTATATCTTTAATATTCATCCATCCAGGTCATGGTATATCTGTAATATTCATTCCATCCGTCATGTTAATATCTGTAATATTCATCTCATCAGTCCATGTATTCTTGTAATATTCTGCCATCCAGGTCATGGTTTATCTGTAATATCATCCATCCAGGTCATGGTTTATCTGTAATATTCATTCATCCAGGTCATGGTAATATCTGTAATATTCATCTATCCAGGTCATGGTATATCTGTTAATATCATTCATCAGGTCATGGTATATCCTGTAATATTCATTCACCCAGGTCATGGTATATCTGTTATTCATTTCATCCAGGTCATGGTATATCTGTAATATTCATCCATCCAGGTCATGGTTTATCTGTAAATTCATTCATCCAGGTCATGGTATATCTGAATATTCATCCATCCAGGTCTGGTATCTCTGTAATATTCATTCATCCAGGTCATGGTATATCTGTAATATTCATCACCAGGTCATGGTATATCTGTAATATTCATATCTCCAGGTCATGGTATCTGTGTTTCAGTTAGATCAACTGACTTAAAGTTCAGTTATGACATTTCGTAGTTATGCACCTGGTTCTCTCAATCAGAATGACTTGTACAAATCTGTTGGCAATTAGTATGACCCCTGGAAAGTCCAATTACCATATCACAGCCAGGGGTTAGGGACCTTCTGAATGCAAGGTGTGATTGCATTGTGGCTAAGATGTTTTATTGAAACTGCCCAGGGTAAGGTGTCAAACTGCATTGTACATTGCAGACAGTAGGTGTATCGAATTAATGCCTTATATTCACCAGACTCCAGAACTACATAGCTGTGGTGTCCTGGTGACTGAACGTATTATTTAGGGCTACTCTCTATTCCTAATGGGTTCAGGAACGTTGCACTCAAGCAGGATAGGTAGAACTCAGGTCTAAGAGTGATTAGTGTCTTCTGCAGAATTTGGACCCAGTATCGATCTCACGGGTTCCTTAACAAAGCTTTGTTTTTAACGAAAATTTTTCTTACAACTGAGGAGGTTGCCCTTTTTTAACATAAAGGACAACTCCACCCTCATAAGACACCTTTTAAAGAATGGTCCTCTTAAATATGTGTGAATATCATACGTTGTCCTATGAATTCATTACTGTATGCCTGCTATGCTTCTGGATGCCTGAGGAAACTGAGCAATTTAGAAATCTGTACTGAGCCTGGCATGCTCAGAAGAGTCAGATAGGGGAATTAACATTCAGTCATTGGCTGTGATGTCAACTGTCAATTCATAATTACAGTTACTTAACCTGGAAGAACACAGGGAAAAAGTCATTGTGCAGGATTTCAGGTTAGACGTTACTATATTTCAGATTTTCACAACTATTACAGTTAGGGTTTTGGGGGGTGATACCTGTATGTAGTTTTCATTTTGGGGCTGGACTTGCCCCTTTAACCTTAAAGACACGCAGAGATAATTGGCAAATGTATTTAATGCCATCTTACATCCATTTACCTGTGCATTGTATTCTATTGCTGGATGTATGCGTCTCATACACAGGACGTGAACATTTATCAAGGTCATTGATAATTTACCCCTATTACGTCTGTAATAGAACTCAAGGTGAAACTTGATTCAACACCAATTGTCTTCAGTATTAAAAGGACAAGTTAACCGATACCCATACAACCATGTGAAAAGCCAATAACCCCCTATCGTTAATAATGGGTTTGCTCCCTTTAACACCACAACTGCGACCAAACACTTCCTATAGTTTTATATATCAATCTCGACATGCTGTAGAGGATTTCTTCCCTCTGGCCTTTGATTTCACACAGCTGGCTAGGACTCATGACACTAACCAATCACAATGACAACCATTATTTATTATCAAATAGGATGGGAATGAAAGGACTACTGCCCTGTAAAATGAAAATGACCTGGGGACGTAAGGTAAGATTGTTATTCCAACCTCCCAAAATCCTTAAGGAGCCTACGCAAGTAGGTTTTTATCTGCCATGTTAGTGATCACCTCTTGTACTTGCACACCTCACAGATAACAATATTAGGAGGTAGGAATTACTAATGCTACCTCGCCCTACACCATACTTTTCATTTTAAACTTTTAAAAAAAAAAAAAAACTTTGATGTGAAACTATAGTTCTCCTTTATAGGGCTTTATAGCTCCCATCCACTCACATTTGCAAATTAGGAACATAGACTCCTGGGTATTTCCATGTTGGAAGCCATTAACAGAGCCAGTTACAAATTGTTACGGCTTTAATTGACCATCACCAGTGCACACGTAGGCCTCTGGCTTGCAGTGCGAAGAGAATTTTGGGTGAAGTCACAATATAGAGAAGACTTGGAACAGCAGCGAGTCTCTCTCTGTTGTGGCACAGAAAAAAAGTTATTAAAGAACTAAAAAATCAAAAGCTAAAATTCTGTGGCAGACCGGACCTCCTACCCCTGTTCTTACTTAAGTTCTCCAGTTCCAGCTGCAAAAATTTCTCCTGTGGGAGTGAAAAATTTGGCACTTCACATTGTAAATTAAACCTTAGTACTAAAATGTAACTTTCTACCCACACCTAACACACACTGATGGGCACTGCCTAGGATTTAATAACCTTACACATACAGTCATTTTACTGTGTAGATCCATTACACATTCATATTTACACAGAATTTTTTCCATAGACTACCAAGACAATGCTTTCTCTGTGCATTAACGTGACAATTTGGAGTGTTTATCAGTATGTACTTATTACGTATCATTGTTCAGATTGTTGAAACAAACACAAGCTATTCATTTGTCAAACAGAAATGTCGGTTTATGTAGACTAGAAGTGACAGAAAATCACAATTACAAGTATTGTCTCTTGTGTCAAACGTCACTTGCGTTTTCACCAGTAAAACCTGAATTACTGGGTGTCAACAACAGGACACAGATAACCTTCTTTACTGGATGACTCTATGCTCACTAATGTATTTCGCTAAGAGGCAAGTCTCTGATACTCTCCATAGCAGACTGAAGGCTTCATATTAGAGGTTAGTGACGACAATACTAGGGCCCACCAGGAAATAGCAATGTGGCCCACTAAACATTTCATTTGTCTGTTTTTCAAGTATCTGTCTCACGCCTACGGACTTTCTTAAAGGGTATCTCCACGTAAAAAATAAAGTTTGGCCATTTAGTTTTATTGAAAGAACGGAGGTAAGGAAGCTGGTCTTACCTCCGTTCTGCAATAAACATCAGAGAGCCTGGAGAGAAGTAGCTACTTCCCCCCTCAATCCGCTATACCCCCGCATGAAGTCTGATTCAGGTCCCCGAGGTCTCTACGTCTACCGTGTCATCGCGCAGCACGATCACTGTCGCCGCAGGCAAGTAGCCTGACAGTCCACGTCCAACAGGGAACCCAAGCACGACTTGCTCGTCGGTTTCTTCAATATACCTAATCATTCATCTGTCGAGTCGGACATACTGGCGAATGAGATTGGGTCGCATCTGTGTGAAATACACGCTCGTCCCATTTTTCACGGTCCGACCAACCAATACAAGTTAATAGTTTGGTGAAAAAAATTGGATGTGGTGTACCCGCCTAGGTTTATTTCATCGTGCATTTCTTATTTGTCCCTTGTCTCGTATTGGGGGAAAGTTTCCATGTAACCCGTGGGCCAGTCCTGAACCCACGGGCTGTGTGGTAAAACAAGGTAGGTGTCAGTAAAATTAGCGGTTTTGTAAATTATAAACATCGAGACTGGTACAATCTGAAAGTTCATTACTTTCTGTAGCCCGATTTCTTAGTCAACCCAAGCTATTGTTATTCTAAAGAATTAAACGAGGCGAACTGGGTTGTGATCTAATTGGCAACTCTAACCATTCACGGGATTTACTCCTACACAGTCCAAGTCAAGGAATGGACTTAGTTAGCAATGTAAATTATTAGGTATCCATATCCAGGTCACATTACTGTGTGTCAATTCTGGGTTTTGTACATCCCAATTCCTCCCCATCGTCACAGGGCAATCGTTTTCCACAAAAAAAACATTTCATTTTCAAAATGTTGTTTTTTTAAACGTGACATAGTATGTGGGTGGGTTTTCTCCCACTTCTTTGTTTCTTTAAGCCTGGCTTCCTAGTGGGTTCAATTGGTTTTCCTACGGCTCATCTTATCGAGCGGCACATTGGGAGAATTACCCTCAGTTAATAAAAATTCTTAAAAGAAAGTCAATAAAATCCTGGAGATTTCTTTGGGTGCGCTGTGTTGCAATTGATCTGTCTGCGGCGGAAGCAGGGTGATGAGGGGAGACAACGAGACGCCTCTGGAAAAATCCCATAAAATCCCAATAACGGATCTCGTGGATTCCAGTAGTCCCCACAGGGAAATCTACATTGTGACCCTGAATAAATAATTGTGTTTGTTCCATCTCCCTAAAGACAAGACAAGGTTGTATAGGTGGTGGCCACCTATTACCAACGATTATCCCTCCCAATGGATATTTTATAACTTACTATAAAACCACAGATAAAACCCCATGTGCTTCCGAACTGCTTGCATTGTTCCTAAGCCTTCATTCATCCATCAAAGTCACGTGCCTGGGTACGAAACCAACACCTGAAACTTAAAGGATAATGCACCCCTGGCAGGAGCGGATTTTAAAAATCAAAGTCCCCAATTACGCACAAGACATGTGCCACGCTGTTTATTTCATTGATAGGCTGCTACCAGTACGAAAGCTTTAATGTGCGGCCATGTATACATTTAGCACAGAATGAAAGCATATTTGGCAAGTCCCTCATTACGGTAATCTCATCAGCACTGCATCTTCCCCTCTGGCCGTGTCCTGTGGGAATTTTTTGGTTTTGCTTAATGACCCTTTAAGAATGAATCTGACTCTACCACCTCAACTGGCAGGAGTATTTGCAGATCCTGCTGATTTTTAACAGTATAAAGATTATGGCAACTAGAGTCAAGTTACGTGAACTAAATTCGTATGTGTCAGGGGGAATGGTGGATTTTTTATTTATAATACTAAAAATAAATAAATAACTGGCTTATTCATTTGAAGGTGCGCCGTGAGTGAATATTTCAGTGTATTGTTCAGTCGGCCAATTTGGGCGTTCGCTGACCAATTTTCGGTGTGGGAGATCTCAACTGAGCCCAGACTGACACATCATTCACCCGTACCGATCGTCCTTATAAGCCCAACCCCTAGCACGGTTGACCATAATGCCCGTTTCTAAACAGAGTGTCATCGTGGGTCAGCCATGAATCACACGTGTGCACGAGCCATGGCAAATTTGCACCACATATGTAATAAGCCCTAAAAGTTCCCATGGCCTTCATGTATAATACCAGAAGAACAAAGTGAAGGCTATACATGACTCCACCTGTGGACATTAATCGGCTTAGCAGTCAAGTAAAGTATTGGAATATAACCATTTAAGGGGCTAGGCCACACTTGCATGTTTCTCATCACGCACTAACGATTGTAACCGTGTGATCCGTTTATGGATGAGAACCTGGCCGAATTGACATGCGGTGCGCTGCGATCCTTTTCACGATATGCCATATGCTCATTGACGTCGCCTCAGCCTTACTGATGATAACCACAGATTTTACGATGACATAGCTAATCACCCTTTATAAGGATATAACTTACTAGATATTACCAGCTCTTGTGGTTGTAAGGATCTACACTACAATCTACAAGTTTGGAGGCAAAGTTATTCTTGGTTGGCATGTGGCTCAGTGGTTAGAAATCCTGTGGGTTTCTCTCCGCCGTGCACTCCATTTGCCCCCCACATCATAAAACAAACTAATAGGCTTTATGTGCGAGATACAGTTTTTTACACCTAATCTCTTCGGCAGGCCTGGGGAGAAAGCTACTATATACGAACACATAGCTGCCTGAAACTGTATTATTATTTTTGCTACATTAATCTATAACTATAATTTGTTACTGTATTCAAACTGGGGCCAGAAGTTTCCTGGCCCTATGCAGTGCATTGCCATTGTGGGTAATCCTGCTCTGCAAATCGAGTCTGCACTGTCAGCTATTTTTATCAGTAGTAAACACCGGTTTCAAATGGCCTGCTCTTTATACGATTAGGAAAGGCTGGGTAAGCTTTGCTATACTTATTGGGCCATGGGCTGCTGATCATTCCACAAGACCACACAGATGGGAACTAGTCTGCAAATGGTTCTAATAATATCAAGAGCCCTCTGGCTGCTCCCTGCACCTTGATGCTCCCCCTAAGTAGTGTACAAGATATTAATTTCACTTGCTCGCCCCCTATGGGGTTTGGAAGTCTCAAACTCTGACTGCTCTCGTCCAATAACAGGTACTGTTAGTGCAAAGTGTACGGTGAGCTAACAGTTCACTCAGGGGTAGTCCCTATGCTTGAATCAAGGTCCCATGTCTGGTAGCATTGGGGAGTGAAGGTGCTGGAACTGACCGATCCCTGAAAGCAAATTTTGGTGGCGGGCTTTTAACATAAATTTTATTTTGGCAAAATTATACACAATGTATATATGTTTTGTTTATACGATGAATAACAACTCAAATACAGTTAATATTCAATAGCACAGGCCTACTCTAAAAGCACCAAGTCTCCCCTTACTGTGATTAGGGTTATACATGGTCTGATTTCCTTTGTTACAATGCCTTATGGGTATTGTATTTCCAATAGATAAACTATCTCTTCACTGTGAATATATTGAAAAGTATCAAAATTCTGTTATAATATAAAAACTCTTGGCGGCGGTTTTTTACATTGTCAAGGAACTCCTGGGTGACTTATATTCTTTGATTCTATAATCTACTGCATGGTTTTACACTATAATAATGGATCTCGTGTATACAAGGAATAATAATTTACAGGTATAAATATGACTCCATATAGTATAAACCATATAAAGAATGAAATTAAAGGCAACTAAAGTCTGCTGTAACACATTATACAATAAACTAAAGTAGACAATGGACATGAACTGCACACACTGGGAGAAGCCACATGGAACTGTTTTAGTTGACTAACACCTCCACATTTTTCATTCTTTTCAATACCCTTTATTTACAAATAACTTTGAACTATCCATGGTAAGCCTTTGGCACATCATTGGAAAGATCCATAAACACCCTCAATTTTCAGAATAAGTACTGTCGCACCCCTTTAAATTAACGGGCATCAGCCTTTATTTTTTCTCCAAAAATGATTCAAATTTACTTCAGTCTCAGAACACTCCACGACCATTATACTATACCTTGTTGCCCTGTGGTCCTCGGAAGATCATCTCTGCCATTAATGCCCGGTACTAATGTTGGCTTCTCCTCTAGAGCAGCTTTTAACGGCTTGCGCAGTCACAGGGAGATGGCTCAGGAAACCAGCCACAGTCATTTTTGGTAAAGTCCCACAACTACCAGCCTGCAACCCGCTTAAGATCCATGAAGGAAATTGAGAGCAGCCGGCCAAGAAGGGACCACAGGTCTGACATTTAAAGCAGGGACTTGATATGGATTGAAATTTGGTGTGGGGGGTGGAATGTCCTTTTAACTACAACGTCATTAACACCCAATATCCGTTTAGACATGCACTGTAATCAATGTGGATAGTTTTGCCTGAGCAAAACACATTGTGTTTCCCAGCAGACAGGTGTAAGCAGTGGCATACATTGTGCACAGCACTAATGTCGAAAGAAGAAATCCATCTACCTACAATGAACCAGGAACCCTGTAGAGAGCAAAAAACTAAACATCATCTATTCTAGCGCTTCAGTTCAATAAGATTGTTCTAGTTAACATCACATTTATCTTCTAATTATAGCGGTGCTGGCTATTTCTATAACAGTAGACGTCAACTTGCCACAACTGCTCAGGCCTTTAATCAGCCTACTAACATCCGGACAAACCCCTAGGCTCCAATGGTAAGGTTATGTATTGTGTTAGCCTATTCTGAGAGACTACTAGAAAATGAGAAAAATGTTTCAAATCCAGTCTCATTACAATGAACATCATGCTGCCCTTCATCAATCTTTATTCTGAATTGTCTAACCATGCTTTTGACATTGTTTAGTTCGATAAAGTGTAATTCACCCAGAAAAAACACGTTTTTAAAAATGATTCTATAACATCAATGGACAAATCAAGTAGCTGCCATCTCCCAATTCAATTTACAAGCTGAGATTCTGCCTGCTTTAACTTACACGATCCCTGCAGCTCTCTGTCACCCCCTACTGCTTCCCCGCCTGGCGCATTCCCGACTGAGCTCCATTAGTTCCATACATTGGCATGTGCAGACACCAGAAAGAGGTGGGGAGCTGCCCACAGGGAGACAAGTATACTGCAGGATTGTGTAAACACAGGCAGCTCCACTTTAAATTTATTGGGAGATGGCAGCTGTAGAAATGGCTCATACTTTCGAATTTCGATCTGTTTTTCGACCTTCAAAACTGCTACAAAAAAAGTTTTGAAATCCGAAAACTGACCCATTAAGTCAATGGGGGTTAAATAGTTTTCAGAAAATTTCGAATGAACTTAACTAAAATATTGTAGTGTAACTTTACCTTACCGGCCCCTGGGACCTGTCTGGGGAACATGTCCATGCGCAAGGAACCAGCATCAAACCGACATTAGCCTACACGTGCTCTACCTTCGGTTTCCAACATGCTCTTTCCTCGAGACGTCAGGATTTATAACGTCGGCAAACTCGAACCACACTCCGAAAATCCCTGAACAGCCGAGATTCCCGGCATTTACAATCAAGATTTCAGAAATCGGAAAAATTTCAGCATCCGGGAGCATCCATTTTCGGGTATCTCCGCCTTCTTGGCTTTTTGGAAGTGGCCGTTGCAGCCTGCCAACATTCGAAAATCCTGGTACATTAGAGTAATTCTCGAATCTTCGAGGTTTCAGAAAATAGTCCCTGACCAGAAAACGATATAAAAACAACACAGACAGTTGTAAAAACACTTTTCCCCTTGGCTCTCAAAGTGAAAATGACACATGAGCCCTTGGGATAATGTATTGGAGGACAGCCAACTAGTCTATAGGTAACGGACTGGGTTGTTCGTAGATTTACAGTGTGACATGTGCGATGTGATGTCGAGGCTATTTACTGGTGGGTAGTGTACACCAGGACAGTGTGGGAAAACGGTGAATTTAATTGTTTTGTGATTCGCTTTTACAGTATTAGCTCTTACCACAGTAGCAGCACAATTAGATTATATGGTATGTGTATAGTTTAGAATCATATTAAAGGGGAACACAAACCTATACAATAACGATGATACAGTTTACTTGGAGCACTGGCATGTAGATACGGTTGTATAGCTCAATTCATATTAAAGGGAGAACATACTATAAAAATAACCTGATAAGTTATGGAGCACTGCATGATTAGATATGCTGGGTGATAGCTCAGAACAGATAAAGGGAAATAAACCCTATAAATAACCTGATACAGTGTACTGAGCAGCCATGATTAGGATATTGGTGTATAGCTCAGAACATATTAAAGGGAAAACATAACCTATAATAACCTGATACAGTTTACGGAGCACGAGGATTAGATATTGGGTATAGTGTAGAACCATATTAAAGGGGAACAATAACCTATAGATAACTGATACAGTTACTGGAAGCACGCATGATTTAGATTATCTGGTGTATAGTTTAGAACTAGTTAAAGGGACAACTATAGTGAAAAAAAAAATTTGTCTGTTATACAATTGTATAGGTCACTTAGTATAAGCTGCTTACTCCAGGTTTTGTGTGGCTTGTTTCTCCCTGGCAGAAGTTTGTACAAGCTGTGTAGTCCCCACTCCCCTCTCTGTCTAGTCCCCCTCAAGCAGTGAAGGGTGTTATACAGAGTACGAGCATTGTCAGTTGAAAGGACTTTACAATGAAAGTGATGACATTCCTGTGACCCCTCCCTTCCAGAGCTAGACTGCAAGCAGTAAAAGGTGGAATAAAGTAGAATATGTGAAGGAGGGGCAGAAGGGAGCGAAGAGGTGGACAAGTGGGCTGAGATTCTTACAAGCCAGTTATGAACTTGCTGTTCTCTAACTTTGCTTAATTGTTATTACTTTTACCTAAACGTTCAGTATCTCTCCCTGAGTAGTTAGGATATAATCACTGAAAACAAGAGCATACGTTCACAGCAGGCTTTTTTGAGGAGACCTTCACAAACACAGGGACACTGCGCTGTGTCCGATACATTCATTGCTTTAGTTATATATTCATAGATTGCCGTGTGTCTGTTTGGTATCTAGTCTGTATTACATGTTTTATATACTGTATTAGTGTTCCATTGGTCAAGGGTTGTATGTATGTATATAAGATATTGGGGGGAGGGCTGTTTTATAGTGTTGTTATGTCATGATTGCGGGTTAATGTTTATTGATTGGTTGCACTTTTTTTGTTACAGCATTTGACTATATGTTGCACATGGTTACTATAGTGTGGGGAGAGGATGTGACAGTACTCAGGGGAGCTTTGGATTGGTGTGGTTGTGTGCCTCTTGGAGTGGACAGAGAGGTGTTGTAGCAGCTCTACAATCGCAGAAATTGAAAAGGCTTATATCTCGGGACTAGTATGAATTTAAAGAAAACTAAAAGGTACCCTGGTGGATGGATGGACTTATGGCTTACATTAGAACGAAATTATAAAAAAAAAACAATTATTTCTCACATATAATTGCCCTTAAAGGGGAAGGAACATAACATATAAACCCCCCCCCTCCCCCCCTCCCCCACCACCCTTCGCCCTCCCCCCACCGATCAGTGTACTGGAGCATGCAGATTAATCTATATTGGTGTATCAGTTTAGAAATATATAAAGGGGAACATAACCGAATAAATAACATGATACAGTTACTGGGAGCACGCATGATAGAATATGGTGTATTAAGCTCAGAAATATTTAAGGGGAACAACCGATAAATAACTGATACAGTTTACTGGAGAACTGCAGTGATAGAATTCGGTATAGCTCAGAACATATTAAGGGAATAACCATAAATAACATGATACGTTTAACTGAGGCACTGCATGATAGAATCTGGTGTATAGCTCAGAACATTATTAAAGGGGAACAACCATGAAACTAACCTGAATACATTTTACTGGAGCACTGCATATTACATATCTCGTGTATAGTTTAGACAATTATTTAAAGGGAACATAAACAAAAATACTGACTGATTACAATTTACCTAGAGCATCTGACATGCTTGTGATATCTTGTGTATAGCTCAGATATATTTAAAGGGGAAACATAACTATAAATAACCTGTACGTTTACTGGAGCACTGCATGATGGATCTGTGTGATAGCTCAGATCATATAAAGGGGAACATAACCTTAATAGAACTGAAATTTTACTGGAGCACTGCCATGATGATATTGGTGTATAGCTTCAGAAACATAAAAAGGGGAACATAACCTATAAATAACTGGTAAGTTTACTGGAGCAGCAGCCAATGATTAGATATTGGTGTTAGCTCAGAACATACTTAAAGGGGAACATAAACCATTAAATAACCTGAGACAGTTACTGGAGCACTGGCTGAGGGGTGATTAGATATCTCGTTGATAGCTTCAGAACATATCAAAGGGGAAACCTAACTATAAATAACCGATCAGTTACTGGAGCATGCATGATTAAATATTCGGTGTATGTTTAGAAATAGTTAAAGGGGAACATAAACCGATAAAATAACTGATACCAATTAACAGAGCACTGCATGATTGAATCAGTGTATAGCTCAGATCATTTAAAGGGGGAACATAACTCTATAAAATACCTGATTACAGTTTATCGCAGCACTGCATGCTTAGGGATCGTCGTTGTAAGTCAGATCATATTAAAGGGGAACATAACCTCTAATAAACCTGATACAGTTTACTGGGCACGTGCATGATTAGGTATTCGGTGTATAGCTCAGATCCATATTAAAGGGTAACTAAACACATCAAAAACCGATTACAGTTTTTTACGGAAGCACTGCATGGATTAGGATCTCGTGTATAGCTCAGTCATATTAACGGGGACTAACCTATAAATAACTGTATACAGTGTACTAGAGCCACTGCATGATTAGATATTCGTTTGTATAGTAGAAATCTTAAAGGGGAACATAACCTATAGAACCGATACCAGTTACTAGAGCACTGCATGTTAGATCTCATGATAGCTCGATCATATTTAAAGGGGCACATCCCCTCTAAAATACCTGATACCAGTGTACTGGAGCACTGAATGATTAGATATCCGGTCTACGCTCAGAACTAAAAGGGGGACACATATCTTAAAAAATGTACCTGATACAGTTTACTGGAGCACTGCATGATTAGATATCTCGTGTTTAGCTCAGAAAATATTAAAGGGGAACATAACCTATAAATTACTTAATATAGTTTACCGGAACACTGCTTGATTAGATATCTCGTGTTTAGTTGAGAGCAGTGGTCCTCAAACGTTTTCAGACCGTGGCAAACTTGGCAATGCAGATATTTGATAGTTGAAATTATCTCATATTTTATGCACTTTACAGAGTGTATTGTATTCAAATCAATGTAGTGTAAAGTTCCATTACATTGACTGGGTTGAAATTTCATTATTATCAAAAATTCTGAGGCACACCTCAGAACCACAACATATTAAAGGGAAATATAACCTAGAAATGACCTAATATAGTTTACTGGAGCACTGCATGTATTAATACATATTTACATTCAGTAGATGTAATCCTATTATTTGTAGATGGGTAGCTTGGAGTGATGGACAGATTAGATAGACAGAAATAAAGGAAAAGGGAGGAATAATTGAATGAATGAATTAATGCTGGTCATATGCTACTAAGACATTAGAATCTATAAGACATCGGTTTGCTGGCCGGTGGTTTTACCCTCTGACGTTGCTGCAACATTCCCTGTCTGGCCCATTCATATTAAATGATAGCCCAATGTTTTAAATGTCAAGAATTTTAAGGTGTTTTACTATGTTCAGTTGCACCAACTCTGAACTGTTCACAATGTTCTTGCCACTAGAGGGCACTGTAGTTGTTCGGTAAGATGGTAAAGTCTAGTATAGAATAATTTTTTTGTGTGTATCATCATTACCATTCACTAAAGCTGAAACTGATATAAGGTGTCTAAATAGTAAAATAGTTTACAACGCCATTAATCACTCACTTCTTATCTTCTGCAGCAAGTAATGTACTGAGAAAGGTGGCACTAATTATACACAGATTGGATTACATTTATGGTATTGAGACTCTGTAATAGGTGTCTTTAGATTTTACTTTGATCTGGCAACCCTGCCCTTTAACTGCACCGTACTTCCCCTTTAATTACATTTTTAATTTGTGCTGCAAATAAAAGTAGTAACTAAAATAAGTCTAGGTTTGTGGTGTTTTTTCCTTTTTACGAATTGATACAAACGTTGGCATGTAAGGGCTAGGCCACACTAGCGTGTTTTTCGCGATGTACATTCTGCTGACAATGTATATAAACACACTGTAGCTGTACATTCTGCTGGCAATGTATATAAACACACTATAGCTGTACATTCTGCTGGTAATGTATATAAACACACTATAGCTGTACATTCTGCTGGTAATGTATATAAACACACTATAGCTGTACATTCTGCTGGCAATGTATATAAACACACTATAGCTGTACTTTCTGCTGGTAATGTATATAAACACGGTATAGCTGTACTTTCTGCTGGTAATGTATATAACACACTATAGCTGTACATTCTGCTGGTAATGTACGTGTCTGTTGCTTTAAGCTGCAGAGCAAAACTCATTCTACCAGCTGAGTAAATGAGTTAAAAAGAATACCAAACGAACAGGCCAAGGAAATAGGTGGAGGGTAAAAATTGCTGCTGGACCCTTTTTGGCACAGGCTTGCGGTTCAGAGAGGATGGCAATTTCAAAAGGATTTAATATCTAAGGGCGTTGAGAGGCACCACAATGACAATTAACCTTAAGCTGTTAAAAATGGAATGTGACCAGACCAATCTACTGTTAAAGGACAAGCGAAGGCGAACTAGCAAATCCAATGACCTACACCTGTGAGGAATAATTATACATGCCACAAAGTTTGAGTTGCCCTTTATTTTGAGTTGCACGCCCCAGGGTTCTATTTATAAGGGATGGGTAATGATGAACTGTTGTCAGCAAGGTAGAATTTACCAATTGATACAGGGTGATGCTTATGCTGCTAACTTGTCATTGCATAGCCCGTGTCCATGGATATGGTAATGTAATATTGGTCAAAATGCACCAAATCAGTTCCCCACACCAAATAGTTTTTAGAATGTAATAGAATAAAAATTGTTAAAACACTATCCCCGGACCATGTAAAAACACTAATGTAAACACCACCACAATTCTTCACCAAAGTAATACATTTATCTGGCCAGCTACCAAAATACTGGTTGATCAGGTCAGCTTGCAAATGAAAGTAATTCCTAACCTAGTTGTAATCACCGGGCATTTCTAACCCCTCCTCCTACAAAGCCCAACTGGCATAGACATGCTCTGTGCGCTTCCCCCAGAGCAGAAGGGTGATAAGGTGTTTAGTGAGCTACTTTTTATTCCCCTGTATTAATGGCAGGAGGGAGCAACAGAGAACTGCAGGTTCTACAGAAAGATTTTACTTATTTCACCCGGGTTAGACATTGCATAGAAAAGGAAGTGATAATCAGGCTACATGTCAGTAAAGAATGTGGTTTAGGCCCAGGTTACAGGATGACTCAACTGGTAACACCAGATCAGAGGCAACAAAACACAGGAGACATAGCCTAAGGATAAAGTCATGTTCACGATGAGTAAATAATGAAAATGGTCAAATGCTGGCTGTTAATTAAATTATTAACATGTCACAGGATAATTACAGCCATTTTTGTATGCCTTAAAGGCATTGTATCCACAAGGGAGAGAAGTCACACTGGTGATAAATTGCCTTTAATTTCTAAACACCCTGTAGTTCTTCTCTGGGTGTACACATTACTACGCACAGTATGTGGTTATCAGAGCTTTATAGCGCCAGTAGAGCTCACTAGCTTACTTAAAAACCTGGACACTCCCAGTGGTACCTGCAAATCATTAATTACATTTTTGTAAAACTCCATTTTCAAGGCGATAATTATCTTTGCATATACAGGTAGATATTCGAGCCTTGCTGACCCATTGATGGTTCCATCTTATTAATATGCAGAGACCAATCAGATGCAGTCAGTGAAAAGCTTAAAACTGATTGGCTGCAGCAAACATTTGCACCACTTTTTGAACAGCCCCTTGAGGGTACAAAAGATGCTTCACCTACAGATAAAGATCACATACTGCAAAGAAATGTAAAATATTTAAAGAAAGCTCTGGGATTTCCATGGCAATGACCCTAAAACAAGTCATATGAGATCAGAGTTGTGACCTAAGGGTCACAATGGAGGTTGTGGTTAAGCCAGCATGGCTCCCAGTGTATCAGTTTGTTTCCATATAAACAAATAGACTTTAGTATTTCCTTTTGATTCACCAACAATAGATTTAATGGGACACTGGACAATATAAATACCTGAAGCCACCCTAAACCAGCAATTAAGGATCATTTAGATTCCAACCTGTATATCCATGACGTCCTTAATTTGCACAATCATTAGCAATACAACAGTGACGTAACTTGAAATTACTGGGCCCCCCAACAAAACAATTATAGGCCCCCTATCTGTGCTTCATCCACAGTGGTTTTCTGGGAGGAGGCTAAATCTGTCATAGGAAATAAAGATGAGATGGGGCCCCCCTGCAGTTGTTCTCCGGTAGTGCTCCCCTGGTAGTTATGCCCCTGCAACGCAGACAGCTTTATAAGGATATTATCCTCTTTCTGTGATCATGAAGCAACTAGTCATATGCAGCTCCATATAAGGCTGGGTACAAACTAGCAGATATTTCCGGCCGACCAAATCAGTTCCCCCCACCAAATATTTTTTAGAATAGAATAAAAATAGAATAAAAAAAAAAACCCACCATCCAGAACCATGTAAAAACACTAATGTAAACACCACCACAATCCTTCAACATAATACATGTTATGTATGGGGCAAAACTTCCTACCGTGTGTATGCAGACTAAAGCCCGATGCTCCATTACAGTTCTATCATATATATTAAAGCTATAAACACGCACAATAGGTACAGAGATCACTGTCTGCAAATCACAGCACCAGCTTCCTTAAAGGGGTGGTTTGCATTTGTTTATTAGACTATATACAGAGGTTGCACTTTAGGCTAGAGGGGAGAAAGTCCCAGAACCTTGGTGGACATAATGTATATTTAGGGAATCCCATTGAAGTATTTTGGGAAAAGTCACAGGTGTAAATATATTTACAGCAGTACATTAAATGAGAAAACATCCTGCAATACCGTGCTATATACTCACAGACATTTACTATATACTATGTATAAATGTATCCCCAGAATCAACTGTAAAGGTGCCCATACATTAGAACTCACCTCCTGACCAATCCCACGCACTCAATCAATTCTTCAGGAACCGCCTTTCCCATCACCTGAATACGATCGCAAAATGAATACGCCAGGCATGGTTGTTGTGATCGTATACCAGTCTTGAAAAAGAACGGCAAAGGGGGTTCCTAAAGAATTGACACATCCGGCCGGGCGCCACCCACCAGGAGATAGATTGCCTTAGATTGCCAAAATGCCAATTAGGTGTGCCTAGGACGACTAAACGTCCCTTCCCAGAATATAATCCCATGGAAATAGGTTGAGTGAACATGTGTAAACACCATGGTTAATTGACCCACAGGCTAATGAGGTGCTATCAAAAATGATCAAATGCTAATTGCTTGTATTCGCCACATCCCGACTAAAGCTGGCCATATGCTACCTCGATATTGCACAGATTATATTCCATCCAAGATGAATGTCGAATCGATTGTAATGTCCAGTTACCTACCGATTTTCCCCAGGCAAATCATGTTTGTATTTTAATCTCATCTTAATATTATGTTTATTACCGCAATATCATGTTTACTATCTTAATATCATGATTACTATCATATGTTTACTATCTTATTATCATGTTTACTATCATATCACATTTACTATCGTAATATGTTTACTATCGTGATATCAATTTTACTATCGAAATATGTTTAATATCGTAATATCACGTTTACTATCATAATATCATGGTAACTATCGTTATATCACAATTAATATCATGTTTACTATCGTAATACCTGTTTACTATCATAATATGTTCACGATCGTGATATCACATTTACTATCGTATCATGTTTACTATCGTAATACACGTTTACGATCATTATATCATGTTTACTATCATATCATGTTTACTATAGTAATATCAAGTTTACAATCACAATATCAAGTTTACAATCATAATTTCATGTTTACTATAGGAATATCATGTTTACTATAGGAATATCAAGTTTACAATCATAATATTGTGTTTACTATCATATCATGTTTACTATCGTAATATTACATTTACCATCATAATATGTTTACTATCTTAATATCATGTTTACTATCTTAATATCAAGTTTACAATCATAATATCACGTTTACTATCGTAATATCACGTTTACTATGATAATATGTTTACTATCGTAATATGTTTACTATCGTAATATCACGTTTACTATGATACTATCATGTTTACTATCTTAACTTCATGTTTAATATCGTAAAATCATGTTTACTATCGTAATATCACGTTTACTATGATACTATCATGTTTACTATCTTAACTTCATGTTTAATATCGTAAAATCATGTTTACTATCGTAATATCATGTTTACTATCGTAATATCATGGTTACTATCATAATATCATGGTTACTATCATAATATCATGGTTACTATCGTAATATGTTTATTATCACAATATGTTTACTATTGTAATATCAAGTTTACTTTCGTAATATCAAGCTTACTATCGTAATATCATGTTTACTGTTGTAATATTATGTTTACTATTGTAATATTATGTTTACTATTGTAATATTATGTTTACTATTGTAATATTATGTTTACTATTGCAATATTATGATTACTATCGTAATATCATGTTAACTATAGTAATATCATGTTAACTATCGTAATAGTTTAGAGTTCTGGGAGCCCTACCAGACGCTTAACCAAATCAGTTGGATACTCCTAGAATGTAGAAGAGACTGTTGGGAGATACACAGTACCCCACATGGTAGGGGGAATACTGGAGTAAATTATATTTAAGGAATACATTAGAAGTGACTGTAATGAGCTGCTGAATAATATCAGATTTAATAATGGAAACCAAATTCTGGTTCCAAAACAAATAAAATCATGTACGTCATACGTTCCTCTTGGCGTCGACTGCCAATGTAGATCATACAGTATGCAAGTCAAAGTCCGTTCAAAGAAAGATAAGGGATTGTTTTGTTTGCTCAGTGCCCTGGTTAATGGATTAACTACATCCACATAACTTCCATAAACATCAAGCAAAACATTCCCTGCCAGCCCTGGCGGCTTACACACAGAGTTCTCCAAAACAAGTTTTATAATTCCAGATTATTGAGATGGACAGGAAATTAATCTGGGTTGGCTCCTTGGAATGTCTCAGAGATTGATTCACCCTCGACTTTATTTATCTGTAACTGACATTAGACTTTTTATGTGATGACTCATGTGTGATAACTGGAAGGTGTGTCTGGCAATTTCACTATGCCAAAAAACAGTTATAAATGTTTGATGGCTATACACTTGGGCAACATTCCACCAATTCGCCATTCAAACTGTGAATCAGTCAGGCCAGGTACTGCTGACTTACCTGGTAATAATGTTCCAGCCAGCGAATGCTTTGTGTCTGGCATTATGCCTGTAAGTAATCAGGTTGGGCAGTTTAACAATTTGCAAGAATTTCCCAGAGGACCATCATAAGTGTATTGCCAACGAAAACACATACAGTACTGGGTCGGCAACAAAATGGTTAAGTTAGGCAGCATTGAAGCCCCAAATTAAATTTACATAACGCACATTAGTCAACACATGGCAGAGCCTTACCGATTTGTGTACACTTTGAAGAGAGCTGCAATCGCTGATTCGCTAGGAACGGTCTCTCTTTCTCACAGACACCTTCTTTGCATGTGAGTCTTGGCTAAACAAAAGCTCCCATACAGTTTAAAGGGGAAAATAAGGCAAGAAGAAGCAAGCAAAGAAGTCTGCAAGTGGCGTCTGTGTTGGTCTTCTGGGCCTCTGCTCTGCTCGACTCAATTAAGGGAAGGAACACATCCTGGTAATATTGGCTATATTAGCTTGCTATTGCAGTGCTTCTGTTCTTACCTTTAATGCGCTCCCTTCCTCAAAACACATACATCATGTATTAAAGGAACAAAGTTTAAAGGGCAACTACACCAAATATTTTACTTTTTCTAATTTAAATTAATGTTTTAGTTGGGTGGCATATCCTTCTTACCGCTCTCTTACCACTGCAAACAGAGCAATTAACACTGACAGAAGGACCAGAGTAAAGACTGCTCTCTCGCCTGTGCATGGACAATAGCCAGTATCAAAGTTGACTGCTTATTTTTCAGTGGGAAATGAATGTCACTAACTGACATATGATCGCAAAATGGGTCAGACGGAACCTTGTGATTGTAATGTCGGTCACAAAGAAGATCTGGAAAGGCATTTCTGCAGAGTTAATTAAATGACGCGGAATGGGTCAGCAGGTAAGCTCTAATGTGTGGCAGATGTTTCAGCCCAACCAATCGGACTGAAAAAACATTGTGTCGCAACTAATCATACGCTCTTTGATTACCCAATTTTTCGGGCCAACTGACCAATTTTTTCTCTACAAAGATTGACTACTTTGGCTAACAATCTAAAGTGTGTGTTGGCTCCTGACATTGCTCTTTAGATACATTCTGTCAGATTTACAATAAATGTTAGATTGTCACTGGATGCTTGTGAAGGTTCTCATTCATCCAAGTCATGGTATATCTGTAATACTCATTCATCCAGGTCATGGTATATCTGTAATATTCATCCATCCAGGCCATGCTATATCTGTAATATTCATTCATCCAGGTCATGGTATATCTGTAATATTCATCCATCCAGGTCATGGTAAATCTGTAATATTCATTCATCCAGGTCATGGTATATCTGTAATATTCATTCATCCAGGTCATGGTATATCTGTATCCAGGTCATGGTATATCTGTAATATTCATTCATCCAAGTCATGGTATATCTGTAATATTCATTCATCCAGGACATGGTATATCTGTAATATTCATTATCATATTCAATAATCCAGGTCATGGTATATTGTAATATTCATTAGTCCAGGTTATGGTATATCTGTAATATTCATTCATTCAGGTCATGGTATATCTGTAATATTCATCCATCCAGGTCATGGTATATCTGTAATATTCATTCATCCAGGTCATGGTATATCTGGAATATTCATCCATCCAGGTCATGGTATATCTGTAATATTCATTCATCCAGGTCATGGTATATCTGTAATATTAATTCATCCAGGTCATGGTATATCTGTAATATTCATCCATCCAGGTCATGGTATATCTGTAATTTCATCATCCAGGTATGGTATATCTGTAATATTCATTCATCCAGGTCATGGTATATCTGGAATATTCATCATCCAGGTCATGGTATATCTGTAATATTCATTCATCCAGGTCATGGTATATCTGTAATATTCATTCATCCAGGTCATGGTATATCTGTAATATTCATCCATCCAGGTCATGGTATATCTGTAATATTCATCCATCCAGGTCATGGTATATCTGTAATATTCATTCATCCAGGTCATGGTATATCTGTAATATTCATTCATCCAAGTCATGGTATATCTGTAATATTCATTCATCCAGGTCATGGTATATCTGTATCCAGGTCATGGTATATCTGTAATATTCATTCATCCAAGTCATGGTATATCTGTAATATTCATTCATCCAGGTCATGGTTATCTGTAATTTCAGTCATTTCATATTCATCCATCCAGGTCATGGTATATCTGTAATATTCATCCATCCAGGTCATGGTATATCTGTAATATTCATTCATCCAGTTCATGGTATATCTGCAATATTCATCCATCCAGGTCATGGTATATCTGTAATATTCATTCATCCAGGTCATGGTATATCTGTAATATTAATCCATCCAGGTCATGGTATATCTGTAATATTCATCCATCCAGGCCATGGTATATCTGTAATATTCATCCATCCAGGTCATGGTATATCTGTAATATTCATTCATCCAGGGTCATGGTATATCTGTAATATTATTCATCCAGGTCATGGTATATCTGTAATATTCATCTCATCCAGGTCATGGTATATCTGAATATCTTCACATCCATCAGGTCATGGTATATCTGTAATATTCATCTCCCAGGTCATGGTATATCTGTAATATTTCATTCATCCAGTCATGGTATATTCTGTACTATTCATCATCCAGGTCATGGTATATCTGTATCCAGGTCATGGTATATCTGTAATATTCATTCATCCAAGTCATGGTATATCTGTAATATTCATTCATCCAGGACATGGTATATCTGTAATATTCATTCATCATATTCAATAATCCAGGTCATGGTATATCTGTAATATTCATTAGTCCAGGTTATGGTATATCTGTAATATTCATTCATCCAGGTCATTGTATATCTGAATATTCATCCATCCAGGTCATGGTATATCTGTATATTCATTCATCCAGGTCATGGTATATCTGTAATATTCATTATCCAGGTATGGTATATCTGTAATATTTATTCATCCAGGTCATGGTATATCTGTAATATTCAATCCATCCAGGTCATGGTATATCTGTAATATTCATCCATCCGGTCATGGTATATCTGTAATATTCATCATCCAGGTCATGGTATATCTGTAATATTCATCCATCCAGTCATGGTATATCTGTAATTCATACTCCAGGTCTATATCTGTAATATTCATTCATCCAGGTCATGGTATATCTGTAATATTCATCCATCCAGGTCATGGTATATCTGTAATATTCTGTAATATTCATTCATCCAGGTCATGGTATATCTGTAATATCCATCCATCCAGGTCATGGTATATCTGTAATATTCATCCATCCAGGTCATGGTATATCTGTAATATTCATTCATCCAGGTCACGGTATATCTGTAGTATTCATCCATCCAGGTCATGATATATCTGTAATATTCATTCATCCAGGTCATGGTATATCTGTAATATTCATTCATCCAAGTCATGGTATATCTGTAATATTCATTCATCATCCAACATGGTATACTGTAATATTCATTCATCAGGTCTGTTTATATCTGTATCCAGTTCTGGTATATCTTAATATTCATTCATCCAAGTCATGGTATATCTGTAATATTCATTCATCCAGGACTGGTATATCTGTAATTTCATTCATCATATTCATAATCCAGGTCATGGTATATCTGTATATTCATTATCCAGGTTATGGTATATCTGTAATATTCATTCATCCAGTCATGTATATCTGATATTCATCCATCCAGGTCATGGTATATCTGTAATATCATTCATCCAGGTCATGGTATATCTGTAATATTCATTATCCAAGGTTATGGTTATCTGTAATATTATTCATCCAGGTCATGGTATATCTGTAATATTCATCCACCGGTCATGGTAATCTGTAATATTCATCCATCCAGGTCATGGTATATCTGTAATATTCATCATCCAGGTCATGGTATATCTGTAAATATCCATCCATCCAGGTCATGGTATATCTGTAATATTCATTCATCCAGGTCATGTATATCTGTAATATTCATTCCATCCGGTCTGGTATTCTGTAATATTCATTCATCCAGGTCATGGTATATCTGTAATATTCATTCCTTCCGGTCATGGTATATCTGTAATATTCATCCATCCAGGTCATGGTATATCTGTAATATTCTATCCATCCAGGTCTGGTATATCTGTAATATTCATTCATCCAGGTCATGGTATATCTGTAATATTCATCCATCCAGGTCATGGTTTATATGTATATTCATCCATCCAGGTCATGGTTATTCTTTAATATTCATTCATCCAGGTCATGGTATATCTGTAATATTCATCTATCCAGGTCATGGTATATCTGTAATATTCATTCATCCAGGTCATGGTATATCTGTAATATTCATTCACCCAGGTCATGGTATATCTGTAATATTCATTCATCCAGGTCATGGTATATCTGTTGTATTCAGTTAGATCAACTGGACTTAAAGTTCAGTTATGACATTTCGCTAGTTATGCAACTGGTTCTCTCAATTCAGAATGACTTGTACAAGAATCTGTTGGCAATTAGGTATGTACCCTGGAAAGTCCCAATTACCATATCACAGCCAGGGGTTAGGGACCTTCTGAATGCAAGGTGTGATTGCATTGTGGCTAAGAGGTGTTATTGAAACTGCCCAGGGTAAGGTGTCAAAACTGCATTGTACATTGCAGACAGTAGGTGTATCGAATTTCAATGCCTTATATTCAACCAGACTCCAGAACTTACATAGCTGTGGGTCCTGGTGACTGAGAACGTATTATTTAGGGCTACTCTCCTATTCCTAATGGGTCGGAAACGTGCAGTCAAGCAGGAGATGGTAGAACTCAGGTCTAAGAGTGATTAGTGTTCTTTCTGCAGAATTTAGGACCCAGTATCGCATCTCACGGGTTCCTTAAAAAGCATTTGTTTTAAGGCAAAATTTTCTTACAACTGGAAGGTTGCCCTTTTTTAACATTAAAGGACAACTCCACCCTCATAAGAGCACCTTTTAGAAAGAATGGCCTCTTTAAAATATGTTGATATATCATACTTTGTCCTATGAATTCATTACTGTATGCCTGCTATGCTTCTGGATGCCTGATGGAAACTGAGCAATTTAGAAATCTGTACTGAGCCTGGGCATGCTCAGAAGAGGCAGATAGGGGATTAACATTCAGTCATTGGCTGTGATGTCAACTGTCAAATTCATAATTGACAGTTACTTACTGGAAGAACCAGGGGAAACAGGTCATTGTGCAGGATTTCAGGTTAGACTTATATATTTCAGATTTCAAACTATTACAGTTAAGGGTTTTGGGGGGTGATTTACCTGTATGTAAGTTTTCATTTTGGGGCTGGACTTGCCCTTTAACCTTAAAGACACAGCAGAGATAAATTGCAAATGTATTTTAATGCATCTTTACAATCCATTTACCTGTGCATTGTATTCTATTGCTGGATGTATTGCTCTCAATACACAGGGACGTGAACATTTATCAAGGTCATTGATAATTTACCCCATAATTACGTCTGTAATAGAACTCAAAGGTGAAACTTGATTCAACACACAATTGTCTTTCAGTTATTAAAGGGACAGAGTTAACCGATACCCATATCAACCATGTGAAAAGCCAATAACCCCCTTACAGTTAATAATGGGTTGTGCTTCCTTTAACAGCCACAACTGCGACCAAACACTTCCTATAGTTTTATATATCAATCTCTGACATGGCTGTAGAGGATTTCTATCCCTCTGGCCTTTGATTTACACATAGCTGGCTAGGACTCCATGACACTAACCAATCACAATGACAACCATTATTTATTATCAAATAGGATGGGAATGAAAGGACTACTGCACTGTAAAATGAAAATGACCTGGGACAGGTAAGTAAGATTGGTTATTCCAACCTCCCAAAATCCTTAAGGAGCTACAGCAAGTAGGGTTTTTATCTGCCAGGTTAGTGATCACCTCTTTGTACTTGCACACCTCACAGAAACAATATTAGGAGGTAGGAATTACTAATGCTACCTCCCTACACCAGGTACTTTTCATTTTAACTTTAAAAAAAAAAAAAAACTTTATGTGAACTATAGTTCTCCTTTAGGGCTTTATAGCTCCCATCTCACATTTGCAAATTAGGAACATAGACTCCTGGGTAGTTCCATGTTTGGAAGCCATTAACAGAGCCAGTTACAAAATGGGTTACGGCTTTATTGAGCCATCACCAGTGCACCGTAGGCCTCTGGCTTGCAGTGCGAAGAGAATTTTGGGTGAAGTCACAATATAGAGAAGACTTGGAACAGCAGCGAGTCTCTCTCTGTTGTGGCACAGAAAAAAAGTTATTAAAAGAACAGTAAAATCAAAAGTAAAATTCTGTGGCAGACAGGAGACTCCTACCTCCTGTTCTTACTTGGAAGTTCTCCAGTTCCAGCTGCAAATAACTTTCTCCTGTGGGAGTGGAAAATTTGGCACTTCACATTGTCAAATTAACCTTAGTACTAAAAATGTAACTACTTCTAACCCACAGCCTAAACACACACTGGGGGCACTGCCTAGGATTTAATGAACCTTACACATACAGTCATTTTACTGTATTATCCATTACACATTCATTATTTACACAGATTTTTCATAGACTACAAGACAATGGCTTTCTCTGTGCATCTGACGTGACAAGTTGGAGTGATTTATCATGTATTTGTATTATTACGTATCATTGTTACAGATGTTGAAACAAAACACAAGCTATTCTATTGCAAACAGAAATGTCGGTTTATGTAGAACTAGAAGTGACATGAAAATACTAACAATTAATTGTCTCTTGTGTCACGTCACTTGGCGTTTTCACCAGTAACCTGATTACTGGGTGTCACAGACAGGACACAGATAACCTTCTTACTGGATGACTCTATTGCTCACTAATGTATTTCGCTAAGAGGCAAAGTCTCTGATACATCTCCATAGCAGACTGAAGGCTTCATATTAGGTTAGTGACTGACAATACTAGGGGCCCACCAGGAAATATCAAGTGGCCCACTAAACATTTCATTTGTCTGTTTTTCAAGTATCTGTCTCACGCCTACGGACTTCTTAAAGGGTATCTCCACGGAAAAAATAAAGTTTGGCCATTTAGTTTTATTGAAGAACAGGAGGTAAAGGAGCTGTGTCTTACCTCCAGTTCTTCAATAAAACGATCAGGAGCCTGGAGAGAAGGTAAGCTACTTACCCCATCAATCGCTACCCCGCAGTGAAGTCTGACAGGTCCCGACGGGTCTTCTACGTGCATGCGCGGTCAGCCAGGACGAATCACTGTCGATCGCAGGCAAAGTAGCGCTGACAGTCACGTCCAAAAGGAACCGCACGATTGCTCGCGGTTCTTCAATATACCTAATCATTCATCTGTCCGATCTGGACATACTGGCGAATGAGATTGGTCGCAGCTGTGTGCAAATACACCATCCCATTTTTCAGGCCGACCAACCAATACAAGGTAATAGTTGGTGAAAAAAATTGGATGTGGTGTACCCAGCCTAGGTTTATTCATGTGCATTTCTTATTGTCCCTTGTCTCAGTATTGGGGTGAAAGTTTCCATGTAACCCTGTGGGCCAGTCTGACCCAGGGCTGTGTGTAAAACAAGGTATGTGTAAGTAAAATTAGCGTTTTGTAAATTATAAACAGTCGAGACTGTACATCTGAGAAGTTCAATTACTTTCTGTAACCGATTTCTTAGGTCACCCAAGCTATTGTTTTATTCTAAAGAATTAAAGAGGCGAAACTGGGTGTGAGCTAATTGCAGCTCTAACTTCACGGTGATTTACTCTCTACACAGCCAAGTCAAGATGGACTTAGTTAGCAATGTAAATTATTAGGTATCCATATCCAGGTCAACATTAATGTGTGTCAATTCTGGGTTTGACATCCACATTCTCCCATCGGCATCATGGGAAATCGTTTTCACAAAACATTTCATTTTCAAAAGGTATTGTTTTTTTAAACGTGGACATAGATGTGGGATTGGGTTTCTCCCACTTCTTTGTTTCTTTAGCCTGGCTTCCTAGTGTGTTACAATTGGTTTTCTGACTGCTCAGTCTTGATTACAGAGCGGCCACATTTGGAGATTACCCAGCAGTTAAATAAAAATTCTTAAAAGAAAGTCAAATAAAATACCTGGAGATTTCTTTGGGGTGCGCTGTTGCATTGAATACGTCTGGCGCGGAAGCAGTGGTGATGAAGGGAGAGACACGGAGACGCCTCTGGAAAATCCCATACAATACGGATCATCGTGGATTCCAGTATTCCCAGCAGGGAAATCTACATTGTGACCCGTGAATAAAATATTGTGTGTGTTCTCATCTCCTGAAAGACAAAGACAGAGGTTGATAAGGTGGTGCACCTATTACCAAACGAGTTAATCCCTCCCAATGGATATTTTATACCTTAATAAAAACCAACAATAAAAACCCAATTGCTTCCGAGCTGCTGCATTGTGGCCTAAGCCATTCATTCATCCATCAAAGTCACTGCTGGATACAGAAACCAACACATGAAGACTTAAAGGATAATGCAACCCATGGCAGAGGACTGGATTTTAAATCAAAGTCCCCAATTACGCACAGAGAAGTGCCACGCTGATTTAGTAATTGATAGGCTGCTACCAGTACGAAAGCTTTAATGTGCGGCCATGTAACAATGTTAGCACAGGAATGAAAGCATATTTGGCAGTCCTCATTACGGTAATCTCATCAGCACTGACATCTTCCCCTCTGGGCCGTGCACTGGGGAATGTTTTGTTTTGCTTAATGACCTTTAAGAATGAATCTGACATCTACCACCTCACTGGCAGGAGTATTTGCAGATCCTGCTGATTATTTAACAGTATAAATCATTATGGCAAACTAGAGCTAAAGGTACAGTGAACTAAATCGGTAATGTCAGGGGGGAATGGGGATTTTTTATTTATAATATAAAAATAAAATAAATAACTGGCTTATTCATTGAAAGGTGCCGTGACAGTGAATATTTAGTGTATTGTTCAGTCGGCCAATTTGGGCGTTCGCTGACCAATTCGGTGGGAAGATCATCAACGAGCCCAGACTGAACAGTCATTTCACCCGACCGATCGCTTATAAGCCCAACCTAGCACGGTTGACCATAATGCCCGTTTGCTAAACAGAGTGCATCGTGGGTCAGCCCCATGATCACAAGTGTGCACGAGCCATGGGCAAATTTTGCACCACATATTAAATAAGCCCTAAAAGTTCCCATGGAGCTTCATGATAATACAGAAGAACAAAGTGAAAGGCTATACATGGACATCCACAGTGACATTAAATAGGCTTAGCAGTTAAAGTATTTGGAATATAACCATTTAGGGCTAGGCCACACTTGCATGTTTCTCACGCACTAACGATTGTAACCTGTGATCCGTTTATGGATGAGAACCTGGCCGAATTGACATGCGGTGCGCTGCGATCCATTTCACGAATGCCATATGCTCATTGACGTCGCCTCAGCCTTACTGATGATAACCACAGATTATTACGGATGACATAGCTAATCACCTTTATAAGGATATAACTTACTAGATATTTACAGCTCTAGTGCATTGTAAGGATATACACTACAAATCTACAAAGTATGGAGGCAAAGTATTCTTGGTTGGCATGGGGGCTCAGTGGTTAGAATCCTGTGGGTTTCTCCGGGCACTCCATTTCCCCCCACAATCATAAAGACAAACTAATAGGCTTTATGTGCGAGATACAGTTTTTACACTCTAAGCTCTTCGGGCAGGGCCTGGTGAGAAAGGAGCTATATACGAACACAGAGCTGCCTGAAACTGGATTATTATTTTTGCTACATATAATCTATAGACTATAATATTGTTACTGATTCTAAAGCTGGGGCCCCAGAAGTTTCCTGGGCCCTATGCAGGTGCATTGCCTTGTGGGTAATCCTGCTCTGCAATCGAGCTACTGCAGCTGTACAGTATTTTTACAGTAGTAAACACCCATTTCAAATGGCCTGCTCTTTATAAGATTAGGAAAGGCTGGGTAAGTCTTTGCTATACTTATTGGGCCATGGCTGCTGGTATCATTCCACAAGACCACACAGAATGGGACTAGTCTGCAAATGGTTCTAATAATATCAAAGCTCTCTGGCTGCTCCTCTGCACCTTGATGCTCCCCTAAGTAGTGTACAGAGATAATTTCACTTGCTCGCCCATATGGGGTTGGAAGTCTCAAACGTCTGACTGCTCTCCAAATAACAGGACTGTGAGTGCAAAGTGAAGGGAGCTAACAGTTCACTCAGGGAGTAGTCCCTATGCTGAATCAAGGTCCCCATGTCTAGGTAGCATTGGGGCAGTGTAAGGTGCTGGGAACTGACCAGATCCTGACAGCAAAGTTTGGTGGCGGGCTTTTACAATAAATTTATTTTGCAAAAGATTACAAATGTATATATGTTTGTTTACATGAATAAAACTACAAAATACAGTAATAATATTCAATAGCAACGGCCTACTATAAAAGCACCAGTCCTCCCCCTTACTGTGATTAGGGTTATACATGGTCTGATTTCTTTGTACAATGCCTTATGGGTATTGTATTTCCAATAGATAACTTATCTTCTACTGTGAATTATATGAATAAGTCATAAAATTCTGTTATAATTATAAAAACTCTTGGCGGCGTGTTTTTACATTGTCAAGGAACTCCTGGGTGACTTATATTTATTCTATATAATATACTGCATGGTTTACACTATAATAATGGATCTCGTGTATACAAGAATATAATTTACAGGATAAATATGACTCATATAGTAATAAACCATATTAAAGAATGAAATTAAAGGCAACTAAAGCTCTTGTTAAAACATTTAATACCAATAAACTAAAGTAGACAAGGGACATGAACGTGCACACACTGGGGAAGCCAATGGAACTGTTTTAGTTGACTAAAACACTCCACATTTTTCATTCTTTTCAATACCCTTTATTTACAATAACATTTGAACTACCATGGTAGAGCCTTTGGCATCATCATTGGAAAGATCCCATAAACACCTCAATTTTCAGAATAAAGTTACTGTCCAGCCCCTTTAAATGTAAGGGCATCAGCCTTTATGTTTTCTCCAAAATGATTAAAATTTTACTTCAGTCCAGAAACTCCACGACCATTATACTTACCTGTGTCCTGGTGGTCCCTGGAAGATCATCTCTGCCATTAATAGCCCTGGTACTAAATGTTGCTTCTCCTCTAGCAGCTTTTAACGAGCTTGCGCAGTCACAGAGGAGATGGCCAGGAAATCAGCCACAAGTCATTGGTTGTAAAGTCACCACAACTGACAGCTGCTACCCGTAAGGATCATGAAGGAAATGAGAGCAGCCGGCCAAAGAAGGGACCACAGGTCTTGACATTTAAGCAGGGACTTTGATATGGATTGAAATTTGTGTGTGGGGGGGTGGAATGTCCTTTTAACTACAACGTACATATAACACCCAATATCGTTAGACATGGCACTGTAATCAGATGTGGATAGTTTTGCCTGAGCAAAACACATTGTGTTTCCAAGCAGACAGGTGTAAGCAGGGATGACATTGGTGCACAGTCACTAAGGTCGAAAGAAGAAATCCATCTACCCGTACAATGAAACAGGAAACCCTGTAGAGAGCAAAAAACTAAACATCATCTATTAATAGCGCTTCAGTTCAATAAGATGTCTAGTACATCAATTTATCTTCTAATTATAGTCGGGCTGCTATTTCTATACAGAGACGTCAGACTTGCCACAACTGCTCAGCCTTTAGATCAGCCTACTAACAGCTGGACAACCCCTGGCTCCAATGGTAAGGTTATGTATTGTAGCCTTATTCTGAGAGACTAGCAGAAAAATGAGAAAAAATGTTTCAAATCCAGTCTCATTACAATGAACAGCAATGCTGCCTTCATTACATCATTTATTCTGAATTGTCTACCATGCTTTTGACATTGTTTAGTTCGATAAAGTGTAAATTCACCCAGAAAAAACACGTTTTTAAAAATGGATTCTATAACTCAATGGAAAATCACTAGCTGCCATCTCCCAATTCAATTTACAAGCTGAGATCTGCCTGCATTTACTTACACGATCCTGCAGCTCTCTGTCACCCCCTACTGGCTCCCCTGCTGGCAGCATTCCCGACTGAGCTCCATTGAGTTACATACATTGGCATGTGCAGAAACCAGAAAGAGGGGGGGAGCTGCCAGCAGGGGAGACAGAGAGCTGCAGGATTGTGTAAACACAGGCAGCTCTCAGCTTGTAAATTTAATTGGGAGATGGCAGCTAGTAGAAATGGCTCAACTTTCGAAAGTTCGATCTGTTTTCGAACTTTCAAACTGCTAAAAAAGTTTGAAAGTCCGAAAACTGACCCATTAAAGTCAATGGGGGGTAAATAGTTCAGAAAATTCGAATGAACTTACTAAAATATTGTAGTGTAAACTTACCTTACAGGCCCCTGGGACCTGGTCTGGGGAACATGTCCATGCGCAGGGAACAGCATCAAAACCGGACATAGCGCACACGTGCGCTACTTACGGTTTCCACATGCTGCTTTCCTCGAACGTTCAAGGATTTTAGAACGTTCGGCAAAACTCGAACAGCCACTTCCGAAAATCCCTGAACAGCCGGAGATTCCCGGCATTAATCAATCAGATTTCAGAAAATCGGAAAATTCAGCAATCCGGGAGCATCCATTTTCGGGTATCTCCAGCCATTCTTGGATTTTTGGAAGTGGCCGTTCAAAGCCTGCCAACATTCGAAAATCCTTGTACATTAGAGAATTCTCGAATATTCGAGGATTTCAGAAAATAGTCCCGCGAGTCTGTAAAAAAATCGAACTAGTTTGAATAGTATGAGTTTGTCCGAACTCATAAAGTTCGGCTCAAACTCGGGTTCGAGTTCTAGTCCATCCCTAGCAGCTAGTGATCCTATCTCTGAATAATATAGAATCCATTTTTGAAAAGTTTTTCTTCTGGGAGGATTAAAGGGGATTGTTAGGCTAAAATATTGTTGATTTAAACTACTTGCCTTTAAAAGGGATTCTTTACATGAATACAGCATTATAAAGTTTATCTTTTCCAGTGCTAGTCCATTAAATATATTTTCATTCAATGGCATAGTGGAAGATAACATTTAAAACGAGTTAGACATAGTAAAAGAGAAGTATTCTCCATACACCAATTATTAATAACAATCCAGGAAGAAAACTACTGAATGCAGAAGAGTGATTGGCCACAGCACATCATATGCACTTTGCAGATTAAGGTCCCGACCCAAAGGCTTATGAACGCACCCAGACACCCCTCCCCGGACTGCAGTAAAACAAGGTTGGAAACTGAGATTTGGAGTATTTCATTTCATGGTAAGAATGTGCAAAATCCCATTCAATGTCACGGGCTAATGATACAAATAGATGTTAAATATATATTATAAAGATATTAAATATAAATAGATTTAGTTTGTGTAGGAGTGGTGATGGATTAAGAGGGGCTCGCTGGGGCAATTTCAAATCATTCCAACTTCTACGATGTGGGGATTCTCTTTCTGCATTCCGTTTTGTGTTTTCTTTGGCTAATTTTCCAGGACTAAGAGGAGACAGAACTGCTGAATTCCCCTTCCTGCCCTCTGTGTAATTAATAAGAAAAATAAGTTAATTGAATGTTTTAACATGTGAATTATGTACTTGGTCATAGAAAAAAGTTTGGATTACTTTTCCATTCCCTGACATTCTCGTGGTTTTATTAAACCAATTTGGTGGAATAGAGAGAATTGGTTAAAGGAGAACTATAGTCCTGTCCCCACATATTCTCTAAATAAAGCCAACGAAAGTACCCAGGGTGAGGACCTAAAACCTCAGTGCATTGAATTTAAGACACCTGGCGCCGTCATCCTGGGTACTTTCATTAGGAAGGGGGATTAATTAATTAATGGTCTTGACCCCAATATACATATGTTGTGGATTTCATGCATACAAATATTTAAAGAAATACAACATTAAAGGGCAAGTCCACCCTTGTAAAAAAATCCCCCCATATCATAGTATATCTTCCCCCAGCCCCAACCGCTATAAAATAAATTTAAGAAAGTGCACCGACATTTACTTACCTTCCCTCTCTCCTCCGACGCCCGGCCCTCTGCTTGCAAGACACTGCAAGCAGGGGGCGGGACCGGCTGCCCCGTCCATGATTGGCTGAGAGGCAGCCAATCACTGACGCGGCTGCCGGCTTCTCAAAATGCCGGGGGAGAGAGGGAAGGTAAGTAGAGTTCGGGGGTCTTTAAAATTATTTTTTAGCGGTTGGGGCTGGGGGAAGAAATACTATGATATGGGCAAGGGGTTTTATGGTAGGGGTAGGGATCGCAAAACGGGAGGGAGAGGGAAGGGGAGAAGGGCTGCAGTACGCATGCCAAACTTCTATATGGACTCTGCTATCCTCCTGGTGGGCAGTTTTTGGGACTTCTGGGGGTGACTACAGGAGAACCATATGGAGCTGGGATGTGAGGTAAGGATTTTATTACACTACATGGTGGGGCCAGTAGTGGGGGGGATTATAGTTTTGGGGGTGGACATGCCCTTTAAAATGTTTTTTTCCCCAATAGACAAAGCCCTTGGTGTTTGCCATGTCTCCTGTTTTATGGCCTGAGCATGCTCAGTGAGACAGCAGCTCTCCAGTCAGCTACTTTGCATCTCTTGGTGCTAGGAAGTGGGGGAGGGTAAATGTTTACCCTTATTAACCTCTTAAATGAAAATAAACACACACACACTTAAGATTCTCTTAAATGCCATTTTAAGAATATATACATTTTTTTCCATAGCGTTTATTTAACTCTTTGTTTTTATTTTCCACCATTTGTTCCAATGTGAATCCAAATGGCAGGCATGTAAATGCCCCATTCTGTTCACATAGTTTACTAGTCCATAACCTGAATTTCATTTTCACACAGTGAAATAAGACTTTATCCTCCCCTTTTCTGTGGGTGGTTCCGTCAGTGGGGACACGACCCCAAGAATCACAATATCAAAGGGTTTTTTATTGACATTCAAGTTCAGTGTCAAGGAACATAAGGGGAGGACTGTGGCGTTTTGATCTGGAGACAGTAACTCATCATGCCTAATGAGGAATCCGGAAATCCTGCTCGGTGAACCTATGACCAAATGACAGTTGGATTTCTTTTATTGCTATGAAAATTCTTTGTCAATTTGCATTTAGGAATGAACCGTGGAAAGTGAGACCAGGAGCTCCTCTTAAACTTCAGTTTTGCCCAAGGGCTCAACACGCAACCACAAACGGCTGTCAAGTTCTTTTGTCCCAGGGAAAAGTTCTCTACTTTCTCAGTGAACATCCAAGGACTGTCACCTGTAATGATCTCACAATTCCTAATTAATAAGACTTATAACCAGGTTTCATTGTACCCTGTTACCAGAGGACACTAGAAGGTTTTAAAGCTTTCGCGAGAACAGACAGACTCTGGATAACTATGTGGTGAATCAGTAACTAACTAAAGGGTCCAGAACTCCTAAAAACCCCAACCTAAAACCAAAAGTATTCATTGTGCAAGCCGGTTACTTCCCAGCCTTCATCACGTTTTGGGCTATTGCAGATGACCATAAGGGTGGAGGCTGTAGATCAGAATTTCCTGGGCAGAAAATTTGTAAGATGAGTTCATTTTCCTTCCCGGTCCTTAAAGGGTAACTGTGGTCTCCAATTTTTTCCAAACAAGTTAAGCATGGTACATACCATGCAATGGTTCCTCCTAACCGACCGTTCGGCTCTTCTGACTGGTTAGCCAGGAGAAAGGACTATTAGTCGCAGCAACAATGGGCGCAGCCATCAGTTTACCATGACCAAGAGCGCAGTCCACATGATCGGACATGGTTTTCCACCATGTCCAATCATCCTTTTATCCAATTTGGACAAACGGTCGGCCGGACATGTTCGGAAACCCATGCGATTATTGAGGCCTGATAACTATCGGTCAATCAAGCTGATATATTGAATGGTGTGATCATACCCTTAGGGTACTATTCAGCAATATTACTTCCTGCTTAAACACTTCCTGTTTTCAGCCATGTGACCAGCTTGTAGTCATGTAATCAGTCTCCCTCTGCATTAATAGGCTCCCCTTCTCAACTGTCAATTTTTTTCACCAGGTACTTCCTGTTTTCCCCAGCATTAAAGGACAACTCAACCCTCATAAGAACATCTTTTAGAAGGAATGGCCTCTTTAAAATATGTTGATATATCATAGATTGTCCTATGAATTCATTACTTGTAAAGCGCCACTGAAGATGTTGGCGCTATATAAATCAATAATAATAATTACTGTATGCCTGCTATAATTCTTAAATGCCTAATGGAAACTGAGCAATTTAGAAACCTGTACTGAGCCTGGGCATGCTCAGAAGAGGCAGCTAAGGGATTAACATTCAATCATTGGCTGTGATGTAACTGTCAAATCCATAACTGACAGTTGCTAAGTGGAAGAACCAGGAAGCAGAAACGGGAAACAGGACATTGTGCAGGATTTCAGGTTAGACTTATATATTTCACATTTCAAACTATTACCGTTTAGGGTTTTGGGGGTGATTTACCTGTATGTAAGTTTTCATTTCAGGGCTGGACTTGCCCTTTAAGTCTTAACTGAGCATGCATCGCCCCAGGGGCAGAGGGGCAGGGCATAGGTCAGTGTGATGTCCCTCAACCAACTTAAAGCAGAAAATATGAACATTCACCCCAATATAATTTTTCACAGGCTGCAGCCAGAGATGTGATTTAGGGCTCATTTTAAAGGAAAGACTGTAGGCTTTCATTTTACCCTAACTTGTCTTACAAAGACAGAGGAGACATCCGTCCTGCAAATGACAACTAGCAGGAATCTGTACCTATCTCTATAGAATATAGATGGAACACTTCCCTAGGATGCCAAGCAGGTTGACTAATCCAAATGTCAGGGAGCTAAGATAAAATCTGAATACACATATTGCAATATGGCCATGCAATTCGGTTATTGAAGTTGACCTTCAATTAGGTGCTCAAGACTGGCGCCCCATTGGTGGCTTTGAGAGGACAATATGCAACATAAATAAGCATTTCTCAATCTAAGACTATTTTATATGACATGAAACAATCATCTGGCACTAGCCAAACAACTGACCATATACAATCTATTTGGCCCAGTTTATGTTCGTACCTTTGGCTGTAAAAGGGTTTTGGAATATATTTGTTCCTATGCACATACCTAACATGTGCGCTAAGCTTCAGGCATCTCTTATTTTCCATATTTGCTCACATGTCCGGGCTGCTGAATGGCTACCTCACAACATTCCACTGGCACCGTTCCACGCCCAGTGATTTCTGGTCTCTCGTTGTCATGTTCTATATCCGTTCTTGTATCTTCCACAGCAGTAACAGGAAAGATTGCCTGCAGGGGCCTGGCAAATATCTCCTGCAACTGTGTCAATATTTTCCCTCTGTTCAAGGTACAATGGCATTCTGCTCGCATTCTCTGGGCCTTCTTGTAATGACGCTTGATCGTTTTCACTTAGATCCCCTGTATAGGTAGTGCACTCCATTGTTTCCTTCATTAAAATCCAGTTTGTTTTACAAATCCATCTTTCCATCAAAACCAATCCTACTGATAAAAGAAAAGGCTGCACTGGAAAAAGTGAGTAGGTTAGTTGGGAGGATTCGGTTTACACAGGAAACTGTAGCAACAGCCAAACAAAGCAAAACAAATAAGAAACCAGTTTACACTAACTTGAATATTGTTGACCAATTCCCTCCAAGTTGAGAAATGTCCAAAATAAATCTCCAAATTAATGTTTTATCCAACCAGAATGAAAACTGCCACTCGATAAGTTAAAGGAAAACTAATGTGCAAGGCAAGTGAGGCAGGTCGGTCAGGTGACCACAAGCCTGTGGGTGAATGACATAATTTGCCATGTATGTACATGGTGGGATTATGAACGATGGAGGCAGCAGAGAGAGGCACCATGTAATATAGTTAATTACTTTTTGTTTTTATTTTGCACTTTAGTTAACCTTTAATATAGTGTCTGCGGGGGTCCTTGGGTAAAACACTGTATGTGCTTTCACACTGAAACTTCTATTTTCTGCTTTAAAGGTATCTCCACCCTCTATATCATTTTTATTAAAATTTAGGATATCCCTTCCAATCCCCAACTACCATATTAGATTCTTAAAAAAACAATTCCAAATTCTGCTTACCACCCCCTTGCTCCTGTGGCGTTCTGACCGGTAGCCGCGGCTGTGATTGGCTGAAAGGCAGGGGTGGGAAGAGATGCCCTACATTATTTATAAAATGTTTTACGCTAGGTGAGGGTCAGCCAGATAGGGATTAGGAAGGGGAAAAGGGCTCCCCTTCGCATGTCACTGTACTCTCAGAGGACAGGGAGGAGGCAGAAACCTTTCATACAGGAAGACAGCTCCTACTCTTCAGTTTCCTGGACTTTGAACAGGCACTGCAGGAGAACCATAAGGAGCAGAGATATAAGGCATTTTTAAAGCTACACAGTGGGGCTAGTCACAGGTAAAAATTTCACGGGCTAGTCACGGGTTGCCCTTTAATAACTGAATAAATTAGTCGGTTTTAAGACTGGTGGGATCAGGTATTCATTTTGATTGTGGATACATCCACTGCCTGTAGTCCTGAAGCACCCAGCATATCAGACTGACATTTATTCTTTGATATAATAGAGGTGTACAAGACCACTCCATATTGTATATATATACTCTTACAGGAACCCACAAACCTAGCCCTGCCTGGACAAAGACAAATCTCCCCCCAAACAACAGTGATGGTCTACATCTTCAAGGTGAAGTTAACTGGAATTAGGACCCTGATTTTAAAGTGGGAATCCTACCTGGGGGGGGGGGGGGGGTAGGAGAAAAGTGAACATAATGTGGTTTCAATCCCTTAAATACATTAACAGAAACTTCCTCAAATTAGATGTATCAGAAAAACATAATTAAGTCACATTGCACCTTGGAAAAGTAGATGGCTACGACATGACTTATGCCACAAACAATACCATTTAATTGACTTCATTATTATTTTCACTGTGGACAGATTATGGAGAGAAATCACACATGGAGTGTAGCCGACAGATATGTAAAGCTATAGATGTGTACAGCAGAACGTGACTATGTTCTCCATGTACAATAGATATGTAAGTCACAAGTTCCTCCATTGTAATATGGGCCAGAGCCATTTCTCTCACATAATGGAAACACCCAATATCAGGATGTACAGTATTATTACAGTAGGGAAGCACTGGGAATGCTCCAAAAGGTACCAAAGACCCAGCAGCCAGAAGACTGGCTTCATCACTAGAAAGCCTCCATAACAGGATCAAGGTTTTTAATAAATGGTTAGACAAAAGTTAATTGGTCAACAAACAAAGTGCGCTTCT
This sequence comes from Hymenochirus boettgeri, assembly GCA_019447015.1. Taxonomy (NCBI): domain Eukaryota; kingdom Metazoa; phylum Chordata; class Amphibia; order Anura; family Pipidae; genus Hymenochirus; species Hymenochirus boettgeri. Next base: position 135,964,426 of record CM033477.1, read on the forward strand.
TGTCTGCCCATAGAAACAGCCACACTGCAGAGAGAGGCAGCCAGTCCAGGTTTCCTTGAACTTTCCTCTCAACCTGGCAATGATGATGTCCAAATGCTACATGCTCCCTGGATATGGTAGATTAATGAGCTGTCAGGGTGAGTGGACAGGAAGTACAATGAAGGGCGAGAAATGATTTCTTGCAGTGTCAGGTAACATTACAAGTTCCCTGTCTCAACACAGAGCTGCCCACTTGTTCTTGGGCTGTATCCTATTAAAATAATGATGTCATACTCACAGGTCTACAAAACTCACAGGCAATGGGGGCTACTGGTAACCCCAGATAGCCACATTCAGTATCCAAGGCTCCAGAAATAACCTCTAGTATAGAAAAATATCCTCCATCATGCCATAGCCCTTCCAAAATGTCATAGGGACAAGCAGTAAATGTAAAGATACAGCCCATGCCAAGGGAAATAGATTGACGTGCATTACACTTTCCAGGGGGTAATATACTTCCCTGAAGGTGAATTATCTTAAAGACAGACTCACTGCAGCAACGAGTCTTTAGCCTTTGTATTTCACATTGAAAACATACACATGGGTGTCCTTTGTTCACAATGGCTGACCTTGAGAAGGTAAACAAAGACTAAATAAGATTTCAATGCAGCTGGAAATTCTATACGATACACACCGGTTCCCTAAAATACTGGACAGATCACATTTAGATTCAATCAATAAGGAATGAGGTAAGTTTTGTGTGTCTACCTGCACTGACCTTCTGTTCAGTTTGCCTTTATGTTCTGGTCAATGCAGAGCTTCCTGAGTTCTATACTACAGAATCAGCTCAACAGGATACCTAGAGCCTTTATGTCTATATCTTCCAACCAATCCATTTGTATTAAAAACAATGAAAATTTACATTAACTCCATCTCCTTCCTAGACTGCAATGCACTATAGTTCGTATGACTATAGAGTGTAGAGAAGGAAACTTTTTTTTGATGTTTATATACCAGCAACCCATACAATCATAGAAGATCATGGTATATTTTAACGTGTGTTTTCTTCTTTAAAGAAGAGCACTTCATCATTATAATTATTTTGGATTAAATCGTTTAAACCAGTCTGGTTGGTAGGGAAAGATTAAATAATTGAAGCTTAATAATCTAAAAGCCAAAGAAAATAAATTAGAAAAGTTACAAATTTTCTTCGAAATCTGCTGTATGTACAAGTGCCATGAACCACATGAAATACAGCAAAGGCTATGTTAGCATTTGATTGGTTAAGAAGAAGAGCCCTGGTTCCAATCAAACCAAGCCCAACAATCTGAACTATGCATTCAAACCAAGATTAATAAACACATTCAAATCTCAATATCCAGAGGTTGGACAGACCCAGGGGGCTGTACATGTGTCCCAGCTCACATGTGGAGAAATAAATAGTGGATAATGCACCCCCAACTGTAAATTATAACGATATTAGAGGTCACAGAGGAGTTCCGTGACCATATAAAAGCACGAGGCCGCAGGCCTTTTATATAGGGTTTCAAGGTGACATCTAATATCCCTTTAATTTACAGTTGGGGGCGCATTATTTATTATAACCTACCCCTTTGTGGCTTCTGGTTTCCTTCTCCTCCTGGAACTGTAAGATTATAAGGCTATAATCTTTCAGTTCCTCCCGTAGAAATCCACTACAGGGGTAGGTTATATATTTATAAACCAGGTGTCATCAGGAAGTAATTTTTTAAATGACCTCAATACAATAAATCCTCTCTGTTATTGCTGCCACCAAACATTGTTTTGAAGCCATCCATGTGCTTTGCGTCCTGCAGATGCTTTATTACCGTGGAAGCACTATAAAGAGGATTCTAATTGGGAACAGCTAGGGAGGACTGGGCAAATCATCACAAAACAGAAAAGACATTCTTCAAACGAAACAATGAGATTTCTGTCTTGGGACCTCTCGCTGATGGATATGAGGGCAGCATTATAAAGAGGTGAACCTCTTCCCTTTATAGTTCTTCATCACACAATGATTCGCAAACATCAACAATACACTGAGCAATGGAGGTACAATCTGCCAGGCACTGTTGCTGTTAAGTTAATATGACAAGTTAAGCTCGGTTTTATGGATTGTGTACAGTTACATTGTGTTGTACAGAATCTACAAAAGGAACTGTAACACAACTATACACAATTCATAGAGACATAATTGTACTTTTTACAGTGGCCCTGCTGGTTTAGATTTGTTTCATTGGGCTGCTGCCAGACAAGCATATTTGTGGCCGATTGTGAACTGGGCCAAACTGCATAGACACAAGTGTTCAGCCCAAGGGCCAAGATTAGATCACACAGGAAGACGGAGGACACCCAGAGACCACATACATGAGTAGATACTGATCTGGGGAGTATGGATTCCTACACAAGTATCTCTTATGTTAATCTTATTGTTTCGGGCCATTAGGCAGGCCACACACAGCAAATTTCTGACAAAAACACGCCAACAATTTCAACACATCTCCATTATCAGACATGCTGAAAGGTTATGATTGGAGCAATATAATCAGACCAATCATCCAATAATATTACTAATATATGGCCTGCTTTACAAATTGCCCTGATCTAACAAAACGGTTCACAATTAAAAGGCCAATTATACTCACTTTTTCATTGATCCATAGATGCATAGTACCTAGGGTACCTAAAACTCTAACAGGGAGATTCAATAAAAGTTCTTATCGATTAAAATGGAGCTAATTTTGCCACAACCAATCAACTTATTTAATATTTGAAAGATAACATCTGATTGGTTGGGGCAAAATTAACACCATTTTAAACGATAAGAACTTTTATTGAATAACCCTGTAAGTCCACACCCTGGGTACTTACTTCCTCAAAGTCTCCCTTTGCCCTTTGTTCTACTCCTCCCCACTGGCACTGTCCATGACAGTCTGTCATGCAGCCAATGGGAGAGGTGCCTCCTTGCAGATAAATCTTATATCTTTTTGCATTGTCTGAGTCTTTGTTCTTTTTCCCTTTAGTTATTTGTCTCTTCAACTCTTTCTATTCTTTTGGTTAAAAATTGTCAGTTAAAAACACCAATTGCCAAAAGCCATAACACACATTTCTATTGATGTATCTGTAGCTTTGAGATGGAGGGGAAGACTTAATGTGCTGTGCCTTTAATTTAGGATAGTGTTGTGCAGGTGTTTCAAAGGCTCTTCAACAGACAAATACCTATGAAGTCATAGCTTGCTATTTACTTGCTGTAATTATGCCTTAAAGGCATACTAACTTGACTAACTCAAAATAAACTGTATGATGGGCAAGTGACAAATATTGCATAGATACCTTCATAGTGTAGTCATCGCTATTGTATACAGTATATATGTACAAATGCAAGTGGTAGAGCAAACTTCATGGGTTTGTGCTAGTCTGCTTTCATTGCCCACTCATTTTAGACCCACCCAGGGAGGTAGGAAAAGGGTTTCCTACCTCCTGGGAAAGACTTTAGGATTCAAACATTTTTAGAAACTTTACTTGGGCATAGTTGCCCTTTGATTTTTAATTCTCCTGGTCTTAGAAATGCAAAATCACTGTTACAAAAAAAAAATCCAAATATGCTATAAAATAAAGAATGGGGGAATCTGCATACGGATTTATTTATGATTTGAAATATAACAGTAATATATGAATATAATGAAAAATTGCTCAGACGCTGTTTATCTCGTGCATTCGCCATGTTTAAATAGGATTATAGAATTATTTATGTCTTTTCCCTGGATATTGCTAGAGTGTAAATAAATCCTACAAACAGAAACAAATAAAATACTTTCTAATATATCTTTAGCCTTGAACCAGCATTACATTTATTATAATAAGGTTTCTGACAGGACATTGCAAATAATCACAAACATTTTTTTTTTACTGCGAGAAATCGTTTTAAGATTTTATCAAATGTTCCCTGTAGGACGTTGAGAGATGTTCTCCTGGGAACCTAGCCAGATTAATGGATAATAAGCTATTTACATCTGACACTAATATATAACAGGCAGACTGCCTATTGGCTGGAAGTACTGTAATTTACAGAGGCAACCAATCATCAGCCTTCTGCACAGGAAGTCAACATGACCTACTGAGGCCATGTAACTTAGGCGGCTTACCATTACAAGTGGTAAAACACGTTCCCCCCAGACCTGCAACTGCATCATGTAAAATTAAAGGGGAACTGTGGTCCCAAAATGACTTTAGTTAAATTGATAGGAATTGTTTTCCTGAGAATTTTTGCAATTTATATTCATTGTTTATTTTGTATAGTTTAGAAGATATTTACATTTCTGTGTGTGATATGGCAGCAGCACCAGGTCCCCTGCACTTCCTGTTTCCTGCTCTGAAACCATGTCAGTCAATCTGTGACTGTGTCTCCTCCTCCCCTTTGCAGAACCCCTGGTCCCTCCCACTCATGGACCCTCCAGTTGCAGACCCCCCCTTGGCCCATTCTCTTACAGCCCCATGCCACTCATGGGTGCATAAGCCCCGCCCACTCACAGGTGCACAAGCCCTGCCCACTTACGGGTGCCGTGGGCCACTCGGAACCCCCACCCCCCCACACAGAAAGCTCTGTGGAAACAGCCTTTTCATGCATAGTGAGAACTCTGCCTGAAAAGGCTGTTTTCACATAGTGGGAAAGAAGGGCTGAAGATTCCATTACCTACTCTATCAGGACTTCACACAGCAGAGAGGAGAAGGGACTTCCTGTCTCCCTCACACACTGAGGGTGTCTGAGGCTGTGCTGGCCGGCAGCACTGTGCAGGAGAAGCCTAAGGAATGTCACATGTCAGCCTCCCACCCATTAACTTTCTGGTCAGTCATTTCTTTATATCTTGGGCTGTGGAGCACGTAGATAGGTGGTTGATGGCTCGTTTTAAAGGTAGGAAACTTTAATTCAACTAATTTAAACTCAACTTGTTTGGAGACCACAGTTCCCCTTTAATCAACAATTAAACTGAACTAAATTACACTAGGATTGACTTGTTGCTTTTATTTAAAGGGATATGACGCTATTGTTGATATGCTGACCTGTTTCTTTTTTGCTGCTTTTTCCACCTTCACGGCTTTTCTTTAAAACGGCCTTTAACATTTTTTAATTCTGAAAGAAAAAAAGGAATGTATTACAACTCAGCAAAACCTATAAGGGAATAAAATATGGAGGGTTTACAATGTATTTTATACATGTACATATTTAAAGGAAACAAAATTGTTTCAACCCACCCTGCTCCCAGGGTCTGCTAGGTACTCACCCCTGCGTTTACCTCTAATTGCTGTCAATATTTAATTAAGAGATCCGATCAGTGGTGCGGTTTGCCCCGCCCCAACCAATGGGGAGACAAGCTCTACAAGATGCAGGTTGAGGTTGGAGCTAGAACAGACCAGCAATAATTGCTGGTCAAAATTAAATTTGACAGTGCTTAGGGAGGGTACACATGAAGGGACTATCTGTCCCGACTGAGCGTTCTCTATGAGCGACCGAAATAGGTTGCGCCGGTGGCCGAAAGCGGCACAGATTTTTCGGCCCAATCAACCAATACACAGAAGTATTGGTTGATTGGGCCAAAAAATCTGCCCATGTGTACCCAGCTTTAAGCAAACTATACAATGTCGCCTCCTGACCAACCGTTTGAGCGGTCGGCCAGTAGGAAGGTCTGACGTTCGTGGCAAAAGCAGCCGCGTCTGACAGTTAGGTGTGACTGATCGCGTGGTCCATAGAGGACCGCACGATCGGTTGTGAATTTCCGACATGTCCGATCGTTCGTTCGTCCGATTTGGACAATCGAATGGTCAGCGATCGATCGCAACAATCTGCCATACAATAATTCGACACTGAAATGTCGGTTGGTCGGGCTGAATTATTGCATCGTGTGTACCTAGCTTTACAGCCCCAGGGAGTGAAGACCTGCAGTTTAAACCTACACACACTGTAATGTTTTGTGTGTATTGTTGATCTTTAAATGGAATTACATTGTTTGCATACAGTACTGACAAAATGAAGCACCCACAAAGTCCAGTCTAAGGCTGGGTACACCCCCAATGGACGATACTTCCGTGTATTGGTCGATTGGGCTGAAAAATCAGTGGCACTTTCGGCCGCCACAACGATGTGTCGGTAAATCACGGCTGATCGTGCGGTTCCCTATGGGACGGCACGATCAGTCACACAAAAGCGAACACTCAGTCGGGACAAATAGTCCCTTCGTGTTTACCCAGCCTAAACAAGTATTTCTTGTTTGTGAAATTGAATTCCACAAATAGATGAGACTAGATGAATTTATGCAAAATTGCAAATAACGCAAACTAATAACATTCACCTTTGTAGACCTAACAAGATTAGTTACTTAGTTCCATCTAGTTCCCCTTCCGGTCTTTGGCTGATCCACAAATCTTCCAAGGCCTTATTGCAGTTTCCCAATTTCCCAAATGACCCTAATGACATCACTATAGAAAGGTTCTCTCTCATACAACTAATGTAAATTGTACAATGGAGATACAGAATCTCACTATATCGGAAATAGTTAGTAATCTACCAACTGTTACAAGGATATTAGAAGCCCCCAAGGAGTCAACCCGAGATCATGGGATCATGAGATCATCTAATACCCTTATACCAAAATAAGGGAGTCCATTGATAATACACATGTTTTAACAAGTCTTTTGACACTGACATAGCATAAGTATTAATTATAATTGATGACATAGCCAAGTGACATTTATAAGGATATAATTTACAGGATATCCATTGTGCATTAAAGGTGTAAGTATCAGCAACACAACACTAATATTTCTCCAAAAATCTAAATCTCAGAACTACATGGGGTACAAAACACAGTTTATCCTTAGAAAAAGTCCTAAAGATAAACTATGTTGGCACTACCTATTCCGCCTTCAGATTGCAGGGATGTTTAATGGACAGACTCCCACCAAGTCCAGTAAAAATAAAACAGATCACATCCCAATCTGCAAGAACTGACATTGTACAAGGCAAACACATTTCCTGACCTCTAACTGTCTTTGGTTTTCTTTATAGTGTTCTCTAAAACCACTTTCTACAGACTTCAGGACGCCCATCGCACCACTGGAGTCTGGGGGGGTCCAAGGTTGTGGGATTTAATTAAACTTTATTTCACATATTAGTAATATGATAAAGATATAGAGATAAAGAGATATTTGGTGTTTGCACACAAAGGAGATTGTTAGCAAGAACATGGGAGTTTTTTTTTACTGAGGTTCCACGGTAATGATTTCTTCCCATAGACACTGCACAAACCTAAGGAGAAGTGTTCTGATGCCTTATTGCTTCATATCTATACTGTGTATTACTAAAGGAGAACTAAAGATAAAAAGTATAACAGGATTCTATATTTTCTAAATAGTAGATGGTTATTTTGTCTAACTATCAAACTAGCATCATCGAGTAGTCATCTGTATTTTACAGGTTTCATGTCCTCCTTCCTTGTAATTACTAATGAGTTTTCTTACTGCTCATCCTTGTTTAGAGAGCGGTCAGAGACAGGTGAGCCTTTAATAATGACAGCAGTAAGGGGGAGGGGCATGTGCAGATTGCTTGCATTTGGGCCGCAATATAAAAGCTTGAAATCTACAGAATTTGCGAATTTCTACATCACATGGCAGGTGAGAGACACAGTTGTCAGTAATTATAGAAAATCACTCTTGCTTATTTAAATATTTGCTTTATTTCTCCTTTAAGCAGGATTTCTTTACTATTTATAGACTTTCTTTTTTAGATGTGTTAGGCTTAGAAAACCTTTAATGCTGTGTTCCACAAGGCACATGGAGATCTACTTAGTCCTCAAGGGGCTGGAAAATACAATGCTGTAATTAAACGGTGCATCCTGTTGCAAAAAACACACAGCATTCCCTGCATACCACTCATAATCAGGGTTAGGAGGCTAAACCTGGATCCCTTGCTTTGAAGCCTGGTGAAAAAATATGCCTGGCATGGCACCAAGGTTAAAGGGAACACAAAACACAAGATCAAAAACAACACAAATCTGGTTTACATTATTCTATCCAATGTTTAGCTGTTGGTCACACAGGATCCTGTATCCGCTATTTAGAAAGGTGTAAGTATTACACCAAGATGTCCCATAAGCTTTTGCTATTAAATACAGGATACAGATTGGCACGGATACAAACACCCATGAGGATTTGAACCACTATATATGGGGCTTCTGAACTAAGGTGCAAACTTTTGTCTTTACAATTAATCTGGAACAACCAACATATTTCTTTGCTGCAGTGTGCAGGTTAAAATCCGATATGATTGGTTACAGCAAATTAATAGCACACACAAAATTTTGCACCTATTAATACATTAGCCCTTATGTCTAGAATTGAAATGTCTCCCACACCTATTGTACCCATTGCCCTCCGCTGGGCAAATACCGTGCTATGTTCAGTGACCCAAGGATTTAATGGAGGAATTCTACACATATGTAGTTTGATTCTGTTTTAAAGAACTGTTTCTAGAGTCAATCAGTCATTTATAGAAACAGATGAAGGACGTATTTTGATTTATAAGCATCACTAAGTGTGTCAAGGTGAGAGAAGATTCCAGATACAGCAGATCTGCGCCAATGTAATTAAGTACCTGCAATAATACAACAGCTGCCCTGGGAATGATTATGAACAGGAGAATGAGCAGTCAACAAATGCAATGCTATTAAAGCATATTAAAGGTGTACATCTTAAACACATGTACAGCCCTACAATTCCCTACACTCAGGCAGCTAAATGCTTTTATTAATGATTGAAGCTGGAGGGAACTGTACGGTTGGCTAGAGGGGTAGTAGAGCAGGATTGCCCAACAGGAGAGCAGGATTTCCCAACATGCGGCTCATGACCGCGTGCAGCCCTTAATCACGGATTATGCAAATAAGAGATACAGTACAGGTTAAGATGGGGAAGGTTATATATAATGGGGTGTATGGGTAAGCGTGTATATTTATGTGGCCAAATGTTTCTGACTTATGTAGGGCCATAGGACAGGCACCTTTGGTGTAAAGGCTTTAGTTTTCTTTCAAAGCAAAAGGCATCTTTCTTTATGTGACTTGTTTAAAAATAACTTTGGGTTAATGGGAAAAAAAGGAAAGTAAAACTGAATTTCCCATCTGACTTATTAGCAGTTATTGTCAAAGACGTGAACTCTGCAATGGACACTGCACATTTCCCTTCCCACCGGCAGAACAATTAATGGGCCGTCTCCCTAAACAATAACATGGTTGTACGGGACGGTTACACCTTTCCTTCAGGCACCTGTGACATTATTGGCATTTGAAGGGGACATGAACCCACCCAATTCACCCAAAATGCTTTTTAACGTGGTCTAGTTGATACTTGTGGACATGCAGTGGCCCTTGCTGGAATGGTCCCATATTTCAGTTTCTTCTATATATAGCATTACATCACTTTTATCCTTTTAACCCTAAACTCGCACATTTACAACCCAAGTACATTAACACACCGGGACAACCCAGACTGCCTTATAGTGCGGGAAATCAGAAAACCAGATTCAGTGCAGCTGTAGCCAAATATTCCATAAATCATGTTCTCCAACAACATACATTAATTGGTGTCTACAGAATACAGCCAATCAGATAATGTATTACCCACCGACACTATACCCCCAACCAGACAAAATGGTGCAGTAGACACCAGCATGATTACTGAATTCTCTTCTAGATTTCAGTCCTTACTTATTTTCCTCAGCTGGAGGGATGTCAGATTTTTTTTTGCGTCAGGTCTGATCAGGTTTTGTTGAATAGACTGCCCAATATTACCAGTCTATCAAAAGGACGGCATACACCGGTACATTTTTGGTAATCAGTTAAAAAAACAGCAAATGGCCAAATATTTTAATCAGAAAAATCTGCTGTTCAGGTTATACTAAGCTCACATGACCCACTAAGGCTGAGGCCCCACTACAACGCACTAAATCGTGCACGCAATCGCAAGCGTTATTGCACGCAATTGTGCACGATTAGTGTATTGCCACGTGTTGTGCCGTGTTTGTGCATACATTTTTGTAATTCTAAAAAATGGTGCATGCAAATGCATTCCCATGATTTCCATGTTAGCGAATATCGCGAGCGACAACGCGTGCGCAAACACGCCAAAAAAACGCGCTAGTGTGGCCTAATGCCCAGAAACACAGAACTTCTATTTTCCAAAGTAGCTCGCGTGAGCTGCGCACAATGCACTATCCAACAGACAGAAGCCATTATTAGCAGTTGGCCATTTCAGATCAGGAATTCACCATTCCTGGGGAAAAAATTGCACACCGCGTTTTGAGAAAAAAATACACACTGCAGAAGAATAAGTATATTATTGTTATTACAAACCCTGGTGGTTATACGTCGTATTCTGCTGATTTAATATATCCTTTACTGGAGGGAGCACACCAGGCTTATACTAAAAAGGACTTTCAGATGGCAGAAAATATTAACAAAACAGCTTGCCACCAACCTTGACAGACTTAAGGCCCGTGATAAATCACTCCTTTAACGCAAAAGCAGGGGGACTTGGCAGCACTCCCACGCGAGCTCTAATTAAAGATGGAAGGGCAGTTGATTTGTAATTAAATGAATTCCAAGGGTCCGGTCCAGGAAAATCTCACAGTTAGACCTTTCTTGGCTAAATATGGCCATCCAGAGCCTCTTCCTCATTGCGAGCTCAGGATACTGTGTGTGATCTTGTGGATATGAAATTATAAACTGAACATTAGACGACCATAAATGCAGAAACCTGGACAAATTCCTCTCTTGGCTTCAACGTCCTCCTCCAGGAAAGTAGGAAAATATAATTAGCCCATATTACACCGTATTATTTCGGTTAAATGCACGGTTGCAGTGGAGTAAAATGGCCATTAAATATAATTGTGTTTTATAAGTGTAATTAGCTGCTGGAATGAGTAAGCTATGTAAGGCCACATACAGCGCGCAAACCAGACGCTACTTAGAATATCTCTTCACAGCCTTTACCACATCTACTTATAGAGGAAACATGGCTGATTTATGGGTTGGGATTAAATTCCCATATCATTTCCCATACGTACCATGAATCGGGCGTTATTAATTGCAATATGTACAAATCATTCCCTCTGAATAAATTATATCTTGAGCAGTTTAACACCTACGGGTTATGCCACATTGGAGCAATTATCTCGCGCTTCCGATTGTGTTTTTAGCATGTGAGAATCGTATGCTGATGCGCTTCTTTATTGGAGAACATGTGATTACCATTTTTTTGAGCGGATCGCAGGAGTTCTAATAATAGAATATTGGCAAAATTGCAGCACAAACGTACAGTAAGGGCTGGGCCACACTGATGCGCTTTTAGGCACAAACCGATCATGCTTTTTGAAGCGCACATCCAGTTGAGGTGGCCACACTAGTGCACTGCGTGTGCGAACTACATTTTTTGTGAAATTGTATGCGCTCCAATTACGAATCATAGGGGGCTCGCCATTGCACGGTAACATGCTCTCGCGTGCCCGGAACACAAGCGTTATTGTGCACACTTCCATGCGCGCAGGAACGCGCTGCAGTGTGGCCTCAACATTAGGTTACCGTATTTTTATAGTAACAGGCGTGTAATTAATCTATAATGTATATTTAATTCTTGTCTCTCAATCTAAACTACATATCCCAGCATCCCTTTTTGCTAAAGTTTGCCGTTTTGCAACAGCCGGGAGGTCAAAGGTTGTAAATTCAAGAGATTAGTTTTAAATGATGCTGAATTGTAAAGTCAATATCCTGTTTCCTATGTGCAAGTTAATAAAACAGGCCGAGACACAAACACAATCACTTCAAGTCCATCAGCAAATATTATTCACTGTTAGATTGCTCTAAGGCTAGGAACACATGGGCTGAACTACCCGTCAGTCACAGGTTAAAGTTACCACAGCTGTCATTTCACCGCAAACGTGCGTTCTCCTATGGATGTGATTTACAGAAATGTATGATTGCGTTTTTGCCCAATTTGGATGAAAGAACAGCCAACAACGGTCAGCAGCAGGCAGAACCACACCGCCGATATTTCAGGCAGACCGACCGAATTATCTTCTCGTGTGTACCTAGCCTAAAGGAGGCCATACACATGCGACATTATGATCGCACCGGCAGAGTCCATTGCAGTACGGGGATCAATCGGCCATGCGCCCATACACAGGGCTGAATGTATCGCTCACTCTACTAGTAAAGTAAACAGAGGTGATACTGACCACTGGAAATTTTTTCCGTCAGGAACAATTGACAGCGATGCCGGGGGCAGTAATTCACCGTCAGTTATTTTCGGCCCACACACCATGTCAATACAGATGGATCCGTATGGTCACCTTAAGGAGGAAATATTTTGCACCATAATGGTTCATTTTCGCAACTGCCACTTACTAGACAAAAAGAGAGAATAGCAGAAAAACCTAAAGCTGAAATTGTACATGAATCAATGAAATGGAAGAGTCTCACGGTCGATGTTTATAGCCATAAAAGGAGGAGCTAATCAAAAAGGCTTCTGATTGGTTATTCCGGTATGCATAGCTAATTTGGAATTATTAAAACACCTCCAGAAAGTAAATCCAGGTATTAAATGGAAAGTAATAAATACCGTAGATCCACACTGACCGGGCTACAGCTTGCTGGGTATTGTCCTATGCTACAGGAAAAGAGAACTGCTGGCAAATATAGCTGGTTAAAGGAGAGATAAAGTGTTTAGTAGGAAGTTACCTGTGGGATGTCCATTGGTAAAGCACAGTGGTGAGCAACAGTTGTATGAATTCAATAGTTTGGCAGGAGACTGCCACTATGAATAATTGGTATGTTCTCCGTACATAAGTTTATTTCTTCATTTTATTCCTCCACCTTTAAAACCTGCCAGTTAAATACGTTTATATTTTATGTCTGGGTTCCAAAGAGACGTTTAAAGCTAATAAGCAGCTAAAAAAAACCTAAACCTGAGCTGCCGACTGCAACAAAACCAACTTGCATTAAACGCAGCAGTGACGAGTCTGAGCACCAGGAAAAGGAAGCACTAGTAACGGAACGTGCACGCTTAACACGTTCTGGGAACTGTTTGACGATTTACCATTCACTGGGGCTACACAGCATAAACAGACTTGAGTATAAACCGAGATACACAATTTTACCCAAACAAAACAAATAAAAGTGATCGACTCGAGTATAAGTCGAGAGTAGAAATTGACCACTACTGCCTTCTGATTCTGTATTGTTTTGAGGCTTTAGTTTCCATTTAAATGGACAGCAGAATTCCCATACAGTAGTCCCATACAGTAATAGCCAAATCCAGTATGGATATTACTATATGGGACTACTGTCTGGGAATTCTGCTGTCCATTTAAAGGGCAACTAAAGCCTCAAAACAATACAGAATGAAAAGACATTCTCCTTCTGTTCTGTATTGTTTTTTAGTTGCCTTTTAAATAGACAGATTTCCCATACAGTAAATAGTCTACTGGATATAGCTATACTGTATGAGAATTCTGCTGTTCATTTAAAAGACAACTACATTCTTCTTCCTTGGCACTCAAGATGTTTGGAAACTACAACTCCCAGCATGCTTTATTACACCCTCCCACCCAGTTCATTGTGTACCTGTGGGCTCTCCTCTGTGTCCATCCAGTAACTTGGGGCTTCCTGTCGGGACTTGTGCCTGTTGTGCAGCCTGTGTGCCAGCATTGAAGTGCATTCTTACGGTAAGCAATCCGGCAGCCGCACGCTCATTCCCTGTACTGGCACGCTGGCTGAAGTCACTAATTGGCGCCGGGCAGTGACGTCAGCCAGCGCGCCAGTACAGGGAATGATCGCGAGGCTGGCGGATTGGTAAAGTAGTGACTCGAGTATAAACCGAGTTCAAGTTTTCAGGCTGATTTTACAGCCTGAAAAACTCGGTTTATACTATATACGAGTATATACGGTACACACATATGCGTCAAACTGTTTACTATTTTGCACATGATAAGGAATCCATAGACTGTTACATAGAATAGACGGTAACATAGACGGTAACATAGACGGTAACATAGACGGTAACATAGACTGTAACAGACTGTAACCTGTAACATAGATTGTAACAAGAATGTTACATAGACTGTTACATTGTTTATGAGCTGTGAGTGGAGAGCAGCATTTGTTTCATTTCAAAACTGTATCCAGTCTGCCCTGTGATGACAGCAGCATAGAATTCTGTATCACATAACCCTGCAGCTGCCAGAGGTGATTGCTGAGACTGGGTTTATATACATACTACTTAAATATCCTCTTAAAGGTATGTCCACCCTTAAACTTTTTTTGATATAGTATTCCCCCTGGTCTCCCAGCCCCAACCAATTCATTTTTATGTTTAGAAAGTGCCCAAACTTTTACTTACCTCCCCTCTTTCCTCCGCCGCGCTGCTGGCCCTCTGCTTGCGAGAAAATGCAAGGGGGGCGGGACCGGCAGTCGCGTCTGTGATTGGCTGAGCGGCAGCCAATCACGGACGCGGCTGCCGGTCATTCAGTGCAGCGGAGGAAAGAGGGGAGGTAAGTAAAAGTTTGGGGCACTTTCTAAACACAAAAATTAAGCGGTTGGGGCTGGGAGACCAGGGGGAATACTATATCAACGCTAGGGGGAGGGAATCCGGAGGGGGAGGGAGAGGAAGGGGGAGAAGGGCTGCAGTACGCATGCCAAACTTCTCCCGGAGGCCAGGTAGGAGGCAGAGTCCTATATGGACTCTGCTATCCTCCTGGTGGGCAGTTTTTGGGACTTTGGGGGGGGGGACTACAGGAGAACCATATGGAGCTGGGATGTAGGGTAAGTATTAAACTACACTACATGATGGGGCCAGTAGTGGGGGGGATTATAGTTTTGGGGGTGGACATGCCCTTTAAATATCCCTAAAATATCTGGCGCGTTCATTTCTGGTGATTTGTACATCTACCATGGTTACTGCCACCTACCATGCCTACTGCCATCTACCATGGTTACTGCCACCTACCATGGTTACTGCCACCTACCATGGTTACTGCCATCTACCATGCCTACTGCCATCTACCATGGTTACTGCCACCTACCATGCCTACTGCCACCTACCATGGTTACTGCCATCTACCATGGTTACTGCCACCTACCATGGTTACTGCCACCTACCATGGTTACTGCCACCTACCATGGTTACTGCCATCTACCATGGTTACTGCCATCTACCATGGTTACTGCCACCTAACATGGTTACTGCCACCTACCATGGTTTTTCTACCCTTATTTTACTGTGAAAATTCAAAAACAGAACAAACTCACCAGTTTCTTACTCTAGTAACAACAGGGAAAACAACTTCAGCTACAATATAGTTTAAAGGAAAATCATATTTGCAACCCCCCCCCTTCCTTTACCTTTCTTTATATGAACTCGTGGTATGGACCTGGAATGCTAGGGGCTCACCCTGCATGTGTAAAATGGAATACGTCCTTTGATTCTGGGGGGGGGGGGGGGGGGTAACTGAAGTTCCCCTTAAATATCTAACACACACCCTGGTTTTCTCTGTTACCCATAAGCACTGGATAACGTCTGTATTGTTTACTGTGTGTACAGCGTTGAAGCAGCATTGCACCATGTTCTGTATATGGAATGCGGGAACTCCATGCCATGCTTACCCCACAATCCTCATAAATGTTACAGCTCCTGTGTTCAGCTTCAATGGAAACCACTTCAAATACAAAACACAAGGCACCTGTCTGGACATGTCTTCCCCTTAATACAGAAAGATGAAAGTGTCTGTCTATAAACCTGTCACAGGTCACAGCAAGTCATTACAGGGGTACAGCCGTCTGGGATATATCGCTCACAGGCATGTTTATGGTCAGACCCTACACACTTACAAACACATGTCTTCCTGTCGTGGGCCAAGGAGCAGGTCAGAAACAAGAAAACTACTATTACTTTTAAATGAAAGGAAAATGAATAATAAATATTTAACACACTACTGACGACTGCACAATTCTATGTTACTGGTTGGGATTTATCATTCCTAATTACAGAAAATTAGATCTGGCCATAATGGTATAAAGCAGGCCATTCTATAGCCCAAGGAGATATGGGGGAGCACACTGCAATGGTGAATCCAAGGATACTTTTTATTGTATTTTGTTGTTTAAATAAATATCCTTGGATTCACCATTGCAGTGTGCTCCCCCATATCTTCTTGTGCTATAGAATCTTCTGGAGGGCAGGGGGATTGCACCTACCTATTTGTCTGGCTGGAGTGTTCTCTGGACTGTAAAGCACGCCATACATGCAAAGATAACAGTCCTAGGATTCTGATATGGTATGATTGTTTTTGGAATGGCAACAATTTAAATAAATTGTTAAATAAATTCAGCCTGATTTTATATATAAGACACCCCCCCCCGTGATGTCATCTGTTACATTCATGACTGACAACTGCTAACTAGAAGTACCAGGAACCAGAAATAGAGGTAACAAAACATTGGGAAGCATGTAAGGTTAATCTTACATCTTTCAGACTATCGGGTTTGGAGGTAATTTACCTAGATACAACTTGAGGGGTGGACTTGACCCTTAAAAGACTATTGCCCAGACATATCTTTTCTCCTAAATGTAGAATCCATCATAACACAACACTGAGGCCACCACTGTCCTACCATATTCATTACTCAGGCAGCTGGAGACTAAGTATTAATCCAACAATCATCATTTTAACATTTCCATGGGGAATGGATATTGCAATACATGCCTGATCAACCAAAGGGCAAATTCCTGTGCAAGTATAGGCAACATCAAAGCAGAACTAACCTTATTTAAGTCATATGTTCCTAATGTCATTGTAAATGTATGGAAAGCCTTACTTGCTGCAAAGGTCAAAGCGATTGGGCTTTTTTGGAAGTGACCTCACCAGGCTGTTCCATTCAAACTATCGACCCATGTTTACCAGCCATTAGATACATGATGTATATGGGGCTATATAACATTTCTCTTCTATATTTTAACCTTAAGTTCCCAAAAGCCTCAGTGTGATGTATGTTTACAGTAGTCTGGTTTCTGCTGATCTTGCAAAGCTTCAGCAAAGCAGTTAAACTGGTAATTTGTTTAGAGAATATTGAAATGTTTTACAAAGGGGAACATAAGATCATACGCAAATCCTTCATAAAAGGATGCTTGTGAAGGTTCTCATTCATCCAGGTCATGGTATATCTATTGTATTCAAGTCCAGTTGATCTAAATGAATACAACAGATACTTCATAAAAGGAATTAGTGTATGAAGAATTTCTTTTGTTTAAAGAATGCTGGATCTACCTGTAAGTCTTACAGACACAGTACAGGATTATTATAGTTACAAATGTATAAACGTTACCATAATATACACAATTCGCATTTATTTAAAATGCTGGGGCTATGGTCCGACCTGGCATGGGAAAGGTTAAACTATTACAGCGATAGCTTCTAACCTGCGCTTACGGACGTACAATGGGGCTTTTTTATTAGACTGTTAACGCGATAATAATTTGCAAAGACATTTAATTAGTATCCCCCGGTGGATATCAGGTTTCCTCTGACAATAACTACTCTGTTGTCAGCTTACCCATGAAATGGAACGATCGGGTTACCTGGCATCTACCTGCTGCTTTTTAAATATTTTAGTCCCCTGTAGATACGATGATGTCGTTTTAATCATTTTCCCCAAAAAATGAATCATTGTTATTGGTTTTTTTCCCCCATTTTTATGCAGTTTTGATGACAAATACTGATTTACATTCAAACAAGACAAGTCTAAGAATGTCTAGAGGAATAAAATACAACTGTCTGGATCCTTCAAGGTCACTGTTCCAGGGGCTAGGCAAGTAAGTTCACCCAGCAAAAAACTTTTTAAAGGGTAAGTTCACCCAGAAAAAAAAACTTTTTTTTTTAGATACGTCCCCAAAACCTGAGTTTCATTTTAATCTTACCATTCTCCCTATGCTGAGATATAGGTGAACTTCTGACGGGGGATCAGCTGTTTGTAAGTACCTATTTCTATATAGCTTGGGAGCAAAACTCAGATTCATTCATCTCTGCCTGCCAGAGAGTAATATACCCTGCTTATTAAGTACAATATATGTTAAAGGCTATGTCCACCCTGAAAAAAAATTTTTAATATATGGTCCCCCCTGGGCTCCCAGCCCCAACCGCTATAATTTTTTTTTTAGAAAGCCCCCCAAACTCTACTTACCTCCCCTCGATCCTCCGCCACGCTCCCGGCCCTCTTTCTTGCAAGAAAATGCAAGCAGAGGGGCGGGACCGGCAGCCGCGTCTGTGGATTGGCTGAGCGGCAGCCAATCACAGACGCGGCTGCCGGCAGCTCAGTTCGCCGGAGGAAAGAGGAGAGGTAAGTAAGCGTTTGGGGAGCTTTCTAAAAAAAAAAAATATGCGGTTGGGGCTGGGAGACATGGGGAGGGAGCACAATATTAGGGGATTGAGCTAGGGGGAGGGATAGTAGAACGGGAGGAGAGGGAGGGAGAGGGAGGGGGAGGGAGGGGAGGAAGGGCTGCAGTACGCATGGCAAAAATCTACCTGAGGCCAGCTAGCAGGCAGAGCCCTATATGGACTCTGTAGCCCTGGTAGTCATTTTTGGGACTTTGGGGGGGGACTACAGGGAACCTATGGAGCTGGGATGTGAGTAAGGATTAAACTACCACATGGTGGGGCAGTAGTTGGGGGGATTATAGTTTTGGGGGTGGACATGCCCTTTAAATATTCTCTCTGGATATGACATGGGGCTGTCTGAGCAACTGCAACATGAAATGGATTCTCCATGGAGGTTAAAATAAACAGCAGTACATCATGCTTGCAAGTGATTGAAGTCCAGATGGTAGATTTTAAAGTGGTGTCCATCATTTCTTAATCACCCTATGAACAAGTACACAAATGTCCATCATCCTGATATTTCTTTTTGGACCACCATTTTGCATCACAGACAGACTCAACAGTGATCTCCATACAAGTGCCCTCTATTAAAAAAAGCATATTCTTACATTTAAAAGGGACACCAGGATCTTCTAGCGGTAATATATCCAGACAGCTGTATAAAGGGTGGTGTATCCTAATTACACTGTAAGCTGAGACATCACCAGCACTGCCCCCAAGTCTCAGGTTTGAGCATGTTCACTCGCATCCTACTGCTGGGGACAAAGCATTATTGGATATATCATAAGCCCCGCCTCAAACTTCTTAATTACTTTTAAAGCTTACCCTGGAAAGGATTTTTTCTCTCCCTAAGGTGTCCATAGGCAGAGACAAAAGGAACAGAGGATGGTTGAAGGCCTGTAACTAGCTTCCTAAAATATATATTTTTGGAGGTTGTTTTTTTTTTTACACAGCTCATCGTGTGCCTGTCACAGAGATTTATCGAGTGCAGACCAGGAAGTGTAACTTTACAAGCCTATAACTTAAGATCCAGAGATACATCATCCTGGGCTTGTTAGAAAGGTATTAAGAGTTTTTCCATTGTGATGACAGCACTTATATCGAGACCACAGTTATCCTTTAACATGACAAATTAACAGGGAGGCAACAATAATCAGAAGCATCAGTTAAAGTTAAAGCATTATTAAACCAAATCAAGAGAGGTACTAATATCTCAAACAAAACGAAATCCCGAAAAAAAGCTTTTTAGCTTGGAAAAGTAGAAAGTTATTTTCAGTCCTGTAATCGTTTTCCTTATATTATTGGAAAGCCTCTAAGGACCAAGAAACCAAATTACTGAAACAAAATATTTTCACGCTATAGACCACAAGACTGGGACTTGAAAATCAGCAGTACATATTGGTCTCTTCCTGAACGGATCCTAAGTGGTTAGTCCATCCAAGAAATATTATATCAATTCTTTGGATCGTAAAAATAGAACTGGGAAGGAAGGAAAGAAGATCGTTACTAAGAAATTATATTAAAGAAGAAAGAAGGATTCTGTAACATGATTACGTTACAATCCCAAACCAGATAGCAAAAACCACACAAAGCACATATTTTACTTTATTTCTCTGTGCCCCTAAGTGCCTGGCCATAAAAAGCAGTAATATTCTTTGTTATGCATCCTAAAACAATTGGACCGGATGACACACATTCAGGATCCATTATTGGTATTTAAACCGCAATACAGTTTACTGGGTTTATGAATAATTTTATAAACGTGTCTAGAATGATTATAGGTTTAGTTATTTTGAGGTTAAAGGATAGATAAGGTAGAATATAAAAAAAAACTCTTCTAATTGTGATAATAGAATGCTTTCTTATTTAAAGGGCATGTCCACCCCCAAAACTATAATCCCCCCCACTAATGGCCCCACCATGTAGTGTAATAAAATCCTTACCTCACATCCCAGCTCCATTGTTCCTCCTATATCCCCCCCCCCCCAATGTCCCAAAAACTGCCACCAGGAGGATAGCAGAGTCCATTAGGACTCTGCCTCCTGTCTTCTCCGAGAAGTTTGGCATGCGTACTGCAGCCCTTCTCCCCCTCCCTCCCCCTCCCTCCCTCCCTTCCCCCCTCCGTTTTGCGATCCCTCCCCTACCATAAAACCCTTGACCATATATCGTATTTTTTCCCCCAGCCCCAACCGCTAAAAATAATTTTAAAAAGTCCCCCCGAACTCTACTTACCTTCCCTCTCTCCCCCCCAGCATTCTGAGAAGCCGGCAGCCGTGTCCGTGATTGGCTGCCTCTCAGCCAATCACAGACACGGCTGCCGGTTCCTGCCCCCTGCTTGCAGTGTCTTGCAAGCTGAAGGCCGGGCCGGGCATCGGAGGAGAGAGGGAAGGTAAGTAAAGATCTGGGCACTTTCTTAAAATTATTTTATAGCGGTTGGGGCTGGGGGAAGGCATACTATTATATGTCAAAAGTGTTGTATAAGGGTGGAGATGCCCTTTAACCCAATACTGGCCCCACTCTGTAGTTTAATAAAATCCTTACCTTACATTTCTGCTCCAAATGGTTCTCCTGCTATGCCCCTCCAAAGTCCAGGAAACTGCAGTGTAGGATCTGTCCTGCTCCTGCGTCTGCCTCAACCTCGACAAGGTTTGAGGAATGTGCAGGAGAGCCTTCTCCCCCTCCCTCTCCCACCCGCTTTGGTCTCCCTCCCCCTAGCGTAAATCCGTTTTTATATAATATAGTTCATGTTCCCCCAGCCCCAACTGCTATAATTATATCATCAGAAGTCCCCCGATCATTACTTACCTTACCTCTCTCCTTCACCGCTGTGAGCAGCCGGCAGCCGCATCCGTGATTGGCTGCCTCTCAGCCAATCACAGACGCGGCTGCCGGTCCCACCCCCTGCTTGCAGTTCAGTGCAAGCAGAGGGCCGGACAGTGCAGCGAAGGAGAGAGAGGTAAGGTAAGTAATGATCGGGGGACTTTCTGATGATATAATTATAGCAGTTGGGGCTGGGGGAACATGAACTATATTATATAAAAACTTTTTATAAAGGGTGGACATGCCCTTTAAGGGCCTGTTCCCCCCCTACAAACTAAAATTTCAAACCTGCTCAAATATAAGAGCTACAGGATGTAGCGAGCGCACAATTTAATTTTATATGCGCACAGACAATTAATTTCTGCGCACACAGACAATTTTAAATTAGAGGGAACATTGCAAGGTTAAAGGGAAAGTTCAATGTAAAATATCAATTTTATAAAAATTATTGGTTTGTATTATGCATACCTACCTATTCTACATATTTGCTCCCGTTTTGAAAAATCAGTTGATTTCATACCCCTTGCTATTCCCTGCTGTTGACATTAGTGAGCTGACATTTCAGGTTCCAACTGTTCTTCTTCCCAGGATGCAACACTTCCTTCGAATGTTCCTAACAGTAATTTCTACTGATTGGCTGTTGGATGGGTCAAATATGCTCAGATCTCTACCGAGCAACTGAATCAACCCAGGCATTGGGTCAAGGGTAAGACCATAACTGTCTCTACTAGGGGTCCTGCAAACAGGAAGTCAGTATTCGATTGCATTTCTTTTTACACAGACAAAATATTGAATGGGCAGGTTAAGCTCATTAGGATTGAAAATTACTGCTCTTTTTTCTTAAAAGCATATGTATTTGCACTGAACTTCCCCTTTAAGAATTCTCCTAGATGCTACTTAACTCACTTTTTTTTGGCTTCTCAATGACTTCCTAGGAGGCGGACATTAGTGAGAGCAGCTACAATAACTATACAGCCAATCACTGGCGAAGGTTATTAGATGACACCGAAAAGGCACATAAAGTAGCAGCAGCAGAAACAGTATTGGTAAGTGTGTTTGGGAGCGTCTAAGGAGAATTGTTAACCTAGCGTGGTCTAGGTTTTAGGCGGTAATTAGCTTGATTTGAAGTTTTAGTTTGGGGGGGTAGACATGCCTTTAACATAATTAAAGCTACCCACACAAAACTCCAGGTTTTATTTCATTGGATTTTTGCCTGTGATGTTAAATTGCTGGAACCAACTAGATATTACCTTTTTGCTACAGTTAGAGCTACAGACACAGCCCCTATGTGTTTTGTGTTATGTGTTTAGTTTTTAACTGCCAAGTACAATAAGCTAACCAAGAATTAACCAATACCAAGAAGATTAGTAGAGCTCTAGAGCCTTGGGTTGTACACTACAATCTAGATAGGACAAAATTGTCCAGCAAACACAATTCCCACAAAATAAAGCACAAAGTTACTTTTGTTAAGAAATATCTAATCAAGAAGAACATCCAGAAGTCAGAAGTCCCTAAGAAATAACTTTTACATCAGAAACAGAAAATGACTCATAAACCCTCCTAATTCTCTTACGTTAACAGAGAAGTGTTGAAAGCAGAAGCCAACGGCAAAAAACGAGCCGCATACCTGATGTTTGGTCTTCAGTTCACGGATTGAGGTTTCAAGACAAAATAACTTGTGCTAATTAAAAAAAAAAAAGATACTGTATAGAACGATCCAGTCATATCTCTTCTCATCACAAAGTCAGTGGCGCAAATCCAGACATTTTACCGGCCACCTGGCTTCAAACACAATGACTGAAATATTGCATCCAGAGTTTTCATGCCTGCCAACCATTACAGGAGTCAGATTAGTTTTATAATATTCTGGAGGTTAATATCATACAACATAATCAAGTACTAGGTTCCTTTTGTAGCCAAAACCATTTATTAGTATTTCCTCGTGAAAAGAGAAGATAAAGATTCTTGGTTCGAAAGATTTGAGCATAATATAGTTATGTTAACGCTACTGGTGGCTTCCCACCTTATGGCCAGGAATGTGCTTGTGTCTGTTAGAAGAAGGGCTTGAATCTCATCCATACCTTTAAGATTTCTCACCACCAAAAATAGGAGCACGACTGGGGTAGAGAGGATAATACAGGAAGCACAAAGCTTTCCTGGGCACAATAAGGTTTATTTTGCCAGAAACACAGGTTACACGCTTAGTGTCCAACCCCCTTTAAAAGTAAAAGGCCTGTAAATGAAAAAAAAAAAAGCTTAGAATGTCGGAAATCTGGAAGCTCATAAGTCTCATGGTAGACATTTAATGCTACCATGTGACTACCATTGGCAGCACGGTGGCTCAGTGGTCACTGATATCTTGCAGCGCTGACGTCCTGAGTTCAAATCCACCCTTGGACACATCTGCAAGGAGTTTGTATGTTCTCCCCGTGCTTGCGTGGGTTTCCTCCGGGCACTCCGGTTTCCTCCACAATCATAAAGACATACTGATAGGGTGTATGTGTCAAATAAATGTGCTTAGATTGTAAGCTCTTCGGGCAGGGCCTGATGTAAATCTGTATAATTGTAAAGCACTTTGGAGATGTTGGCAATATATAAATCCACAATAATGTCATAGTGTCTTTGCTTTTGTTAATAAAAGTACTGTGTCACCTATAGTCCACTACTTACAATTGGGGGGGTCTGGCACAGATATAGATATATATATATATTTAAACTATTTGTTCAGCATCCAATCCCTAGATATGTGGAGATGTGGAGTGTACATGTACACTGGGCAATGGGCTGTAGCCGTGGAGTTTAAAGGTTACACCTTCTTGAGAAGGCAACTATAGCAAGTATGAAAGTACATTTCCACAGGAGGTAAGAAAGCATAACCCTACCTTCCCGTGTGGTTTCTATCATGGGCAGTGATTTGTCAAATATCTGTTCTGCTCTCTAATGTTAGAAATGGGACAGACACTGGCTGAATAGTGAACTGTCAGGTGCAGTACAAGCAGTGATAGAGATTACCCAGATATATAGAACACTGTAATATCAAAAAGTTGTTTATTAACTATAGATGCCCTTTGATCTCTATCGACTTTAGCTATAGTTTTCCTGTAACATATATATAAATCAAATAATCAATATTAAACATTTTAAAGATTTGATGCAAAGCTAGAGGGGTTAGTTAGTTACAAAGCTGATAGTCAGTTACAAAGCCCCCTTTCCTCTCTCCCGCCTCCTCTTCCAGCTCCCCAAGCTTCATACAAGCTACTTCATGCTCAGAGGCAGCTAGAGAAATACCATTCAGTCATTGGTTGTGATGTCATCTGTTAAATCCATGACTAACAGCTGCTAACTGGAAGAGCCATGAAGCAGAAAGAGAGGCAGCATTCAGGTTAGTGTTACATCTCTCAGACCTCTAATTATTCCAGCTTTGGGGTTATGATTAACTTATATATCATTTTTCATTTGAGGGATGACCTTGCTCTTGAAGTCTAGGTCTGGAAGCCCAAGGGGCCTAGGGACAAATGTTGGGCCCTTGGGTCTGCAGCTATGCCACTGAGCTAACGAGTGGTCCATCGAGCTACCTAAGATAAAGGTAAAACCGCTCACGAGCAGTGGAACTATAAGCATACCTGAATCAATGAATCCCAGCCAGCACATGTCTCATATTATCCTAAGAGTGGGGAAAACACTCTCCCCTCTCAGTAACATCTGTGCTCCCATGGCAGGAATCAGTGCACAGGTCTCTGCTACAGTAGCTGCTTCCATCTCGATGTCTAGAACAGAGACAGCATTAAAAGAAGGAATGTCTGCAGTCTGCTGGGGGAAATTCATTCTCCTGACGCAGCTGCCACACTACTATAGTAACACAGCAGCTGTCTGGCAAATTCACTGCCGCTATTTCCTCCACAGGCCCTGCCTGCTAGTTATTGGCTGCTCAGCTAACAGATTGAGACAGTGGTTGGCGTCAAAACCGTCTGAGTAGCTTAGAAAATATATATTCCAGAAATAACTCCAGAAAGACTGCAAACCAAGGAAAGCTAAGGAGCTAAATGTGCAAATGGTATTAACAGCAGCTTAAAGGAGAACTAAAGTCTAAATATAAAACTTTAATGAAAGATAAAGAAGCAATTCAGCAAAATGGGTGTATTCTCCTGCATGTTGTTAACCATAAAGTTAAAGGAGAAGTTCACGCTAAAACACATTTTTTCCCAACTTAAAGGGCATGTCCACCCCCAAAACTAAAATTTAACCCCTTACTGGCCTCATCAAGTAGTTTAAAACAATCCTTACCTTACATTCCTGCTCAAAATAGTTCCCCTGCTGTGCCCCTCCAAAGTCCAGGAAACTGCTGTGTAGGAGCAGTGTGTGACTCATGCTGTGCCTGAGACTTCCTCAACCTCATCAAGGTTGAGGCATGCTCAGTGCAGCCCTCCCTGCCTCTCAGCCAATCACGGACGTGGCTGCCGGTCCCGCCCCCTGCTTTCAATTCCATGCAAGCAGAGGGCCTGAACACTGCAGCGGAGGAGAGAGGGCAGGTAAGTAAGAATCGGGGGACTTTCTAACAATTATATTAATGCGGTTGGGGCTGGGGGAGCATGCCCTACCACATATCAAAAGTTACATTTTGGGGTGGACATGCCCTTTAAGGAAAATGGCCATAAACTGCTTCTCTCTCTTTTCTAAGATCCCCAATACAATCACAGGGAGCTCTGTGGTTACTGCCCAATACCGTAGCTTGCTATGCTTAGAAATGTGCGGTTATTCTGGAAATATGTGTTGGAGGGTGAACTAAATGCAAGTTTGATAACCTGTCTTAAAGGGCAAGTAAATACTGAAATTCTCATTAGCCGACTTGAGCTGCAATGTTAAAAACCCATTGTAGAGTCTGCGCTTTACTTTACTACCCGACCATCCTAATGAACAGGCGCGTTGTGGCCACTGGCTGGCCTGAGTGAAATGAAAAGGGATGATGTCATCAAGGGATGTAGCGCAATCCTTGATCAAATAATAGATAAAGCCAAACGTTCTTGATGGCATTTCCAGAAAGGATCATGTTCATGTTACAACAGATCACACACACCCTACACCAGTGATGTCAAGCTTTGGCACTGCAGATGGTTAGAAACTACAGCTCCCAGCATGCCATTCCGCAATCAAGGCATGCTGGGAGTTATAGTTTTCAAAATATTTGCAGTGCCAAGGTTCCTACAATCTAGGTGCAGTATTGGAAATGGCACGGTAAGGCTATTTGTCCTAGCCAAGAGTTCACCAGTATTAATTGGTCAGAAGGGACAAATTTATGTAGGTCGGGGCGAAAGTAACCACAGCCAGTTGCCTGCTACCAATCTTGCAGTGAGCTGTGATTTACCAGAATGTCTGATCAGTGGTGGGTACCTGAAAAATCACCCTAGGTATTTTGGCCCAACCGGTAAAAAGAAATATTGGTTGGTCATCCCAAAATATCTGCCCGTATGTACCCACCCAGACTTAAGGTGCCCATACACACCTTGCCAATACCAGACAAATCCCATGTAATATAAGATCAATACCTCCTCCACCCGTCTAAAGCTTCCTTCTGCTGTAATGGAGCTCCGTCCTCAGCACCCACAATAAAAGCTTATATACAGAGAAAGGTCAACAGACAGAAGGACTTCTTACGTTGTGTAGTGTGGCAACAAGCTAATAAACACAACACCAGAAAGATTTAGGTTGTACAAAGTCCTTCTGTCTGTTGACGATTCTCTGAATATACCAAAAAAATCCCATCGGATCAGGATTTGACAAGTATTGGCAAGGTGTCGGCATCATTGTTGTTCGTTCAAATGGAAAAATTATGCCAGTCAGTATCGCTTCCCTCTAATATAGTAGAGGAAGCAGATAAGATCAGCCGTGTGTGTGTTCGCACAGGCAAACGATACCCATACTGCGGATGGGGAACGGTCAGGTCCGTGTATGTAGTTACTACCATATGTGTACCGACAGACACCAATAGCTTGTCTGGTCCTTCCTCAGGCAAAAGCAACAGCAAGAAGCAACTTTCAAATCATAAAGGGGAACTGTGGTCTCTAAACAAGGCCAGTTTCCTACCTTTAAAACGAGCCACCAACCACCTCTCTACGTGCTCCACAGCCCAAGATATACAGAAATGACTGACCAGAAAGTTAATGGTTGGGAGGCTGACATGTGACATTCCTGAGGCTTCTCCAGCACAGTGCCACCGACGAGCACAGCCTCATACTCCCTCAGTGTGTGAGGGAGACAGGAAGTCCCTCCTCCTCTCTGCTGTGTGAAGTCCTGACAGAGTAGGTAAGGGAATCTACAGCCCTTTTCTCCCACTATGTGAAAACAACCTTTTACAGAAAACTGTAAAAGAGTTTTCGGGGGGGGGGCGCTATCCAAGTGGCCAGAGTGGACGGGGCTTGTGCACCCGCGAGTGGGTGGGGCCACGGCACCTGCGGGTGGTGCGGGGCCACATGGGGGTGTAAGAGAATGGGCCAAGGGGGGCCTGCAACTGGAGGGACCATGGGGTTCATGAGTGGGAGGGACCAGGGGGTTGCAAAGGGGAGGAGACACAGGGCAGATTGACTGACATGGTTTCAGAGCAGGAAATGCAGGGGACCTGGCAATGCTGCTGCCATATCACACACAAAAATTTAAATATCTTCAAAACTATGCAATTAACCGTAAGTCATTTTTGGACCACAGTTCCCCTTTAAATCAGAATTTTCTGCAGTCAGTCAAACCTGAACTAGTTAAATTTATTTTCATTAAGTGATAAACAAATTTTTTTTTTTTTTTTTTTTTTTTAAAGCTTTTCATTAAAGCCCAAGCTTTGAACTGTAAATGTTCCATTGGGTCACCAAGCCCCATACATGAAAAGCACTTTCCTCCAAGGCATTTTCATCCCAGCTAACAAGCTCCAGATTCGCTGTTACAGATTCCTTATGATTTGAAATAATAAAGTCATTAGTAAAATACAACCCAGGCCTCCTCTCAGAACTTGGACTCCTCCATTCTAATTACACAACATGTGTTCTACTACAACAATTTCCACTGAAATGATCTTCTCAAGACTCTTCGCTTTACATGTTCTAATGTTTAGAAAGTGTTTCCTATCAGATAGCAAAGTCTATTGTAACAATGTTTTTTACATAGCAAGCATTAATATTTCACATATAATGACCATTGCTGCAATGTCCCTATTTGGGAAGTCTACTGTTCCTTTGGTTTCTTTGGATGGGAAAACACAAAGCAGGTGAATCATGCCTGCATGTGCCAATATTGAGTATCTTTGAGAATATCTCCATTGAGGAACCATTATCCCTGAGTGCTTGCAGCTTTCAACCTTTCCGGCTAACCTCAATGAAATTGATTTCCCCCAACAGTCCCACAGACCAATATTTGTTTCGGGTCTTTTAGGTTGTGTACACCAAGACCAATATTGGACAGGGATATTTTAGGTTGTGTACACCAAGACCAATATTGGACAGGGATATTTTAGGTTGTGTACACCAAGACCAATATTGGACAGGGGTATTTAGGTTGTGTCCACAAGACCAATATTGGACAGGGATATTTTAGGTTGTGACACCAAGACCAATATTGGACAGGGATATTTTAGGTTGTGTACACCAAGACCAATATTGGACAGGGATATTTTAGGTTGTGTACACCAAGACCAATATTGGACAGGGATATTTTAGGTTGTGTACACCAAGACCAATATTGGACAGGGATACTTTAGGTTGTGTACACCAAGACCAATATTGGACAGGGATATTTTAGGTTGTGTACACCAAGACCATATTGGACAGGGATATTTTAGGTGTGTCACCAAGACCAATATTGGACAGGGATATTTTAGGTTGTGTACACCAAGACCAATATTGGACAGGGATATTTTAGGTTGTGTAAACCAAGACCAATATTGGACAGGGATATTTTAGGTTGTGTAAACCAAGACAAATTTGACAGGATATTTTAGGTTTGGTACACCAAGACCAATATTGGACAGGGATATTTTAGGTTGTGTACACAAGACCAAAGGACAGGGATATTTTAGGTTGTGTACACCAAGACCAATATTGGACAGGGATATTTTAGGTTGTGTACACCAAGACCAATATTGGACAGGGATATTTTAGGTTGTGTACACCAAGACCAATATTGGACAGGGATATTTTAGGTTGTGTACACACAAACTAATATTTGGCCCGATCGCCCACCCAGTGCAATAGTTAAGTGGGATCAGCTCAAAATATTGGAATCTTCACAGTGACCAATCATTTTTTTGTCAACATTTGTCAACAAGAAAAATGGATTGGACGTTCATAAAGCCATGCCAAAATATCAGCAGTACTGCTTTAATTCCCATCAGAGAGATTACCAATCGTTTTATCAATCAGTAGCCAGTCTGAAGGGAATTTGGTGTCTGGGTTGGGCAGTGTCATTAACTAAAGCTAAACACAGCTTTACAGGAGTTCAGACGGTTATCTTTATGCTTTATATACAGTAAAAGCTGCATTTGGAAATATCAATGAGATGTACATTGCCCTTTATTATTGAAGTTAATTTTACAGCTGTTGTCCAGTTTTAGCCATTACACCACATTGACCTGTCACAGTACAAAATTTATGGCAGACAAAAAGAGTGAAATCATCAGTCGAAGGCTGAAAATAACCACATTATGAACAGAGATAACCATGAAATAAAAAGAGACACCACATTAGGTCCATCTGCTTTGCAATGAGCTTTCGGTCTCCAGACTAGCGCTCGCCACCAGGCCTCCATGCCAGGAATGATCCAATGTTTGGAATGAATATTAAATGGTCTCTGAATTATCTAGACACACAGACTGAGCTACATGTGGTTTCAATTTCCCAGTCCCAAGTCAGATTTGCTTTCAACGCTACAGTAACCCATGAGGAGGCGATATCAGCATGAATTGAACAGGGATGTCGATTTTCATTAGTATATAAAGGACTGATAGGATGGGGTCACTGACTTAAAAACACAATTGGCTAAAAAGGATTTCCGGTGAGTTCTAATGATTTAATAATATTAAAGGGCAACTAAACTTAACCCACCCCTCATTACTGAAATGCTTAATTCTCACCCTCGAGAAAGTACTTGTATGCCTTGCTTCCCCAGTACGCTATGGCCTGCCCACCTAAATAAACTGACGGACCTACCAATCAGTGTGAACTAACACAATTCTATGCATAAGAACATATTTATACAATAAACATGTACAATGCAGATCCCTGTGGGAATGCAAGGACATAGAAGAAGCTACAGACTGAGAATTTATTTCTAAAGCTTTGATGTGTTCCCATAGCTGACATTTAGCAGCAATTAGCCAATAACACCTCTACTAGGGTACAACCAATAGTACACTGGAAGGTCCTGACTTCTCTTAGGGTTAAGCATCTGTTAGAAGTAAAGGCCACGCTCTGCCTTTCATGTTTCCTCTGATCTCACAGAGAGACTCATTTAACTTTCTTTCAGATGTTTCTGGTGCACAAGGAAGGAAAACTGGGAGAAGGAATGAAAACTAAACCATTTTACACTGGACCCAAATTCATTCAATGGACATGATCTAATCACATGGTAAAATCCTCAATTCCATCAACATGTTCACATTTCATGTATTGGATTGTGTCTACAGAAACACAAAATATTGGGGGAATCATTTTATCCCCAGATGCCTACCGAGCGTTCGTATGGGCGCTCAGTCGTTAGTCTTCAACCTGCAGCCCTGTATTAAAGGGTAGTGATACCCTGTCTGTCCCCTTCCAATGTTCCTAGGGAGAGGGCCAAAATAATAGTTCCAGTCTAACTATCGTAAGTGATTCTTCTTGTGATTATTGCTGGCAAAGTAATGTATCTCCCAGGGGTAAGGATCTGTATGTCTGTACAAAGCGTTATATCCTAAATAAGCATTATTTGTGGACAATATCATTTCTTTGCATGTGATTAGGGATATTTTGTGCAAAAAGACGATTTTAAATTAAATGGAACATTGGTTAGCAGAGACGAATCACTGTCATTCGCAGTGGAGGGGCAAATGACATTGGTCGCAGCCGGCCATATTAAAGGGTCACAAAACCATTCAGCTGACAGGCGCACTGTCCCGATCGTGCTCCTGGCACGCATGCGCAAAGGATTGGAGCACGGTTGAGAAAGCACACCATCTGATGGAGAGAAGCCATAATGGCGCATCGGTAAGTAAGTTAAACTCTGTTACCCGGGCGTTCTATTATTCACAGGGAAGTGGAAATAAGCAATCTCATCGCCCAGTGAATAATAGATACATTTGCAAGGAACATTAATAGGATGGTTTATTGTCCTTTAAAACACTTCCGACTGACTGACAGGCTGACTGACGGAAACACAGAAATATTGGTTGAAAAATCTTTTTGTGTACCCAGTGTAATGCTGGTTACTAAACAATTAATTCCATGGGTCATTGTGATTGAGAATCCTCTGCTAGGACTGTGACCTCCTTTGATTCTCGCACATACTCAGACAGAAACTCAATGAGGGGGTTTCCACAGGACCCCCACTGGTGAAATGTTTTGTGCATCTGGCAATGTAGCATCCCAGCTGGCAAGAAAACAGCTGTATTTTAAATCCGGAAATACTTTCAGAATTACACAGTCTTGCCACATACGATAATACTGCAAGTCCAATGAATGCTCAGTGTGTAAAAGGAGAAGTAAAGGCTATATTGCATTTTTCATTTACAATGAATCGCTACTACCCAGGGATTCTAAGCGCTAGGTTAAAATGTACATTAAAGTTAAGATTACCAGTAAATCAATGTGATCCCATTCTGGGCCTCTTTACTATTTTCTCGCTATACTAACATCAGGATGACATATCAGTCGTAGATTTACATGGAAGTGACTATAGGAAGCTGGGAAAGATAATCCAAGAAAGAGAGGAAGTGGGAGTCCACGTTTTAATTGCTTTACAGGAAAGTGTCACCTTTTTTCAGTCTTTCTAACCTAACAGCAAAGGTCATGGAGGGAGAAGTCATATAAAATACTTTAAATAGACCTTTAGTTCTCCTTTAAAAGGAAAGCTTCTATATTTAAAAAGGTTTTAAAATTAGCTTATATTTCTATGGATGATACACAGGGTCTGTGATTTGAACAACTAGGTCTTGCCATGCTCCTTGTATGTTTGTATAGTCCTGTAACTACCATGGGGCAGCCCATGCCACTGCACATATTGGGGGCTGTAGTCAAGAGGTCTTCTATTTAAGCCACGGTAAAGGTGTACAATTAAAGACTACACACTTGCAATTAAGTTTGAACAAATCAGACTTTAGTTTACCTCGCAAGCAATAAAACACACATTGTTCTACATACATAATGTTGGAATTGCAACCAAAACTATACCAACCAATGCAATGCTTGCTTTTATTGTTTTATCTGCTGTACACAAGAAAAAGCTAATTCTTGATTGGCTGCTATGGGTTACTAGCCAATCACAAACTCTGACTGACCCAGTTCTTGTTTAGATTAAATTCTAACAATGTTGTGTCCGATCAACTCATCCAGTTCCACCAGACACTAAATTTCTTTAACAAAAGCTTTTTCCTTTTTTGGTGGTGTGGTCAATGTTTAATGGTAAATATCATCTTGTTTGCACTCACTTGAAATAAGGTTTATGGCATGTTCTCTCTAGGTGCTATTGCCAATACAGACCTAGCTTAAAAAGTAGAGATACTGTGCAATTATTTCCACCAGTGCAGTCATTAATCTCCTTGCCTCTTGGGTTATGTGTGTCCTTGTGAACTAAATTCCTTTTCACATTACCAGTTTGTTTAAGCCTCACTGACACATCCATTATAATGAATTTAGAGAAGGATTCAGAGCATTCTGGGAGGAATGAAAGGAGTTTAGTGAGGTGACATCCGCACATGTTCCTGTGAAATATTCTATTTACCTTAACCAGAAGTTTGACCTCACCAGCGAAGAAAAGATTTTTAGACCTTAGGATTCCATTTTGTTACCGTAGCTGCACCACAACACGGTAAAGGCCAAAGAAGTGAATATAATTACCAAGGTTACTTTACCCCAACCGATTTCTGCAGAAAAGTGCAAAGGTTCATTTTAAAGGGCAACTAGAATAGAAAACAGTCTCTGTAAGGAGCTTGGTTCTGTCAAAAACATTTTATGGAAACACAGGCATGGGGAAGTAATGTTGCTGTAAGGGTTATTATTAAAAATTGTAACACTACACACTAATGTGTAATTGGATTCTAAATGGCCATGTTTGGCTTAACCCGGATACAAAACAAAACAAAATTAAGTCTGAGCAACAGAAAGGAGGTTAAACTTTCCCAATCACCTCCGATGAAACGTACCCAAGGTGAGGTATTGTCCATACCACCAGGGTTATATTTTTTTCTTGGAACCCTGGAAAAAACACTTTGCACGCATATTATAGAAGTGCATGTGGTTCGGGACCTTATGCCCAGTCAGTAGGCCCAGAGAGGGGTTCCATGGGTCCAAACTCTCTAGGGGGCTACATTGAAGTTTCACGTTAGGCTGAGCATACTTGCAGCCCTTTTTGCAAATACACCAATGCTATTGGAAAATACAAATTGTATTATTTGGCAGCAAATTGAGTTTCTTCCCCCATCCAATGAACACAATATAATGAAGGATCTCACTGGAAAAAACTTCACTGAGTTGCAGGCCAGTGTGACCTCACTATGGCCAACAACCACTATGGCCCAATTAGTGTAGCAAAGAGTAGTCCAGTGGGAACTTGACCCTCTGCCTACTAGCCTGGTCCTCCCCTGCGCTGCCACCAGGAAACTTCTAGGAGGAAATTGAATGGGAAAAGCCTGAAAACTCCCACGAGACTTCATGAACAAAGCAAACGAACAAAATTAAACAAGTGATTTTGTTAATAAATACAACATGATTGCAAGGTGTAACCTTTCAGTCAGGGGACAAAAATGTTCAACCGCAAACAGAGTTAGGTGCAAACTCTCCAAACCCCCTACCCTAGGGCTTGAGACAATATAAAGCATAGAGAAGGAGATTAGAGTACTGTGTTGTTTGCACAATAAACAGTGATACACAGAGGTAGGGTGCTACCCTAATTATCTTCTAATGCTTTGGACAAAAATGTTTCCACTGTAGCCAATGTTATGGCAGGAATGTGACGACTACGAAAATCAATCACACAGTTCATGAAAGACTCAGGTTTTCAGACACTTGGATAAGGAATTGTAGCGTGCAGATAAGATTCCAAGATAGGGGCTTCTATTTCTTCTCCACTGATAAATACAGATATTACACAGAGGGTTTATGTTTTAGCTTACGTTCTCCTTTAACACACTGATGGCCATTCTATTGACTGCTAATCCATTTGAACCAATCCTAACATTCTTTCAGGGAGATTCAATAAAAGTTTTTAAGGGAGATTCAATAAAAGTTCTTATGGTTTAAAATGGTGCTAATTTTGCCTCAACCAATCAGATCTTATTTAACATTTGAAAGCTAACATCTGATTGGTTGGGGCAAAATTCGCACCATTTTAAACGATAAGAACTTTTATTGAATCTTCCTGTTTATTGTTTAAAATGGTGCTAATTTTGCCCCAACCAATCAGATCTTATTTAACATTTGAAAGCTAACATCTGATTGGTTGGGGAAAAATTAGCACCATGTTTAATGATAAGAACTTTTATTGAATAACCTTTGTGCTTATTGATATTGCGTCACAACATGATTGGTTAAAACCCCGCCGTTGTTTATTACAGTAACAGACATGTTGGTGGCAGTAAAATAGCAACACTTCAGGTTTGTTTTTAGAGGATGGCTACTCCATTAGAAGATATGTATGGTTAAAGGAATTCTTTAAAGTATTGGACCCAATGGTGCAGACTGATATAGGCCGTGAGTATATGATAAATAGTAAAAAACACGTAGAGTTTTACTTCTGCAGAAAATTTTAAAAAAAAACTATTTCTGCCCGTATGGTGTTATCATTTGTGTTTTTATTTCATTTCCAGCATTATCAGCAGCTCACAGCAAAGCGTCCGAGTTATTTATTTGGTTAGGCAATCTTCCCATCGAGCCAGAGAAGCTCTCGTTCATAGTATGATGTCATCGAACGTCTCCGGGATTGTATTCAAAGTGGAAAAACAATACACAGCTGTATTTAAACCAGACACTAGCAGAGACTCACAATCAAAATCAATAAACATCAGAAGGTAGAAAGAGATATCGGGGTCACAAAAACCTCCCCACCACCGTTTCTGGGGCTATAAACACAGACTGTTCTCTTTGTGGTTCTTACAGCCAATGGTGTTGCATTCCTGGTCCTCAAAATAATGACATTTTGCTACCTATTGATGAGATTGTGGGCCAATTGTTGTGGCTACAATAGGCGCTCTGCGGTGCGATTATTGTAGCGCATGTGATCTGAGTGTAGCCTCAGCCTTA
This sequence comes from Hymenochirus boettgeri, assembly GCA_019447015.1. Lineage (NCBI taxonomy): Eukaryota > Metazoa > Chordata > Amphibia > Anura > Pipidae > Hymenochirus > Hymenochirus boettgeri. Next base: position 136,000,180 of record CM033477.1, read on the forward strand.
GAGAATCCATTAAGGCTGTGGCCCCACTTGAGCGCAAGGGAGACAACACAATCACAGCGACGCGTGATTCGTGTGATCAGAAATGGTGATCGCATGCGCCAAGATATTGCACGGAAGCGCAGAGCATGTAGTTGGGCCAGTCCCATAGGCTACTACATGCCTGCGCTTTCCATTAGCACGATCGAATCGCAAACTGGATCTGAAAAACACTAGTGGTGCCTAGCCCTCAGGCTCACTATATATGTAGCAATGTGCAGGAAGTGATTCACAAAGTACATTCCAACTCCCTACGATTTGCATGTATAGAAATACATGTAAAATCCTGCATCTTGCCCCTACATGAAAACATCTCCACGGGGTTAATATTCCAGTATCCTGTAACTATGGACACAGCGTCTTGGAGAGTAAACTCAGCTGTGCTCCGTGTTACAGGGTCTCCTCCAAATCTAAGTAAATACCTTTTCACAAATTAAATGATGCTCCAAATCCCAGACAAGTCATCTTTCACACGGCGACATGGCAACTATTATCGAAATGGAATCACTATGGCAGCTCTGCTCGCAGACCCCCAGTCTACACACAACTGAAAAGCGCGATAGCCTGGGGGCTTACAATAGATTTTAATGGTAAGATAAAATGTGGGGAGTCCAGACGTTACCCAATCAATCAACCGATTCTTCAGTACAGTTCTAGAGATCATCATTGTAAATTTGGAACCTTTCTCCAGCCTTGAGACTTCCAGGGATGGTCTGGAGAGATTCACTGAACATACAACAATGTAAGACCTGAGGATATTGTCCAATTGCAGTGATGCTCTCGACCCAGACAAGCAAAGTAATTAGTTACTCAGCAAAGTGTTGGTGTAAAGGGAATGTAATTAATGGCCCAGGTTAACCTCACTGTGTCTAGCAGGATGCGACATACAAATACCAATATAACGTCTACATTGACTGGGGCACACAAGTTCACAGACCGAGCGAAAGAGGAAAAAAATGCGAACACATTAAAACGCGCATTTTTGGCATTGCAGTGAAAAACGCATAAAACGCATTGCAAAAACGCGTTTAGTCGCAATGCAATTTATTGCGTTTTTTTAATGTGTTTTTGTTGTTTAGTGTGAACGCAGCCTAAGGCTAAGTACGCATGGATTGATATTCTGACCAAACCAACCAATGACAGTCTGGTTGTAATATCGTCCGTATGGTTCTTACGTCCAAATCGTCATGTTCATAAATATCCATAAAAGAACAAACGATTTTGCCCGTGACTGATAACATTTTGACGGTCATATTCGGCCTGGCCCACCAGTCCAGAATATCGACATTGCTATACCTGCAGCAAACAATCAGATGTTATCTAAATGTAGTAGCACGTTAAAAAGCTATAATTTGATTGGTTTCTGCCAATTAGTATCTCAGACAAACCCGCACACCCCTTTTTAAATCAACAACTTATAATTTTTAAACTTAATTCCATTTTTACTTCCCCCCAATGAAATGATTGATGTCTAGCCCCATGTAACAGACTAATATGATTTATTATTCATTTGCCTGTGCCGAGTTGTTTAAAATGAGCTTTGCAGAAAAGAAAACATCCGCCTTGTAAACATGCCTGGGAAATAAAGATAACTAGATATGAGCCATTGCAGCGATCTCCAGCTTTGGTACAGGAAATACCAGCATGCAATGTGTCAAGCAATGTGTCAAGAAAAAGACCAGCTGGAAGGTACAGTTCAGCTTTCAATCTTCAATCCAACCTCACAGCTGGTACAAGGACTGGCTGACTGTTATTCAGATCCACATACCAAAAACCTTCAACGGTTTCCCAGCTGCAAAGTGCGTTGTACACAGCAGAAAGCTGCCCCGCAAAAAGCTGCATCAATGTGTTGTAGCCTTAGGTCTAGGAGGATCATGTCACACTTAGAGAGACCCAAGGAGCCAACACAACTGTGACAATTTGTAACAGCGAAAGATGCAGCATCTTCTAATGTCCCTCTAAAGTTTGGTCTCTCGTCTTGACAGGTGTTCCAGTTGAATGGGTAATGATCTAAATAATCAAATATTTCCATTAGAAGTCATTATCATTGTTAGAACATCCAGGTAATGAGAGTACGGTGTACACATGTCAATTTGGAAGCTGCATCTTCCTTGGCAAACTTGTGAGCTATTGACTTGTAACAGATTTTTTATATGAACATTACGGTCTCTGTTCCAACCCCACCACTGTATAACTAAATAACCCATTGTGTTCATACCAAATGCCACTGCTTCACTAACGGGAATGAAACAGACATTGCCACATGCCCAGACCCCATAAAAAGACATTTATTCCCAGTATCTATGTAGGATCTATGCAGTTTATTCTGTGATTAGGGGTCACTACAAATCCTGTAATAATTACTTAAAGGACAAGTACACTTGAAAATGGGCATTTCTGATAATCTCCCCATAAATATACACAAACATTACCGTAATATGTTAGGTTGGAGCTGCAATTCTAACATTAAAAAAATCAAGCCTGTTCAGTTTTCCATTTGTGGCCCTGGATCTGACCTGATTCATTTCCTTTTTACACATGTGCAGAGACTGGATGCGCTCAGGAGAGGGCATTTAAGCCGTTTCCATTATTTGCGCATGCGGATGTTGGAGAAGAAGCCATTTTCTTTGATTGCATCATTTAAATGGTGATTTATACACATTTGTATCATGTCTACTTCTTATTTAAAGAGAAACTAGAGTTGTTTCTATGTGAAAGAATTGAAGATACATAAAGCTAAATTGGATTTTCAGAAACTAGACCAATTAAAGAAGAATTTTTTATCCTTACTCCTTGTGGTTTTATATACTTTTATGGAACTGCCTCTAGCTCACAGACTAACAAATAACACAAGGTGCCTCCCATGCCAGAATTCTAAAATGACCGCAGGTATGTAACCTAGAGATCCATTAGAAAGTCAGCACCACTGTAGACGATGGGGGATGGATTCCTTGACTTCTCTTCTAGGTCAAGTTCATTTTTAGATGGCCAAGTGTTACAAGCTGAAAGAATCTGAACAGGCTCCAGAAGGAAAGAATGCCGACCACAATTTTAAACCCTGCCGTGCCACAACAGACAATTTCCATTAGGTCAGTCACTGGCTACAGAATTTATTTATAACCGTCATTCCAATTTACAATTAAATTCCAATTGGTCTAATTTCTCGTTCATCCTATCCAGAGCCTCTTGGCTTCTCTGGAATAAGAACAGAGCCTGTTGGGTAATTAAGAAATTATATCGACAGAATGGTCAAAATTCATCCAAAACAAAAATGATCTTGTACTAGTTCTTTTTGCTTTAGCCATTTAAGGCTTTAGAAAATGTAAAATACTAAATTATTCCCTAAAATATCTAAAGAAGGTTGGAAGATGTCCTCACCTGCTCCAATCTCCCAAAATCTATATAGACAATTACAGAATCCACACAATCTAGATAGTGTTTTTCAACCATTAAAATAATTGTAATTTCTCGGGAAACCCCTACATAAAACATTGCCATTTCACAGGGAACCCCTATATAAAACATTGTCATTTCACGGGAAACCCCTATATAAAAATGTCATTTCTCGGGGAACCCCTATATAAAACATTGGCATTTTTTGAGGAACCGCTATATAAAACTGTAATTTCCCTGGGAACCCCTATAGAAAACTGTCATTTCTCGAGGAACCCCTATACAAAACTGTAATTTCTCGGGGAACCTCTACATAAAACATTGTCATTTCTAGGGGAACCCCTATATAAAACGTCATTTCTCGGGAACCCCTATATAAAACATATTCATTTCTTGGGGAACCACATATAAAAAACGTTGTCATTCCTTGGGAAACCCCTAAATAAAACATTGTCATTTCTCAAGGAACCCCTTTATAAAACATTGTCATTTCTCTGGGAACCCCTATATAAAACATCATTTCTCAAGGAACTCTTACACAAAACATTGTCATTTCTCAAGGAACCCTTACATAAAACATTGTCATTTCTCAAGGAACCCTTACATAAAACATTGTCATTTCTCAAGGAACCCTTACATAAAACATTGTCATTTCTCAAGGAACCCCTATATAAAACATTGTCATTTCTTGGGGAACCCCTACATACAATATTGTCATTTCTTGGGGAACCCTACATTAAAACATTGTCATTCTTGGGGAACCCTACATACAATATTGTCTTTTCTGGGGAAACCCCTACATACAATATTGTCATTTCTTGGGGAACCCCTACATACAATAGTCATTTCTTGGGGAACCCCTACATAAAACATTGTCATTTCTTGGGGAACCCTTACATACAATATTGTCTTTTCTTGGGGAACCCCTACATACAATATTGTCATTTCTTGGGGAACCCCTACATACAATAGTCATTTCTTGGGGAACCCCTACATAAAACATTGTCATTTCTTGGGGAACCCTTACATACAATATTGTCATTTCTTGGGGAACCCCTACATACATATTGTCATTTCTGGGGGAACCCCTACATAAAACATTGTCATTTCGGGGAACCCCTACATAAAACATTGTCATTCTTGGGGAACCCCTACATAAAACATTGTCATTTCTTGGGGAACCCTACATAAAAAAACATTGTCATTTCTCAATGAACCCCTAACTGAGAAACGCTGATCTAGGATAAGCCCAAACGTGTATTATTCTAAGCGATGGGAAAAGTGACTTTGAGAAAATGGGAACTAACCTTCTCAACACAGCAATTGGACGGATATCAACCACAAATTAAACCCACTTCAGAGTTGTAATAACATTACGTGAATGGATTTGGACCCCGTTGGGTCAACCCTGTAATGTACATATGGTCTATGGAATGTACTGTATACAAAACAACAGAGACAACTGCCCACGTGACCCCACGTGAACCGAAATTCATTGGGGAATGTGCGACACACTGTAATGGTTAAATGGGAAAATCAAATAGTTTATAAACCTGCAGGATAAGTAATGGACAGTGAGAATCCCACACAGGTAGGCATGTGGAAATCTGACCATCCATATTACCGGACAGTGATGGTGAAATCCATACGTGACTGTATTTAATGTATTTAGCTGATATTATTAATGTCATCCGACTGATTATTATACCCACAGGTAGAAAAACAAACAAAAAGCCACCTAACCATTACAGACCTCTTCTGACACAGAATCTCCCATGACACTCAGTATTGAATGGTGACTTCTACAAGATGCAGCAACAAAGTTGTCAGTGTAAATTAGTCCTTAGAAGTTATTGCTGGTGATAAAAACACTACTGTAATCTGTAGGTGGACATCCCTAGTAATCAGGTAAATAAAGTGCAAATATATCAGTTGGGGTGGGGGGGCAGGCTTTTTGTATTAAGGGTGGACAAGCCCCTTAATATATTATTAGCGATGGAAGCACTTTTTATCTGCTAGAAGAGGTCAACTCCTTTATTAAAGGGTATGTCCACCCTTTTTATATGTTACTCTCTCGCAAGCAGAGGGGCGGGACCGGCAGTCTCGTCTGTGATTGGCTGAGCGGCAGCCAATCACGGACGCGGCTGCCGGGAGTTCATTTCGGCGGAGGAAAGAGGGGAGGTAAGTAAAGTTTGAGGCACTTTTAAATAAAATAAATAAAGCGGTTGGGGCTGGGGGGACAGGGGGAATGTTACATATAAAGGGATTAACACTAGGGGGAGGGAGAGGAGGGGAGTGGGGGGGGAGAAGGGATGCAGTACGCATGCCAAACTTCTCCGGAGGCCAGGTGGAGGCAGAGTCCTATTATGACTCTGCTATCCTCCTGGTGGGCAGTTTTTGGGACTTTTGGGGGGGGGGACTACAGGAGAACCATATGGAGCTGGTGTGAGGTAAGTATTAAACTACACTACATGATGGGGCAGGTAGGGGGGGGGGATTATAGTTTTGGGGCTGGACATGCCCTTTAAGAAGGAATCGTTTATGTTATATAATGACGACATTACAACATCTTTCTGATGCCGATACATGCTGCTTGCAAACCACAAGACAAGGGTGGAAAAAGATCAAAAAGCACACCCCCCCAAGCACCATTTACATGGGCCTGAATAACAGTATGTATCATCTGGTACTGTCTATACCAGCAGAGTGGGGACGTGACCAGCTAAGCACATTGCTCATAAAGGGGGAATTCCCAGAAAAATCACCTTAACGTGTTAACTAGTATTTTACTGTAAAATAGCAATACAGTAAATACCATTGCTACCACTTGAAGAACTGGATGAAATAATTGTAAAGTGTGTACAGTGACTGGCCATACCCCTGATCTCAGTCACATGCTCCCTTGCCTATTCTGTCCTGTAAAAAGATTGGCTAAAGACTACTAGTGGGTGTGACCAACTGTAACAAGTTCCTGCAGTATCTTAGGACTGAGCATGTGTAAAGAATATAATGGTCAGTGACCACACTGTGTGATACTGGGACACTGGGAAATAAAACACAAACCTCATTTCTCAACAACCATATTAAAATGAGAGGTGAAACACTGATTACTGTTTTTAACCTTCGAATTCAATGTTGTTCTGGGGCTTTAGTTGTTCTTTAAAGAGCCGGAAGGATTCACCAGAACATTTTACCTGAAATGTGCAACATGAGACATTAAATTCTACTTGAGCTTAGTGTGACCAACAGAGCTTCCTAAAAACAGGTCATACCAGTGGATTAGGCAGCTTCATGGAGTTTTCCGGGACGTTAATAGAGACATCCTCAATGCAGTACACTGGTGCCTGAAATCTTCTGTATTATCATACTAAGCCAGTAACGACAACATGAGCCATTCAGTTCTACCCAAATAAAGGGCACCCAGTTCTGCACTAAAGGGAATGTTCTCCCTTAAAACAAAAAACTGGTCAATTATCAGATACCTGCCTCCAACTGATCTATTTTGCTATTTATTACCTTTATTACTAACCAGATATTTAAGGAATATTATTGTCCACATTCTGGTAGAGTACATTGGCCCCTCCTTCCATGCAGTCAATAAAGGCTGTGACTGCTGACATCACAACCAATGAATGACTGCTGTTTTGCCTGCTGCCTCCTCTGCACATGCTCAGGGCTTATAAAAAGCTCTTTGAGCAGAGGGAGGAAGCAAATACCTTTGCTGAAAAGGAACAGAACGTATTAAATATCTATTTACAAATACAAGAAACAAACTGGGAAAATAGCAGTTGGGGTTGTGGGCAGATAACGGACAAGTTTTTTATTTTAAGGGTGGGCATGGTCTTCAAAAGTATATTTTACTTTGATCATGTGTAATCAGAGAAAGAGAACATATATGAAGAAGAACATATATGAGGATAATGGTAATTATAGTTCCTTATCAGCAACATTGAAAGTTGACCCTGTCATTAACAAATCAGAAAAAGGATGACTAAAGCTAGGCACACACAGTATCGGTATCGGGGTTTATTGGTACCGTGTACCTTGTTTTCAGAACACGTGTCCGCCGAACGTTCGGTCCGGCAGAGTGCTCGTTTGGAAGAGGGAAAATTTCCCTCCGCCGCAGTAGACTCTCTATTCGGGACTGTGTGCATGCAGATTTTTGAAAAATGACTGACATGATCTTGCAGATCCTGTCTGTCATCTTTCAAAAATCTTTACAGTGTGTAACCCAGCTTAAGGGGGACACATACAGGGAGATTCAATAAAAGTTCTTATCGTTTAAAATGGTGCTAATTTTGCCCCAACCAATCAGATATTATTTAACATTTGAAAGCTAACATCTGATTGGTTGGGGCAAAACTAGCACCATTTTTAATGATTAGAACTTTTATTGAATAACCCTGATAGTGCTTTAGATAACCAATGGTAGAATCTGTGCATACACTACAATAGTGAGGAATTACTGTCTAGAGCTCAACGCCAACATTCCATAACGATGTCTCAGCTAGGGAGTCTACGCATACACGTGTGGTCCACCCATAAAACATTTTCATGACGATTTAATTAGTTTAATTGCTATGCTTAATCGCTTCAAATCTACACAGGAAAAATAATTCTTTAGAGGATCTTTGTAGCCTGAGAGCTTGAAAAAACAAATTGTATGTTTTTCAAATATAATATCAAATCAGGTCCAAACAGAAAAGTTTTCAATAGGGGTCCACGTGGTGGAGATCTATGGCCTAAATCTTAGGGCTAGGTCAAACTCCGGTGTTTTCTGCCTTAAAATCTAGCGCAAATCGGGTATTGAATTAGGGGACTTTGTCGTTGCCTGTGCAGACAGCGCAGGGGTTAATGTCGTGTTGCTTTATATTGAATGGTAGCATTTGATTGGTTGTTGCAGATTACAAACTATAGTAAGAAAAACTCACCCTCCACCCATCCAACCCATGGCGAGGACCTAAAGTGATCGCTTGGCCTATTTGTTCCACCCCCCCATTCAGCCTATGGCCTTACCAATAGAAAGATATTCTCTGCAAGGATCGAATCTTCCTATTAGACAGGACAGAGAGAGGTGGGGGTGGAACAGAGTGACCCAGCGACTTAGTACTGGATATTAAAGAAAAACCCTGTAGTTTTAGTTCCTCACCATGGGTACTATTCATGGGTGGGCATCAGGGGAGGATTGGTCCAGTAGGCTGAGGGGTAAATGCCCCCCGGGCTGGTCTCCAATGAATAATTTGGGCTGGTCTCAAATGAAAAATTTGGGCTGGCAAAGAAGCTATTAGTAAGTTATGCGCTTAACAGGCTTAACACATGCTCTAACATGGGCAAGGAACAGCTCTCTAAATCACTAGCCAGTGTTATCAGCACTCCAGATCATTACCCAGTGTTATCAGCATTCCAGATCATTACCCAGTGTTATCAGCATTCCAGATCATTACCCAGTGTTATCAGCCCTCCAGATCATTACCCAGTGTTATCAGCCCTCCAGATCATTACCCAGTGTTATCAGCATTCCGATCATTACCAGTGTATCAGCATTCCAGTCATCACCAGTGTTATCAGCATTCCAGAATCATCCCAGTGTTATCACATTCCGATCATTACCCGTGTTATCAGCATCCAGATCTTACCCAGTGTTATCAGCCTCCAGATCATTACCCAGTGTTATCAGCATTCCAGATCATTACCCAGTGTTATCAGCATTCCAGATCATTACCCAGTGTTATCAGCATTCCAGATCATTACCCAGTGTTATCAGCATTCCAGATCATTACCCAGTGTTATCAGCATTCCAGATCATTACCCAGTGTTATCAGCCCTCCAGATCATTACCCAGTGTTATCAGCCCTCCAGATCATTACTCAGTGTTATCAGCCCTCCAGATCATTACCCAGTGTTATCCTGTCTCCAGTTCATTACCCAGTGTTGTTAGCCCTCCAGATCTTTAGCCAGTGTTATCAACCCTTTAAGTTTATTACCCAGTATTGTCAGCACTCCAGATCATTATCCATCAGTTTATTAGTCTGTTTAGTATCTTAAACACATTAACACTTGAAAATGTTGCAGGGAACAATGTATAATGAGAAAGTAGTCTTATAAATGTGTGTGACCTTAGCAAAGTGGGCATGGTCAAACATTTTTGTGATCTACCGTGAAAGGGACACTTGGTTATATTTGCCCCCCAGGTCAAAACGCCCCAGCCTCCCCTGGTGGGCCTGGGGGAAGGTGTGTCTTCAACACATGATTGCTTTGCACAGGCCAAAGATGGCAGCCTTAGACAACTGTTGACAGGGCTTTTTCTTGTAGCACAACAGCAGCAGCAGAGATAAAGTGAAGGACGACTTTATCACCATCCCTGCAAACATTCCTCTAAATATTCACTTGACAAATTTAGACTGAGGAACATGGGAACAGAAGGTCAATTTTCACAAAGGATACGGACCCTTATATCTGTGCTCGACCTGCCTGCATACAGACACCACACGATTGCTATGAAATATATCAATATCATTTCTACTGAGATATAGGTTTTCATTGAAGGATAACTTATTGGAAAAACAGCTTGTAAATATAGTTTGCTTTAGTTGACCTTTAATAAAACACAGATCACTCGCACACCATAAATCAGTAAATATATAAAATTATACAGAATTTTACTCTATGTCTCTAATCTGTCTCCAGGTGTTTGAAAACCACAACTCCCAGCGTTCCCCCTAAAAGCATTTAACAACATCAGAATGCAGCCTAGGAATGCTGGGAGCTGTAATTTTCAAAAACATGATGATTACAGATTGGATATCCCTGCAATACATCCATCCATTTATATTCTGATCATGTGGAGAGAATGTTTGCAAGCAATAAAAAGATTTGCTTGGTTAAACAAAGACAGCAGACTAGTGTTCATAGTGCACAGTTGTCAAGGACACTAACATCCAAAAGTGTCAAAGTTATTACACAGTATCAGAGAAAAGCTTTGGGCTTGTAGGTTATACGAAACATGCTTTTTATTACAACTCTTCATTTGTGAGTTTAAATATGTGGCACAGCCAATCAGAATCACTGGTTAGATAAGAGCAGATACCAATCAGAATCCCTGGGTGGATAAGTGCAGGTACCAATCAGAATCACTGGTTAAATAAAGGCAGGTACCTATCAGAATCCTTGGTTGGATAAAGGCAGCTACCTATGAGAATACTTGGTTGGATAAAGTGCAGGTACCAATCAGAATCACTAGTTGGATAAGTGCAGGTACCAATCAGAATCACTAGTTGGATAAGTGCAGGTACCAATCAGAATCACTAGTTGGATAAGTGCAGGTACCAATCAGAATTACTTGTTAGATAAGTTCAGGTATCAATCAGAATCACTGGTTAGGTAAGTTCAGGTACCAATCAATCACTGGTTAGATAGGTTCAGGTACCAATCAATCACTGGTTAGATAAGTTCAGGTACCAATCAGATCACTGGTTAGATAAGTTCAGGTACCAATCAGAATCACTGGTTAGATAAGTTCAGGTACCAATCAGAATCACTGGTTAGATAAGTTCAGGTACCAATCAGAATCACTGGTTAGATAAGTTCAGGTACCAATCAGAATCACTGGTTAGATAAGTTCAGGTACCAATCAGAATCACTGGTTAGATAAGTTCAGGTAGGTACCAACCAGAATCACTGGTTAGATAAGTTCAGGTACCAATCAGATCACTGGTTAGATAAGTCAGGTACCATCAGATTCACGTTATAGTACAGGTATCAATCAATTCACTGGTTAGATAAGTTCAGGTACCAATCGAATCACTGGTTAGATAAGTTCAGGTACCAATCAGATTCACGGTTAGATATACAGGTATCATCAGATTCACTGGTTAGAAAGTTCGTACCAATCAGATTCACTGGTTAGATAAGTACAGGTATCAATCAGATTCACTGGTTAGATAAGTTCAGGTACCAATCAATTCACTGTTAGATAAGTACAGGTATCAATCAGAATCACTTCTTAGATAAGTTCAGGTACCAATCAGATTCACTGGTTAGATAAGTACAGGTATCAATCAGAATCACTGGTTAGATAAGTTCAGGTACCAATCAGATTCACTGGTTAGATAAGTACAGGTATCAATCAGATTCACTGGTTAGATAAGTTCAGGTACCAATCAGATTCACTGGTTAGATAAGTACAGGTATCAATCAGAATAACTGGTTAGATAAGTTCAGGTACCAATCAGATTCACTGGTTAGATAAGTACAGGTATCAATCAGAATCACTTCTTAGATAAGTTCAGGTACCAATCAGATTCACTGGTTAGATAAGTACAGGTATCAATCAGAATCACTTCTTAGATAAGTTCAGGTACCATCAGATCACTGGTTAGATAAGTACAGGTATCAATCAGAATAACTGGTTAGATAAGTTCAGGTACCAATCAGATTCACTGGTTAGATAAGTACAGGTATCAATCAGAATCACTGCTTAGATAAGTTCAGGTACCAATCAGATTCACTGGTTAGATAAGTACAGGTATCAATCAGAATCACTGCTTAGATAAGTTCAGTACCAATCAGATTCACTGTTAGATAAGTACAGGTATCAATCAGAATAACTGGTTAGATAAGTTCAGGTACCAATCAGATTCACTGGTTAGATAAGTACAGGTATCAATCATAATCACTGCTTGATAAGTTCAGGTACCAATCAGATTCACTGGTTAGATAAGTACATATCAATCAGAATCACTGCTTAGATAAGTTCAGGTACCAATCAGATTCACTGGTTAATAGTACAGGTATCAATCAGAATCACTGCTTAGATAAGTTCAGGTACCAATCAGATTCACTGGTTAGATAAGTACAGGTATCAATCAGAATCACTGCTTAGATAGTTCAGGTACCAACAGATTCACTGGTTAGATAAGTACAGGTATCAATCAGAATCCACTGCTTAGATAAGTTCAGGTACCAATCAGATTCACTGGTAGATAAGTACAGTATCAATCAGATCACTGCTTAGATAAGTTCAGGTACCACAGATTCACTGGTTAGATAAGTCAGGTACCAATCAGAATCACTGCTTAGATAAGTTCAGGTACCAATCAGATTCACGGTTAGATAAGTACAGGTATCACAATCAAATCATGCTTAGTAAGTTCAGGTACCATGCTAAGTACATGATTAGAACCGACCCGGTAATACACAATAGGAAGTTGAATGATACCCATTCCCTAGCAACATACAAGTCCTATGTTCTACCTATCATTAAAATGAGAGCAAATAATATGTAGCGATCCTTTCATTCATATACTAACAAAACACATGCAAGTAGTAAATAACAGTATTAAACAGGAAATACACATCAATAAAGGGCAAATCCCACTCACAGCCATCACACAGACTATCAGTGTGTAACACAAAGAACATAATTGCCCTGTAGTGTTCCTTTCCTGGTACCTCACCGCAACCCATCATTTGCCTACATCAGTAATTAACAGAGATTGGGGTTAACTGTTGGTTTAATGTTTATAAATAACCTTCCCTGTACACACAGATTTACTAAGTGAATCTGCTGTATACGGGACAATTACAACATACAAAATGGTCATCATGTGTGTTCAGAGATGGTGGTTGCCCAGATTTGTTAGCCTTTAGCATCACACCTGAGGAATGCATGGAGTTATTTCAAACTGAATGGAATGAATCCTTACTATGCCTGACAGAGAGGGACAGATTAGGGATCAGAAAGCCAAAACCTGACGTTTGACAGTTAACAGTTTAACCGCTGGTGAAAGACTTAAAATAACAGTTACAGTTTGGAAGAGGCTTTTAAAATAAAAATTCCTTTTGACCAGAACTAGAATGCCAGGAATGCGGTTCCCAGGCTCGCTAGGAAAAAGCTCGGCAACTGTTACCTGAGGGCAGAAAGACATAAGCAATTGACCTGCAATCACTGTGAACCGCGGGAAGGAGAGGCACAATGAATGGTTTGAGACAGCAGCCTCTAGACATTAATGGGTTAATATTAGTCCGTAATCTGTAGATAATTCCCGGGCACCTGTTGTTTCATTTTAATACATTTTATTGATGTTTCACGACACCTCAGTTCGTCTTCTGATGAAGACGAACTGAGTGTCGTCGAAACGTTAAATAACATTTATTGGAATTTAATAAACAGTGTGCCGGGAATTATTACACTAACTGGTGGCACTGGACTGGATGATGTCAGAAGTCCCATACAAACATGGTTAATATTAGTTTGATTGATTGTAGACACTTCCAACCTGTGACCCCCTCCAGCTGTTCTCACTACTACAAACTCCTACAGTATAGAATTTACTATAACATCCCTGTAGATTTCATTTCCAGTACAAAACCTATGTATTCAACGGTTCTTACCTTAGGGCTGCAGTCTGCAGGATAATTCTGATAAAAGAGCAGGGAGTGGGGATAAGGTTAGGAGGAAGGCACAGTGTGATCACTCTGTTGCCAGAACATGTCTTCTCCTTTAGGATACAATCCAGAGTTCTGCAGTTGTCTCCTTATGGTTAAGCTTCCTGTTTCCACCTTTAGTACAGGTGTCTGTAAAACCAACGTCAAACTTTTAGGTTCCACTGGTTACATTTGATTGCATGCTCTTTGAACAGTGATTGGTTTCCCACCCTGTGGCACTAAACACCTAGAGAGAAACATCTCAATGTTAGAAGTGCATAGATGACCATTTGTGATACAGTCAATGTTCTATTTCTAGAGGCGATTTACAAACACTGCGCAGGATGCAGATCAATATTAACTGGCACTGCGTAGATCTATATTAACTGGCACTGTATAGATCAATATTAACTGGCCCTGCGTAATATATATTACTGGCACTGCGTAGATCTATTTAACTGGCACTGTATAGATCAATATTATGGACTGGTAATATTCTGCAACTGCTCCAGATCATTACCCAGTGTTATCAGCATTCCAGATCATTACCCAGTGTTATCAGCATTCCAGATCATTACCCAGTGTTATCAGCCCTCCAGATCATTTACCGGGGTTCACTTCCCAGATCCTTACCCAGTGTTATCAGCCCTCCAGATCATTACCCAGTGTTATCAGCCCTCCAGATCATTGCCCAGTGTTATCAGCCCTCCAGATCATTACCCAGTGTTATCAGCCCTCCAGATCATTACCCAGTGTTATCAGCATTCCAGATCATTACCCAGTGTTATCAGCATTCCAGATCATTACCCAGTGTTATCAGCCCGCCAGATCATTACCCGTGTTATCAGCCCTCCAGACTCAGTACACCAGTGTTATCAGCCCTCCAGATCATTACCCAGTGTTATCCTGTCTCCAGTTCATTACCCAGTGTTGTTAGCCCTCCAGATCTTTAGCCAGTGTTATCAACCCTTTAAGTTTATTACCCAGTATTGTCAGCACTCCAGATCATTATCCAGTCAGTTTATTAGTCTGTTAGTTATCTTAAACACATTATACACTTGAAAATGTTGCAGGGAACAATGTATAATGAGAAAAGTAGTCTTATAAATGTGTGTGACCTTAGCAAAGTGGGCATGGTCAAACATTTTGTGATCTACCGTGAAAGGGACACTTGGTTATATTTGCCCCCCAGGTCAAAACGCCCCAGCCTCCCCTGGTGGGCCTGGGGGAAGGTGTGTCTTCAACACATGATTGCTTTGCACAGGCCAAAGATGGCAGCCTTAGACAACTGTTGACAGGGCTTTTTCTTGTAGCAAACAGCAGCAGCGAGATAAAGTGAAGGACGACTTATCACCATCCTGCAAACATTCCTTCTAATTCACTTGACAAATTTAGACTGAGGAACATGGGAACAGAAGGTCAATTTTCACAAAGGATACGGACCCTTATATCTGTGCTCGACCTGCCTGCATACAGACACCACACGATTGCTATGAAATATATATCAATATTCATTTCTACTGAGATATAAAGGTTTTCATTGAAGGATAACTTATTTGGAAAAACAGCTTGTAAATATAGTTTTGCTTTAGTTGACCTTTAATAAAACACAGATCACTCGCACACCATAAATCAGTAAATATATAAAATTAATACAGAATTTTACTCTATGTCTCTAATCTGTCTCCAGGTGTTTGAAAACCACAACTCCCAGCGTCCCCCTAAAAGCATTTAACAACATCAGAATGCAGCCTAGGAATGCTGGGAGCTGTAATTTTCAAAAACATGATGATACACAGATTGGATATCCCTGCATACATCCATCCATTTATATCTGATCATGTGGAGAGAATGTTTGCAAGCAATAAAAAGATTTGCTTGGTTAAACAAAGCAGCAGACTAGTGTTCATAGTGCACAGTTGTCAAGGACATAACATCCAAAAGTGTCAAAGTTATACACAGTATCAGAGAAAAGCTTTGGGCTTGTAGGTTATACGAAACATGCTTTTTATTACAACTCTTCATTTGTGAGTTTAAATATGTGGCACAGCCAATCAGAATACTGGTTAGATAAGAGCAGATACCATCAGACTGGGTGGATAAGTGCAGGTACCAATCAGAATCCTGGTTAAATAGACAGGTACCTATCAGAATCCTTGGTTGGATAAGGCAGCTACCTATGGAATACTGGTTGGAAAAGTGCAGGTACCAATCAGAATCACTAGTGGATAAGTGCAGGTACCAATCAGATCACTAGTTGGATAAGTGCAGGTACCAATCAGAATCATAGTTGGATAAGTGCGGTACCAATGAATTACTTGTTAGATAAGTTCAGGTATCAATCAGAATCACTGGTTAGGTAAGTTCAGGTACCAATCAATCACTGGTTAGATAGGTTCAGGTACCAAACATCACTGGTTAGATAAGTTCAGGTACCAATCAGAATATTGTTAGATAAGTTCAGGTACCAATCAGAATCACTGGTTAGATAAGTTCAGGTACCAATCAGAATCACTGGTTAGATAAGTTCAGGTACCATCAGAATCACTGGTTAGATAAGTTCAGGTACCAATCAGAATCACTGGTTAGATAAGTTCAGGTACCAATCAGAATCACTGGTTAGATAAGTTCAGTAGGTACCAACCAGAATCACTGGTTAGATAAGTTCAGGTACCAATCAGAATCACTGGTTAGATAAGTTCAGGTACCAATCAGATTCACTGGTTAGATAAGTACAGGTATCAATCAGATTCACTGGTTAGATAAGTTCAGGTACCAATCAGAATCACTGGTTAGATAAGTTCAGGTACCAATCAGATTCACTGGTTAGATAAGTAAAGGTATCAATCAGATTCACTGGTTAGATAAGTTCAGGTACCAATCAGATTCACTGGTTAGATAAGTACAGGTATCAATCAGATTCACTGGTTTGATAAGTTCAGGTACCAATCAGATTCACTGGTAGATAAGTACAGGTATCCATCAGAATCACTTTTAGATAAGTTCAGGTACCAATCAGATTCACTGGTTAGATAAGTACAGGTATCATCAGAATCACTGGTTAGATAAGTTCAGGTACCAACAGATTCACTGGTTAGATAAGTACAGGTATCATCAGAATCATTAATAAGCAGGTACCATCAGATTCACTGGTTAGATAAGTACAGGTATCAATCAGAATAACGGTTAGATAAGTTCAGGTACCAATCAGATTCACTGGTTAGATAAGTACAGGTATCAATCAGAATACTTCTTAGATAAGTTCAGGTACCAATCAGATTCACTGGTTAGATAAGTACAGGTATCAATCAGAACTCTTAGATAAGTTCAGGTACCAATCAGATTCACTGGTTAGTAAAGTACAGGGATCAATCCGAATAAATGTTGATAAGTTCAGGTACCAATCAGATCACTGGTTAGATAAGTACAGGTATCAATCAGAATCACTGCTTAGATAAGTTCAGGTACCAATCAGATTCACTGGTTAGATAAGTACAGGTATCAATCAGAATCAATCTTAGATAAGTTCAGGTACCCATCAGATTCACTGGTTAGATAAGTACAGGTATCAATCAGAATACACTGTTGATAAGTTCGGTACCAATCAGATTCACTGGTTAGATAAGTACAGGTATCAATCAAATACACTGCTTAGATAAGTTCAGGTACCAATCAGATTCACTGGTTAGATAAGTACAGGTATCAATCAGAATCACTGCTTAGATAAGTTCAGGTACCAATCAGATTCACTGGTTAGAAAGTACAGGATCAATCAGAATCACTGCTTAGATAAGTTCAGGTACCAATCAGATTCACTGGTTAGATAAACAGGTATCATCAGAATCACTGCTTAGATAAGTTCAGGTACCAATCAGATTCACTGGTTAGATAGTAAAGGTACAATCAGAATCACTGTTAGATAAGTTCAGGTACCAATCAGATTCACTGGTTGATAAGTACACGGTATCAATCAGAATCACTGCTTAGATAAGTTCAGGTACCACTCAGATTCACTGGTTAGATAAGTTCAGGTACCAATCAGAATAACACCTTAGATAAGTTCAGGTACCAATCAGATTCACTGGTTAGATAAGTACAGGTATCAATCAGAATCACTGCTTAGATAAGTTCAGGTACCACTGCTAAGTACATGATTAGAACCGACCCTGGTAAATACACAATAGGAAAGTTAGAATGATACCCATTCCCTAGCAACATACAAGTCCTAGTTCTACCTATCATTAAAATGAGAGCAAATAATATGTAGCGATCCTTTCATTCATATACTAACAAAACACATGCAAGTAGTAAATAAACAGTATTAAACAGGAAATACACATCAATAAAGGGCAAATCCCACTCACAGCCATCACACAGACTATCAGTGTGTAACACAAAGAACAATAATTGCCCTGTAGTGTTCCTTTCCTGGTACCTCACCGCAACCCATCATTTGCCTACAGATCAGTAATTAACAGAGATTGGGGTTAACTGTTGGTTTGTAATGTTTATAAATAACCTTCCCTGTACACACAGATTTACTAAGTGAATCTGCTGTATACGGGACAATTAACAACATACAAAATGGTCATCATGTGTGTTCAGAGCATGGGATGGTTACCAGATGTTTGTTAGCCTTTAGCATCAGCACCTGAGGAATGCATGGAAGTTATTTCAAACTGAATGGAATGAATCCTTACTATGCCTGACAGAGAGGGACAGATTAGGGATCAGAAAGCCAAAACCTGACGTTTGACAGTTAACAGTTTAACCGCTGGTGAAAGACTTAAAATAACAGTTACAGTTTGGAAGAGGCTTTTAAAATAAAAATTCCTTTTGACCAGAACTAGAAATGCCAGGAATGCGGTTCCCAGGCTCGCTAGGAAAAAGCTCGGCAACTGTTACCCTGAGGCAGAAAGACATAAGCAATTGACCTGCAATCACTGTGAACCGCGGGAAGGAGAGGCACAAATGAATGGTTTGAGACAGCAGCCTCTAGACATTAATGGGTTAATATTAGTCCGTAATCTGTAGATAATTCCCGGGCACACTGTTTGTTTCATTTTAATACATTTTATTTGATGTTTCAACGACACTCAGTTCGTCTTCTGATGAAGACGAACTGAGTGTCGTCGAAACGTTAAATAACATTTATTGGAATTTAATAAACAGTGTGCCCGGGAATTATTACACTAACTGGTGGCACCTGGACTGGATGAGTGCAGAAGTCCCATACAAAACATGGGTTAATATTAGTTTGTATTTGATTGTAGACACTTCCAACCTGTGACCCCCTCCAGCTGTTCCACTACAAACTCCTACAGTATAGAATTTACTATAAACATCCCTGTAGATTTCATTTCCAGTACAAAACCTATGTATGTCAACGGTTCTTACCTTAGGGCTGCAGTCTGCAGGATAATTCTGATAAAAGAGCAGGGAGTGGGGGATAAGGTTAGGAGGAAGGCAAGGTGTGATCACTCTGTTGCCAGAACATGTCTTCTCCTTTAGGATACAATCCAGAGTTCTGCAGTTGTCTCCTTATGGTTAAGCTTCCTGTTTCCACCTTTAGTACAAGGTTGTCTGTAAAACCAACGTCAAACTTTTAGGTTCCACTGGTTACATTTGATTGCATGCTCTTTGGAACAGTGATTGGTTTCCCACCCTGGTGGCACTAAACACCTAGAGAGAAACATTCTCAATGTTAGAAGTGCATAGATGACCATTTGTGATACAGTCAATGTTCTATTTCTAGAGGCTGATTTACAACACTGCGCAGGATGCAGATCAATATTAACTGGCACTGCGTAGATCTATATTAACTGGCACTGTATAGATCAATATTAACTGGCACTGCGTAAATATATATTTACTGGCACTGCGTAGATCTATATTAACTGGCACTGTATAGATCAATATTAACTGGCACTGCGTAAATATATATTTACTGGCACTGCGTAGATCTATATTTACTGGCACTGCGTAGATCTATATTTACTGGCACTGCGTAGATCTATATTTACTGGGACTGCATCGATCAATATTAACTGTCACTGCGTAAATCTATATTAACTGTCACTGCGTAAATCTATATTAACTGTCACTGCGTAAATCTATATTTACTGGCACTGCGTAGATCTATATTTACTGGCACTGCATCAATCAATATTAACTGTCACTGCGTAAATCTATATTAACTGTCACTGTGTAAATCTATATTAACTCTCACTGCCTAAATCTATATTAACTTTCACTGCCTAAATCTATATTAACTGTCACTGCGTAAATCTATATTAACTGTCACTGTGTAAATCTATATTTACTGGCACTGCGTAGATCTATATTAACTGTCACTGCATAAATCTATATTAACTGTCACTGCGTAAATCTATATTAACTGACACTGCGTAGATCTATATTAACTGACACTGCGTAGATCTATATTAACTGGCACTGCGTAGATCTATATTAACTGGCACTGCATAGATCTATATTCTATTTTAACTGGCACTGCATAGATCTATATTAACTCACTGCGTAAATCAGTATAAACTGGCACTGTGTAAATATATATTAACTGACACTTCGTAAATCTATATAACCTACCCCAGTAGTGGATTTCTATGGTAGGAACTGCAAGATTATAGCCTTATAATCTTACAGTTCCAGGAGGAGAAGGAAACCAGAAGCCACAAAGGGGTAGGTTATAAGAAATAATGCACCCCCAACTGTAAATTAAAGGGATATTAAGTCACCTTGGAGTTCCGTGCCCTGTATAAAAGGTACTCGGCCTGCGGCCTTGTGCTTTTATATGGTCACGGAACTCCTCTGTGACTTCTAATATCCTAATCCTAATTTACAGTTGGGGATGCATTATCCACTATATTAGCTATCACTGCGTAAATCTATATTAACTGGCACCGCTTAGATCTATATTAACTGGCACTGCGTAATTCTATATTAAATATTAACTGGCACTGCGTAATTCTATATTAACTGGCACTGCGTAATTCTATATTAACTGGCACTGTGTAGATCTATATTAACTGGCACTGCGTAGATTTATTTTAATTGGCACTGCGTAGATCTATATTAACTGGTACTGCGTAGATCTATATTAACTGGCACTGTGTAGTTACATTAACTGGCTGGCACTGCAAAGATCTACACTAACTGGCACTGCGTAGCTCCACACTAACTGCCACTGCAGAGATCGATTTTAACTGACACTGGGTAGATCAATATTAACTGGCACTGCATAGATCTACATTAACTAGCACTGCTTAGATCTATATTAACTGGCACTGCTTAGATCTATATTAACTGGCACTGCATAAATCATGGCATGAATGTTTACACCTTGTATATTAACTGTAAAGCTGTTAATGGCACATTACACTCGGAAACCCTGCACTATAACTGTACAACTACATCATATATCTACTGATACTCCATGGGGCCACCATTAACCTGTGCTCACTGGCTGAATCACTATAATTCCCAAATGCACTTTCCTGTGCCCTCAAATTTTCTCCATGACTCCCTACCACCAACTAACCACTCCCAGTACCCCACAGATACATCTTTCCTGTCTATCTGCTGTCCCCGTTATGTTTTCCATCCACCCACATGAACCTAAACCTCCTTACCAGACTGAACCCCAATGTCTATTATGTACCACACTTCCAGTCCAACCTACTGTTATTGACTTACTACTACCATAACAAATATCCCTATTGCTCCACACATTCCAACCTGTCCTCATTGCCCCACTACATCTTTCCCTTATTGCACCCACTCAATGCAAACTTTTCATATAACTCCAACTCCCACATTCCCTTATTGCCCCACTCACACTCCAACCTGTCATTGTTGCCCCACTCACACTCCAACCTGTTTTTGTTGCCTCACTTACTCTCCAAATTTTCCTTGTTGCCCCACTCACTCCAACCTGTCCCACTCACTCTCCAACTTTTCCTTGTTGCCCCACTTACACTCCAACCTTTCCTTGTTGCCCTACTTACACTCCAACCTTTCCTTGTTGCCCCACTCACACTCCAACCTGTCCCATTCACTCTCAGACTTTTCCATGTTGCCCCAATTACACTCCAACCTGTCCTTGTTGCTCCACTCACACTCCAACCTGTCCTTGTTTCCCCACTCGCACTCACCTGTCCTTGTTGTCACACTCACACCTGTCCCACTCACTCTCCAACCTGTCCTTGTTGCCCCACTCACACTCCAACCTGTCCCATTCACTCTCCAACTTTTCCTTGTTGCCCCACTCACTCTCCAACCTGTCCCACTCACACTCCAACCTGTCCCACTCACTCTCCAACCTGTCCTTGTTGCCCCACTTACACTCCAACCTGTCCTTGTTGCCCCACTTACACTCCAACCTGTCCTTGTTGCCCCACTCACACTCCAACCTGTCCTTGTTGCCCCACTCTCACTCCAACCAGTCCCACTCACTATCCAGCTTTTCCTTGTTGTCCCACTCACACTCCAACCTGTCCTTGTTTCCCCACTTACACTCCCATCCTATTATCCCCCATAACTTACTTTCCAAGACCCGCCCCTCCGTCTCTTTCCAGTCCCGGTCTTCCCGGCTCCCTCCGCGTCTCCTGCTCAGCGCTGCCCCTTCTATCCGGACTGATTTGCCGCACCGATCCCCCTTCTGCTGCTCCGTCCCACCCCAGTCCCAACACTGTCCGACTAACCCAGTGTAACGCGGTTCAAACAGCTCTCACTACAGGGCACCGCCCCCTGCACTTCCACTACTGACCGCTAGATGTCTCCCTGCGCTACACCGACTGATGGAAAGTTAAAAAGAAACTGACAAGGAAAGAACAGAAATGGTAACAAGCACATGGGAAACATACACAACACAGTATACATACTACATACATTTGGTATACATACAATTTTACATATTACATACATATGGTACAGCTAGAAAGCTTAGGGAGAGGGGGCCAAAAGGAGTAAAAAGCCCTCCACTGAGCATAAAAATGGAGAAACACCTTCTTATAACTGAAGGCATCTTGCAGTCTCATGCTATATGAATAGCATTACTGACAAAATCTAAGAAACAAGAAGTCATTTCTTACTCTCATGTTCCCCAGAGTAAGGGACAGAGATATGCAAAATACTCCTTTATGTCCCCTAGATTATGCATGTGTCCAGAACCGCTGGCTTATCATGCAACATAGCCTAATATATAGAGCCAATCATCTGACCTGCAGACATGACATGTTTCGATTTTGTTAGATATCATCAGTGCAAGATATAGATTCACGGCTCTATGGTGTAGGACTTGGGTGTACAGTAGACAAGGCAGCTAGAAAGCTTAGGGAGAGGGGGCCAAAAGGAGAAAAAAGCCCTTCACTGAGCATAAAAATGGAGAAACACCTTCTTATAACCGAAGGCATCTTGCAGTCTCATGCTATATGAATAGCACTGCCCATAAAATCTAAGAAACAAGAAGTTTTTTCTTCTCCCATGTTCCCCAGACTAAGGGGCAGAGATATGCAAAATAGTCCTTAATGTCCCCTAGCTTATGCATGTGTCCAGAACCGCTGGCTAATAACATGCAATATAGCCTAATATATAGAGTTTTTTGCATATCTCCACCCCTTACTCTGGGGAACCTGGGAGTAATAAATTACTTCTTGTTTCTTAGATTTTGTGGGAAATGCTATTCATATAGCATGAGACTGCAAGATGCCTTCTGTTATAAGAAGGTGTTTCTCCATACATATGGTATACATACTATATACATACTAAACACATATGGTATACATACTATATACATGCTACATACATATGGTATACATACAATATACATACTACATACATATGGTATACATACTATATACATACAGTAAATACTATGTACACACTATATACATACAACATACATACAATATACTGTACATACTATATACACAATATACATATGATATGCATACAACAATATACATATGATATGCATACAACTTACATACAAAATACAATATACATGCCATATACATATAAGTCAACATGCATAAAATAACGTATATACACATACATACAATAAATACTATATACATACAACATACATACAATAAATACTATATACACACTATATACTGTACATACAACATACATACAATAAATACTATATACACACTATATACATACAACATACATACCATAAATACTATAAATACACTATATACATACAATAAATACTATACATATACTATATACATACAACATACATACAATAAATACTATACATACACTATATACATACAACATGCATACAACATACAATAAATATTATATACATGCAACATACATACAACATACAATCCATTCTTTATATACTCTATATACATACACCATACATACAATAAATACTATATACACACTATATACATACAACATACATACAATAAAATACTATAAATACACTATATACATACAACATACATACAATAAATACTATAAATACACTATATACATACAACATACATACAATAAATACTATACATATACTATATACATACAACAAACATACATACAATAAATACTATACATACACTATATACATACAACATGCATACAACATACAATAAATATTATATACATACAACATACATACAACATACAATCCATTCTTTATATACTCTATATAAATACACCATACATACAATAAATACTATATACACACTATATACATACAACATACATACAATAAATACTGTATACATACTATATACATACAACATACATACAATAAATACTATATACACACTATATACATACACCATTTGCCACTAGCGAGTGGTCGAGACAAATTATTGTCGGAAATATAGTCGGTTGGACTGAAAAATCTACTTGTGTGTCCCCAATCTTAAGCTGGGTACACACCATCCAATAATTAGAGCCGACTGACCGTCATGTCAGTCTATTGGTCGGTCCAAAATATAGGATGGTTTCTTTGGCCAGACGCGACCATCGCCCAAGTGTTTGTTCTTCTGAATCGAATGATCGGATATGTCGGGAAAACCATGACAAAGTGTGCGGTCCAATATGGACTTCCCACTTGCCCGCTGAAAGTTGTTGGACGTGACTGACAGTTCTTCCTCCTGGCCACCTGGTCGTAAGAGCCAAACAGTCGGAAGATGTATTGAATCTTTAGTTTGAAGAGTTAAGGGGCCCATACACAATGCAATGAAATTGGTCGATGAACTACTGACCAGATTTAAATTGCAAACGATCGATCCTTATATACCATTTATAAGGATTTGCAACCATTCCATAGACTGATAGTGTTTGGGGAAATATTTACCCTTTTAACAATTAAAGGGAAACAAACCTAAAGTTTAGCAATTCAGCACCCAAAATGATCATATTTTGGAAGAAACCTTTATTCTAGCAAAGGTTGTGATGTCATGAGACCATACATCTCTCCAGCTGGTGGTCTACAGTCCATTCTGGGCAAGTGCAGGCCATCTCCTTTACTGCCTGTGACATCACTTCTGGCCTCTGCATGCACAAGCACCACAGAATTTCCATGGGTGATCCATGGTTATTTACCACGACTGGACATTTTTTCAGAAAAATTGGTCAAAATGGACAATTAGATTCGTTGGTCATTTTATTTATAGGCCACAAAATTGGACTTAAATATCAGCCATGCTTCTCTAATACCAGCCAACAGACAGATCCTGACCCATGTGTATGGGGGGTTTATCTGTTAAAACCGTGAACATTCTACATCAGGTCTGGCTAATCTCACCTGCTTGATTTCTTTATTCTTTTAGCAAAAGACCTCAAAGCGCTGATTGTGGAAACTCCCACAAAACACAAGATCAGAAAGAAAACCACAAAATGCAGATGGCAGATAATTTATGTTGTTGTACATGAACACAGCTGTGTAGGCAGCAGATAAATTATTTTCAGGTCATTAAACCAAATTCAGCTTTACTGTAGGAACAAAAACGGCAGATTATTTTAATTTAAAAACTCTCCTTAGAGCTGGTAATAGTCTAATGGACCAAGCACCACCCAGACCCCCTGTGTACGGGGCCCATCACACAGTATAGGGACTGATGCAGTTAATTGTGCATAAGTTTGCCAGTGCTATTACTCCGCAGCAGCCAATCAGGTGTTAGCTTTTAGTGGGTTACTGCATCTGACTGTTTGCTTAAAAATGAAAGCACAAGAAAACTTTTGTACCTTTTATTACATCAGTCCCAGTGTGTCTCTTAAGCCATCTCCCTCGCCACTACTCTATATGAGCACTCTCTCCCGCCAATATGAGCATATGTCCATAGACTTGGATGGGCAGAAGTGGCGGCGAACTGAACAAGTTTTTCCACTTTGCCTCATGGTCGTGGCACCAATGATCAAAAAGCTAAAGAATAAAGCAGACTAGGCACACCACTTAAGCTAGTGAATACATATCCCTTTATTAACTAACATCTGGGAACAATGTGCATATACAAAATTACATAATTAAAAACACTTAAAATCTATTACAAACATCATCCGCTATGTCAAAACCCTATCATAAGTAAACTCTCAGGCTATAGTGATAGATCTAAAGCCCCCTTATATATCGGCACAACATTTAATAGTCATACTCAGCTGTAGCCAGTCAATGTCAGTCACCAGTCCACGGGGGATCAGATGCGGCAGAATAGCAGAACACATAAGCCAAATAAGGAGCGGGTCACACGGAGAATGAGCGGTGGGGAACGCTGGACGCGTTTCGCACACGGCTTTATCAGCACCAGTCATCAGCCACTCAAGTACCTAAAAGCTTTAACCTATCTACATTCCATGTATGTGCCCACTGGCTACACTGTAAATATCCACAATCCTTTCCTGTGCCCTAGATTTTGTCTGATTCCCCCGACACCTACTTACCACTTCCAGTATCCACTAATTCACCATTTTCTGATGGTGCTGATCCCCAAAGTCCTTTTTTTCTAACTCACTGTCAATATTCCTACAGCAGTCTCATATGGATGTAACTCTCATTGCCTTCCCGATGTTACTCCCTGGATCTGCCTACAACTACTCACCTCTGTACTTTAATGTAGGGAAACTATGACAGACAGAAATGTTCCATCTTGGATGACCAATCCCATGATCGATGATGGTAGTTTGGCCATTTTCATTGGTCACCAGAGCAAAGCCAAGTGGTACAGAATGGAGAGTGGTGAAGGGACCTTTTTAACTTCCAGGGGCAGTAGGGACAGTCAATGTTCCCTTCATTCTGGTTTGCCAAACCATGACTGGGGACCTGACTGTAGGGTTTAGGATTTGTATTCTTTAGCCTGGCATTCCTGCCCAGATCAGGACATCTTTCAACGCGGATTGGCTACTTTTAATTTCAATGCTTCCCAATAAAATTACACACATATAAAAGGAGCATGCTGAAAGTCTTGCAATGTGTAGATTTCATAAGGTGGGTTTAAAGGGCATGTTCACCCCCCTAAAAAAACCTTTTAACCACACAACCTGGACCCCTTCCCAAAATTTCTCCCTGGCCCTCCAAAAAGAAGATATTTACCCTTAAGTCATCCATGCCCTTGCCACTCTCCCAGGTGCTAACCTCCAGTACAGGCCATGATGACATCACAAACAATCTCTTATGATGGCTGCTCAAGCTCACAGAGCTGTTAAGGCAAGTCAAGGTTAATATACCAGGAGCGCCAAGGAGAAAGGTAGGCAGTGTTTAGACTGTGTGGTTTAAAGACTGTTAGGGGGGTGACTGCCAGACTGACTTCCAAAGTCTAAAATAATTTTAAGAGATTATTCGTTAAGAATATCTTACAGGAGATTGAAAGCCCCAAGATACTAGTTCAGATGGGAAAGTTGTTTGTGAAGCAGAACAGGTGTGGGTGAAAGTTTGGAATATTGACCAGCGTTACAGGCCATTTATTGCACCCAAGAAAAACACTGCGGAATATTTAACCAGAGCAGCTGACATCTCCCCCCCCACACACACACACACACACTAGAAATCTATTTGAGGATTGGAAGAATGATTTATACAACATGCAGCAGTCAAATACAGTTAGAATAGTTCACAGATAACAAATAGAATATTTTCCACCCTTTTTGGAAAGGGCGTGTGCAATACACACACTGTGGATTATCAGCTCCTGTGTAATACGGCCCAGCATTACAGGGGTTAACTTACGCCATCTGCAGGGCAGTGCTGCGCTCTGATTGGCCCTTGGGTTGCAGATAATTAACTACTTGTGGGTGTGCCTCTCCAAAGCCAAGTAGAATCCTCTGAAAACTGGATAGGATGGCCGCTGTACAATTAAAGTGTGATAAACTTTAAGGAAGGTTCCCACAGGGTTATATCTGTTGTATTCAATTAGATCAACTGGACTTGAAGTTTAGTTCTTAAAGACATTTCACTAAGTTTCACTAAACTTCAAGTCCAGTTGATCTAATTGAATACAACAATGACCTGGATAAATGAGAACCTTCACAAGCATATTCCCACAGGGTTGTGGCTGAATTCTGGTTGAAAGTAAGCAACTAAAAAACCGTTGTTTTAAGCTAGCATTTCCCTTACCGTATCTGGTATTTTCAAATTAAAACCCATTTTCCATGGTGTCAAAAAAAATCCTGACAAATAGCCAAGAAACTTATGTTTAAAAACAATATCAAACACATCAGTAAAATATAGCAATTAAAAAAAAAAAGTATAATCTTAACTTCCTTATCCCACTTCTCTCCTCCCCCTGTCCCAGTGGCTCAGGCGTGCTCAGTGCACTCCACCCAGGGCGAGTTTGATGGAAGCAGTTGTCTCTCTCACTGTAATATGGTCAGGAACTGTTAAATGATGATTTTTTTTCCCCATGCTGGTATATCTTTGATTTATAACAATTAAAATTACAAACGTGGTTTCCTTTGCGGCGCCCAACTAATGTCCGTACCAAGATAATTGTATGTAGGGCTGTTCGGTCAGGGCATCGTTGGTGGTCTGACCTGGTGGTATAATTTTATTTAGTTCATAAATGTGTCTTCGACCACGTCTACTTTAAAGTTACATTTCGCAAGAAGGTCACCAAGTCTGTTATAAAACTGAGAAAATTTACAGAACCATTATTTGTAATCTTACATTTCAATTGGCCCAGTCTACATTTTTACATTGTTCCCCAATGATAAATGTTCCATTCAACAAGTTATTTAGACAATATTTGTATTTCCTTGTCACATTACGGAGCACACACCCTCCATCTCATCTTTCATCCTGTGAATAGAGCTGAAGGCACAGAAAGTTCGCGGGAAGAGATATCGAGAGGAAGCAGGCCCTTGTTTGCACAGATATTATGTGTAGCTGGACTATTAAAGGAATTTGTGTTGGCTTCATTATCAAAGGCCTGTGGAAAGGTGAAACTGCAGGTCCATTTCCTACTAAACATCACATTATAACCCTCTTCTACACAACAAGCTATTTATATATACAGGGTTAAGGGCCACCATACGCCAACACCATTCCCTGTTTTGACCAATATCAAAAAACTATGATCGGGCAAAACAGAAAATTTTCCATAAACCCTATCTGCCCTAGTTTTAAAGGTGAAATGTATGTTAGATCGGCTGGGCTAGTTGGGGAATTCCGATAGGTACTTCCGACCGGTTTATGATCACTTTTGCAGTAAAGATACAACCGCGCTTTATTACAGTTCATTCCTGTCACACCCTGACATTGAAGAGCTTTCAATTTATACAACAACCAATCAGTGTCTCGCTCTGCTTTTGTGGACCACACTGCATGTGCAGGGGTTGGCTGTCTAATGGTCACGAGACTGGGATGATCTGCTTTGAGTTGAACGCATGCACTCTGAAAACGTACCATGTGCAGACACTGTAACAGATGACAAAACACTTTCATAAGCACAAAAACGCAGCTAGTGTGGCCTAGCTCCAAGAGATTACTTGTGTAATGCTCCCTATTTTGCCATATGGGAGCTCAATCTGTACATTTACCGTAGACCTTAAGGGCAAGGCCCCACTAGTGAGCGCGAAGGAATCACGCGATGCAGCAAAATTGCAACGTTGCACAATCTCTTTGATGCATCCCTATCGCAGCACATGCGATGCGCACTAAAAATGGTGATCGCATGTGCTTGCGAAAAGGGTCGGCAGCGCACCGCAGCAGACGTAATGGGGCTATCCCAATCTTCTTCTATTGGTGTGCACTGTGCGTTGCACTATAGCAGCGCACACCAAAACGGGCTAGTGGGGCCTAGCCCTTAACGGCATCTATAGTGAAAAAAACACATTGGCCCATTGCAAAGTTAAATTCATGTACTCTGTGCTGCCTTTCTCCTATCTCTGTCAGTGACTGTTTTTCTATGGTGTCAGATCTCTGTGCAGCACTTCCCTCTTCCCCCTCTCCTCTGTTACCTCCTCCATGTCTCAACTCCGGCTGCCCAACAAGCTTATCATGTGCAGTAGGAGTTAAAAGTTCAACATCCTGAAAAATACACCCACGCACAGTGGCCAATAAAAAGCAAGCTGTCCTGGAGACACGGATCTCTCTGTGTCCTGATAAAATACGATCTCTCTCTATGAAGAAGGGGGTCAAGTGCAGCCTTATCTCTGCAGTCAAAGCTACCTCTCTCTCCCCCTGCTAATGTTCTTATCTCTATGTTTCTTACAGAGCAGGGAGGGACTTGAGCAGGGAAGAGGATCACGTCTCAGGGATTTGATTGACAGTACAAGTAGGAATAGAGGAATGCAATCACATTCTTCTAACTTGTGTATCTCAGGACGGAAAGGGGAAACTTAAGAAAATACAGACACTCTGGGGGGTTGGGGGGAATTATAGAACTCATGGAAGGAAAAAGAAAAAAAGTTCATTTTCTTACTATAGATGCCCTTTAAAGGGACACTATATTGAAAAAATGACTTTGCCTCATCTTAATCTATAATTGAATACATGTAAGAAGCACTTACGTGTGTTGCTGCATGCCTTCAATCCAGCACACATTTTATTTAGGAGCAGTATCCCCCCTTCCTCTTTTAACCTCTCCCACTTCCATCTGACCTGACTTTTTCCCCACAAACCAACTGTCAAGTCTGCACACAGCATCCAGCATTTCAACTGTCAAAACTCTGTCACCATTCCAGCTACAGTAAAACTACTCACAGAAGAATATTTTTTGAGAGCAAGGAACTTGATTGACAGCTGAAATATAAGAAGTTTTAGATTGGATATCTAAAGAAATGGGGGGCAGATCAACAAAACAATGATACATTGGTGGTTGGGAAAAATTACAATTTCCAGTTATGGTCAATTTAAAATAACCTATTTTTTTCGGTATAGATGCCCTGGGATGTGGACTTCACTGTTAGTAGCAGGTGTATCTTATTGTTAAAAGGTAATATGACAGTAATCCAAGTCAATCTGATAATATACTAGTCCAGTTATTTGGCAAACTAGGACAACCCATGTCTTGTCTAACGACGGCAAAACGTAGATCCCGGGTCACAGTTCAAGAAAAACTCCTGGTGGAAGAAGCCTTTAGTAGGGCTTACTTATAGATCCCACTGTTGGAAAATTTTTTTTTTACAGTTGATCAATCCCTCCCTCTGCTGGCCATAAAGTTTATAGCAAAACTGGTACTTTCAAGGCTTAATGTGATTTTTAGTCAGACTTACCTACTCCAGTTATACCGCTATTTATGGGGCCAAGTCACTGTTGGTTATTTCCCTGCATTAACGGACATAGAACCATATAAGTGTCACACAGTTAAGTGAACAAATTCATGTTTATTATTGATTGGTAGGACTTAAGGTTCGTACACACGTGCGATTGCGGGATGCACGATGTGTACAAACAATTGTTTCAGCCAATAATTGGCCCGTGTGTAGGGCCTTTATCGTCCGAAACAGACGATCGTTCAAGGATCCGCCATGTCGGTTGTTCGCCGATCCCCGTCCGTACACACAGGCCAATTATCGACCGAAACAAATGTTCGTACACATCGTGCGTTGCGGGTTGGGACCCACGATCGCACATGTGTACGAACCATTAGCGTTCATTTAAACCAATCAGATGTGCAGTTTGATCAAATACAATTGTTAGTTACTAATCAATAGCACAGATCAAACTTTTGCACCCCTTATTAAATATGTTACTGTCACGTCTATAACGGTGCGCGCCACAAGTGGTAATACCAAGATACATTTAACCACACACAGATTTATAAAAAGCAGTTTCTTTATTAACAGCAATGTTTACCAAAGGGTAAATGGCAACCACAGAAATTAAGTTTAGTAAATAGTTTTCTATAAATATTCCCCCAAGTGTTCCACTTCTGTTTCTCACTCATTGTAATTTTATTTCTGCTAGTTACACATTAACAGTCGCTCTAAAGCTTAATGCCAGTTAATCATCACACAAAAAAAAAACATATTTATGTCCAAAATGCTGACAAAACAGTTTTTACTTCAAGCTCAACACTGACATCTACTGGTTAAATAACTTAAAGGGCATGTCCACCCCTTTTTTAAACTTTTTTTATATTATACATATTGATCCCCCAGCCCCAACCGCCGTAATAAAATTCTTAGAAACTGCCCCGATATGTACTTACCTTCCCTCTATCCTCCGCGGCAGTCTCCAGGCCCTCTGCTTGCATGGAAATGCAAGCAAGGGGCTGGACCGCCAGCCAATCAGAACGCCGGAGGATAGAGGGAAGGCAAGTAACTATCGGGGCACTTTCTATGAATTCTGTTACGGCGGTTGGGGCTGGGGGATCAATATATATAATGGGGATTTTACACTAGGGGGAGGACTCTCCTGCACATGTCTCTGACCTTGTTGAGGCTGAGACAGGTGCAGGATGAGTCACCCAGACCTTCTACACTACACTTTCCTGGACTTTGGAGGGGCACAGCATGGCAACCATAAGGAGCTGGGATGTAAGGTAAGGATTTTTTCACACTACAGAGTGGGGCCAGTATGGGGTTAAATTTGAGTTTTGGGGGTGGACATGCCCTTTAATAGACCGGACCATGGCCAAATGCAAAATTTCAACTATCCCACCTTCAGCATCTCTGGTTAAGATGAATGGCACAAGGTGCTGCATATCAACACCTTTCAAACTAAAACTACTTAAAGGGCATGTCCACCCCCAAAACTATAATTTCCCCCACTACTGGCCCCACTCTGTAGTGTAATAAAATCCTTACCTTACATCCAAGCTCAAAATGGTTCTCCTGTAATGTCCCTCCAAAGTCACAAAAACTGGCCACCAGGAGCCTGGCAGAGGCCATATAGGACTCCTGTCTCTCCTCCGGGAGAATTTTGCCATGCGCAGTGCAGCCCTCCCCCCCTCCCTCGCTACAGACCCCTTTTGTATATAGTAAAAATCTATTATAGCGGTTGGGTCTGGGGGGAGGGAGACCTACTATATATCAAAAGTATTTAAAAGGGGTGGACATGCCCTTTAAAGGATTTTCTTGGTTACGCTCTAATAACGATTATTACCAATGGTTCGAGCACGAGCAAACACAGCCGTAAACTTATAGTGCTAAATTGCAGCGTTATCTTTGCCAAGTGTTACATTTTAGACTTTGGCTCTAAAGAGAACGTTGCCATTTATATTTACCACACAATTAATAACCACATTTTTGCTGGTGAGAATCTCAGACTGTTTCTCTTGTTTTGCAATCAGTGTACGAGAATCGCATCCCAGTTACTGTGTGTAAACTGCTGATCCAGACTAAAACTGGAGGACCCTTTCTCCACTAGCAATGGGACCTACCTGGCCCAGGGCCAGCCGGCAAAGTCCAAACCGAGGCCCAGCCGCAAAGTGTTAAAAAGCAGCACCCAGCGGGGCCGACAGGGAAAGGTCTCCCACCCACCCCAGAATTCCTGGGACACTTCAAGCTTATCCAGTGGATGAAGTTCCTCCAACTGAAACCTACAAACAAGGTATGAATTACTTTTTTTATTTGCAATAAAAGGGTTTATCAAGGTCCTAGGACCAGTCGCAGCTTGGAGGTACCGTATAAGAAAAGGGCTGCGTGCTTGAGAGACGCAGCATTATTATTGCTCCTTCCCTTTAAAGGTCAAGGCTATGATCTGGCTCAAAACAAGATGGTTTAAAACAAGATATATGTTAAAAGGGCATGTCCACCCCCCAAACTATAATTTAACCCACTACTGGCCCCACTATGTAGGGTGTAAAAATCCTTAAAGGACAATTACTCACCTTCTCTCCGCTCCTCTTAGGTCTGTACCTTTTACCCAGGGTGAGGACCTGAACTGCTAGGTTCTCACCCCTGGGCTCGTGAAAGTTAAAGCACAGCGTTACTGAAATGCTGCTCTGGCAGGCTCCGCCCCCTCTCGTCAACGCCGAGGCCAATAGGACACTATGCAACGAGCATGCCTTCCTATTGGCCTCATCACGCAAGGAGAGGGGGCGGAGCCTGCCAGAGCAGTGTTTCAGTAACAATGTGCTTTAACTTTCGCGAACCCAGGGGTGAGGACCTAGCGGTTCAGGTCCTCACCCTGGGTAAAAGGTACAGAGAGCAGAGGGAAGGTGAGTATAATTGTCCTTTAACTTACATCCCAGCTCCAAATGGTTCTCTTGTAGTCCACCCCTCCCTCCCCCCCAAAGTCCCAAAAACTGGCCAGTAGGAGGTTAGCAGAGCCTCCTGTCTGGCATGTGCACTGCAGCCATTCTCCCTCTCGATTTTGTCTCCCTCCCCCTAGTGTACAACCCTTTTTATACTATGTACTGCTCCTTCCCCCAGCCCCAACCGCATAACTTTTATTTACAGAAAGTGCCCCGGTCTTTACTTACTATGCCTCTATCCTGCGGATGCGGCTGCCGGTCCCGCTTGCATTTCCATGCAAGCAGAGGGCCGGGGCAGCGTGGCAAAGGATAGAGGCATAGTAAGTAAAGATTGGGGCACTTTCTGTAAATAAAAGTTATGCGGTTGGGGCTGGGGGAAGGAGCAGTACAGAATATAAAAAGATTACAAGGGTGGACATGCCCTTTAAGCCCAAGTGCAGCCGATCTCAGTACACCAATACTGGTGCAGAGGATAAGTGAATAATTTAAGGGTCACTATACTCACTGAAACAACTTTACATTTCCTGAAAATTGGGAGACAAGTAGAATGGTGGTACTCCTATCTGTGCTTGGTTTGTTATTAAATTATTAATGTTTAGTGAGTGCTGCTAATTCCTCCCACCTCCCTTACTCACTGCCTTCTTGTAGTGTCTGCGACACTTCCTCTACTTCCCTTTCTTCATTGCAGATTCTCTGAAATGTTGCAGAAAGAGAGCAGGCAGGCAAAGAGGTCAGGGATGGGTCACATTTCTGCTTCTGGAGTGACAGGTCTTTCCCAGGAAATGCTGTAAATTCAAATGATGATTTCTCAGAATCTACAGCTCAGATTTAAAATCTGAAAGGTTTGAGCAGTGGGATCTTGCTGTATCTAAAAGTACACTTTTTGAAAATTATTTTTTTAGGCTGGGTACACACGGAGGGACTATTGGTCCAAATGGCCATCGGTCGCGGCAAATTCAGCTGCATTTGCTAACAATAGATTGTGCAGTCCCATAGTGAACCGCGCGATTGATCGTAATTTACCAACACATCTGATCGTTCGTCCCACACCAGGAGATATTTTCGGCTGACCGACCGAAACTGCTCTGAATCAGTCGGCAGAAAATATCTTCTGGTGCGTACCCAGCCTTAGAGTAAAGATACCCTTTAATAGTTCTGTAAGCAGTCTGAGGCCCTTGCTGCTAATAAGACCCAGTGATGCCTTTAACATGGTATAAAGGTTTAGACTGGACCCGGGACCCCTGATAATAAAAAAAAAAAAAACACAAATCCATGTTTTGAATTTAAGTGCTTTATCAAAAGATACAAAATAACAGCAATGCAGAAAGACATTTAAACATTTACTGTAACGATGCCTGCTACATACAATCTAACATCTGCGAGGCTGCTGAATGATGTAGAGTTTTTTCGGTGGGATAATCTTCTCCAGAGTAGGTCTGGGCTTTTGGTGGGCGATCTGCGCTGCTTCACCAGGAAACTCTTGGCTGAGCTGCAATAAGGGAGACTGAAACATTCCAATCTATAGTGTATAACGGACCTTTTTTCTATTTGATAGAGATGTACCTACCTTTTCTAGCTCACCAGCTAAAATATTCATTGCTTGCATCTTGGTTATGTTCAAAGTGAAGCTAAGGAAATAAATAATAGAATTAGGAAAAGAATGAAGAGCCTAGCTCAGGTTGCAACATGGCAGACCACATTGTTTGTGCTCCCATCTGTTCTCAAAGCACATGCGATCACTTTGTGCAGATCACTTTTCACACGTGTTACCTAGTTTGCTTTCATCAAGTATCACAAAGAAAAAAAAAGTTTTGAAGAAGTGTTTACTTCGGAACACTTTCCCTACCTCCCATTTTTGCTCAGGAGCAGAGGGGTCAGCTGTTGTCCTGTGTGCAGCAATACAAACCAAGAGAAGTGCTTCAGCTGGGAGTGCAGTGCATGCTGTGATTGACAGCTGACCTTTCTGTGCCTGGACAAAAATGGAAGGTACCATCTCCTACTTTCCAGGACATTTAACACTTGCATTTACAATAATTTCCTAATATAGTAATCCTTTAGAACTTTTCCATGCTTTCTATCAAGCCTATCGATGTGCAGGTATATTTATTGAGCGATAAGAAGTATGCAAACAAGGATAGATCTTCCTTGGCCTACACAGGTTAAAATATCAACATTCTCTATTAAGCAGGAATGTCCGGCCTGCAGCCCTTCAGATATTTTGCAACTCCCAGCATTCCCCGGCTGCAGAATGCTGAAGTTCGCAAAACATCTGGGGGGTCTGCAGGTCGAACATTCCTTCTATAGCCCAAACCAAGACACCAGTTAAAACACAGCACCTTTGTTTTTCAGTTATCTGTTTCTTGGATTGCTTTTCTGGGGCACCATTTTCTTCACTGCCTTGCTTTTTGGAGACCCTCATTCCTCCGGCTTTCACTGCATAGAATTACAAGAAGCAAAAAAACATTAATATGAACCCCACCAAGTGTCAGGATTTTTAACCTGTGGATCGTCTACACACCAGACACAGGATAACCATATGGAGCTGGGATGTGAGGTAAGGATTAAACTACACTACATGACGGGGCCAGTAGTGGGGGGGGGGGGTTATAGTTTTGGGGGTGGACATGCCCTTTAAACTATTATCAGCCCCTAGAGTTGTCTGCCTGATCCGGATGTCAATAGTTAGTCCAAGATAAAGGGAAATTGGGTTTGTCAACCTTTTAAGCTGGGTACACACATTACCAATAAAGGGTAATGAAAGATATAACCGCTTCCCAGAAAACCACTGTGGACTAAGCATGAATAGGGGCTCCATCATAGTTTTGCTGGGGGCCCCAGTGATTCCCAATTACACCACTGGTCCCAAATGTTCCCTCTGTACTTTTCATAGGGAGAACGCTTGGGACGGTGTGGATCCACTTTAAAGTTACATGGAAAATTAGCGTCCACAGATTAGGGCCATGACAGACAAGACCCATCCGTAGACCAAACATGCAGGCACTGTTGATAACGGGAGCCTTGGCGAAAATGTTCAATTGGCCGATTGTTCTTAGACATTTCCTCTCTGGCCTTGCACAAACATTACACGTAACCAAGTCTGAAATGACAATATAACATTCGAATAACAAGGTCTTCACATTAAAGGGCATGTCCACACCTTTTTATATAATGTAGGTATTGGTCCCCCAGCCCCAACCGCCATAATAGAAATTGGAGAAATTCCCCCGATCTTAACTTACCTCTCTCCTCCGCACTCCCCGGCCCTCTGCTTGCACGGAACTGCAAGCAGGGGGCGGGACCGGCAGCCACGTCTCTGATTGGCCGAGAGGCAGCCAATCAGGGACGCAGCTGCTCAGAACGCTGGGAGAGGGTTAAGGTAAGTAACTATCGGGGGACTCTCTAAATTCTATTAAGGCAGTTGGGGCTGGCGGACCTATACTTACATTATATACCAGGGGTTTAGAGCTAAGGGGAGGGAGAAGGACTCTCCTGCACATGCCTCAAACCTTGTCGAGGTTGAGGCAGAGACAAGCGCAGGATGAGTGCGGCCCTATATGGACGCTCGGCAAACATGTTTCGTTGCGGCTACATTTGATTTGCCACAACCAAAAGTCCGTCCTAGCCAACCGAGACAAAGGACCCCAGTGTGTACGGCCAAACCATATCGCAATCAGTCACCGCCAATCCAGATCGCCATCAGTCACTGCAGGATGAAAAAGCCCACCCTCATTTCCATAGAAACAACATAGGGCTTATCTACTAAAAGATGCAAAATTTGCATGGGTGTTAATTTTGTAGAAGCCAATCAGATGTTATTCAACCACAATAAACTCACATTTGATTGGTTGCTGCAAATTAATAGCACAATCAAAGTTGGTTACCCAGAGCAGCTGAATAAGAACAAGGGATAGATCTAAGTTAACACCATGGGCCTCATTTACGCAGACTCGCTGGGCAAATATATGGAGTTAAAGTCACGCTAACCGATTCGCTACCAGAATCAGCGTTGGATGCGCGGGTTACGCAAAAATAACCCGTTCATCCGGCGCTCACAAATTAATAGCATGTTTGCACAGGATTTAAACGCAAACAAATAGCCGGTGGTAAAATCCAGCAGTGGGTAAATCCCGGTATTAAATCACAGAAGGAGCATTTACCCAGAGCGATAGCGACTCTGGGTAAATGAGCCCCAATGAATCTATATAGCTAGTGGATGATTTCCCGTAATCACTGCAAACTGCAGGTTGTTATTAAAGGGACCCTAGTATGTAACATCCCTACACAAAGACACAAGTTGAACTGTGTTGGTTACCCACCTGCAGGAGGGTGTCCACCCTTCAGGGCCTGGGGTGAGACTTGAATCTTGACCTCTTTAGCCATAACCCCAGTCTGATCCTGTGTTTCTCTCTCTCTGTCTCGCACTTGTTTATTACCTTCCCCCCTCTCGGATGAAGTTTTTATACAGGAAGGGGAGGGAACCCACAGGCTCTGCCCCATGTGTAGACTTGTTATGATTGTTCCAATCTGCAGATTTCCCAACTCAGCAATGGTGTGTGTGTGTGTGTGTGTGTGTGGTCTTGGTAGCTTGCTGATCGTTACAGTCTGGGGATCTATTATACATTCTCCATCAGGGTGAATGTTGGAGGGTGACTGTATTAGACAATGATTTGCAGCTGTGGTTCAGAAGAGGAGCGACTATGGGTTAGGCCACACTGGCGCGTTTTGCGATCCGTTAGCCAGTGAGAATCGCCTGTGATCTCCATGTGCAGATGTATGCGCTCCGATAAAATAACATTGTATAAATCGCAGCACAAACGCATGATAATGCACGTAAAACGCACTGCATTGCTATGATGCTTTTCACATGCATTACGATGTGGCCACAGCCTTCCTGATGCTAAACTACTTACGTACCCCCTATCGTAGGAACCCTGCTGATTAAGGCTATGTTTTAATTAAAAGACAACTATATTTGCCTCCCCTTTGCTCCTTTCCATTCACAGGGTACCCAGGGTGAGAATCTAAACTGCTAGGTCCTTATCTCTCAGCACTTTAAAGATCATCTGTAAAGCTAGGTACACACAATACAATAATTCGGCCTGATCGAGCGACATTTCAGTGTTTCGGTCGGTCAGAGCGAAATATTGTATGGCGGCATTTTGCGTCCGCGAACAATCGCCGATCCGTTTGTTCGTCCAAATCGGACAGGTCAGAAAATCACAACCGATCGTGCGGCCCTCTATGGACCACACGATCGGTCGCGGCTAACTGTCAGACACGGCTACTTTTGCCACGACCGGCAGTCCTTCCTCCTGACCGACCAGTCGAAAGCCTAAAACGGTCGGTCAGAAGGAAGGATTTATAGTGTGTACCTAGCTTAATACTTATTTAAAGTTTCCCCTACCAGCAAACTCCTATTCCTTCTTCTGTCTGCAGTCCATGACGTGGGGCAAAACTACCAGGGGAGCCGGGGGAGCAACTGCAGGGGGTCCTGGGAGACAAGGAGCCCCGTCTTCTTATTTTTCCATATAAGAAGATATAGCCAACTCCCAGAAAACCACTGTGGATGAAGCACAGATAGGGGCCCCATCATAGCTTTGCTGGGGGGCCCAGTGACTCCTAGTTACACAACTGCCCATCACGACTGTCAGGAACTTGGAGGAGAGGAGGAATAACTTACCCGGATCGCTCCAGAGCACACTGACAGACTTCAACGCCACTGACATCCTCCAATGCATCCATAGCCCTTTGCATTCTATGCACACATTGCAAAGGAGCATGGATGCATTGGAGACTGTCAGAGAAGCCGGATCGATCTGCGGTAAGTTCTTCCTCCTCTCCTGTAAGTTTTATTGAAGGACAGGAGGTAGGACATAGAGCATTTCCCACCTGTTAGAAAAATGAAATTTTATTACATATTTCACCCAAAATCCAGCCAAATCTACAAAAATATTGATCCTTGTTTGAATATCATGGATTATCTGGACTGGGAATCTAGTCTTCGTTATTATATTGGATTCCCTGGAACCCTGGGGTGGTAAGCGAGATGTCTACACCTGCGCAGGTTATTGAGCAATGGAACATTAGTTGCAGGAAAAAAAACTTTTCCCTATTTCTTCACAAATGAATCTGAAGTGGTGCAATTCCTTCTGACATTGAAAAGGGTTAAATGGGAGATTTTATTCTACACGTCAGTAATTCCAACACATAGTGGGTCTTCCAACTGCCCTAGTTTGTCCTGGTAGCTCCGACCCGAGTTAGGGGGCCGGAGCGTCTGACCTGCGGCGTCGCTCCCGCGAGGATGCTGGGAGTTGTAGTCTGCGCGGGTAGCTCCGCCTCCTCCTCCCCCTGTGAATGAGACGTCATTACGTCGCGATGCGCTCGCTGATTGGCCCGGCCGGTCTCGCGAGAGCCGGGAGAATGGCGCGAGCGGTGACGTCAGCACTGACGTCACCGGGACTATAAAAGGGGCGGAGCACGAGGAAGCAGGTGCCATTTTGTGTAAATTGCTAGCAGGAGGAGAATCTCTCTTCCTGATCAGAGCAACAAACAAGACAGGCTTTTAGTGAAGCAGGATTTTGAGGCAGCTGGTGATGGCTGAAACAGAGCAGATGTTGGAGAGGGTAAGGGAGAGGATCAACACGGAGGGGGCAGGGTGGCTACAGGGAATTTTGGAAGGGGGCCCACCGGCTGGTGGCACCCCCGTGGGGGCCCGCCCCCAGACTAGATCAGCCAGCCGGACGGCTGGTAGGCCCGTTCGCCGCCCTAATGCCCCCGTCCGTTTGAGTCCCAGTCCCCCACACTCCTACCGCAGACCACGGGGGGCCCGAGTGGTTAGAGCAAACACCCCTAGG
Source organism: Hymenochirus boettgeri (assembly GCA_019447015.1). Classification (NCBI taxonomy): domain Eukaryota; kingdom Metazoa; phylum Chordata; class Amphibia; order Anura; family Pipidae; genus Hymenochirus; species Hymenochirus boettgeri. The sequence continues at coordinate 136,041,506 of CM033477.1, forward strand.
CGCAGGGCGGCAACTGAGGGCCTGTTGAAGGCGTTTAACACGGTACACCCCTCGCAGCTCACAGAGGGAGGGGTGAGACGACCCCGGTTGCCGACCCTGAGGGAGGAGCCCAGGATACCCGTGGCCGCAACTCCAGCAATTAACAGAGGGGGAGCCCGAGGCAGGGGCGGCCCTGCCTCTGTTCTGGTCCGAATCTAGGTTTCCTCCTCTTACTATCCGCTCCCCATGCTGGTAACATGCATCAGCAGGCGGCGTGGATATTTGCCCTATAATGTCGAAAGTGAACCTTGTCCCATAGGGCAAGGAGAAGGTTCTGATCGAAGGCGAACAGGAATTCGTGGACGTAGGTCCACCTTCAGGGGAATGACACCCGGGCCCCAGTTAGATTAAGGGAGTTCTCGAAACATAGGCGTTCCAGAGAGAGGACCCCCCACTGGGCAGAGTCGGGCTCAGCCCGGCCGGTCATCAGGCACGGAGAAGGAAGCAGAGATATTCCTCCTCTTCCGATAGGATGAGGTGTCCTACAGACGCTGGCGGAAAGCACGCCAAAGAGGCGCGGGCAGGCATCGCTCTAGATCTATCGACGCTGGACGACGTCACAGATCTCACTCCAGAAGCAGACGGTCCAGAGCCTCTCGGTCCTCGACTTTCTGGCAGGAGCAGGAGATCATCCCCAGCGGCTGGCGACAGACCGCCAGGATGGTCCTACCCACAGAGCGGGAGGATCCATTCTCACAGTTGATCCCAGAAGTCTCGAACGGGCGAGTACAAGTGCCATACAGTCTACTGGAATGGTGAGTACACTTGTGCTGGGGCACCTCTGGGGAGGTGAAAGTGGGGACTGGTTCAGGTCCTTAGGCCGTCCGATGCGTCAAATAGACAACATGCCAGCTGGCCTCGCCAGCCTCAGCCGCCGCAGCCCAGGGGGAGCGGGCACCACTCCAGTCCTGTGTCCGAGTTCCTTCGGTATGAGAGGCCCTAAAGGAACATCTTAGCCCCACTAGGTGTCCCATTTGTCTGGGAATATAAAGGGAAAATTTGGAAAAGAACGAATTTGTAAGACATATGTGCCCCTAATTTCCACTGACATGGTAACTGTGATAAGGAATATATTGAGGACGGAAAAAGGGAGAAAGAAGAACCCGCCAAGTACACAAAACGTTTGGGAACGTGGTTACAGCCTTCTGTGTGTTGGCAGGAATGGCCAACAGGTTCCAAAATGGCGCTGATTCCGTGAGCATTATAAAACACCATGGCGGTTCGCATGCGACTCGGCAGGGCACGTATGATGAGGAAGTTTAGGATGCGCCTGGCGGGCTAGGCCAGAGATGGGCTGGAATCCAGTCAACCACTGATTCTTGGCTAATCATGCTAGCTCAAAGGGGGCGCCCCAGGGCCAAGTACAAGCCAGTCATCCATCTCGGGGAATAGCAATTTTCAGCCCTCCGGAGCAAAGAACCGGTTCCTGCTGGATGTTTAATGAGGGCAACTGCAATTTTGGGGCCGCTTGCAGATTTAAGCACGAATGCTCCTTTTGGGGGGGCGGCCACTCCGCCGCCAAATGTTTTAAAAAGTCCCGCACGGTGCCAAGGCGGGCGGGAGGGGCTAGACAGCAGGACGCCAGTGAACGTGGAGGTATGGGCACTGGCTGGGAATGTACCGCGGTGAAGGAGAGCAGAGCTAATCAGGGAGGGGTTTAAAGGTTTTAGAATCCCTTCGAGTTTTCTAATTTTCCCAAGTTCGCCCAGAATTGGTCAAGGAATGCCGGGCGTTGCTAGGGAAAAGGTTAGGTGGAAGTTAAGTTAGGCGCCATAGCGGGTGCTTTTTCTGAGCTCCCATTTTTTAATCTGAGGATTTCCCCTTGGGTATTGTTCCCAAAGGAAAGTGGTAAATTCCGTTTGGATACACCCACCTATCATACCCAAGGGAAGCTCAGTAAACGATGGGATTCCTAAGGAGCGTCCTCGGTTTCGTATGTCTATGTTTTTGACAGGGCAATTCATTTAGTAAAGAAGGGGGGTAGGGGCGTTGTTAGCAAAATCGGACATAGAAGCGGCCTTCCGCCTACTGCCGATCTCACCCCTGTTTTCATCTATTGGGTTGTCACTTAGATGACAAATATTACTACGACATGTGCCTCCCTATGGGCTGCGCCATATCCTGTTCCCTATTCGAAATTTTTAGTTCATTCTTGGATTGGCTATTTCTTACGAAACACCGGTTCCTTAAATGTTTTGCATTACCTTGACGACTTTTTGTTTGTTGGCCCCGCTAACTCTAACTATTGTTCCTCTCCTGTTAAATTCTTTTCGTTTTCTGATGCAAAGTTCGTGGGGGTGCCCATTTCAGAGAAAAACCGTGGTCCAGTAACAGTGCTGTCGTTCCTGGGTATCGAGATAGACACAGTTAAGATGGAGTTTAGTACCAGCAGTTAAAATTCAGGGTATGCTAGACGCAATGTCGATGTTCCTGCAGGTTAAAAGAGTACGCTAAAGCAGTTGCAATCGGTGTTGGGATCATTGAATTTTGCGTGTAGGGTCATGCCAATGGGAAGGGTTTTCTCCAGGGAACTATCACTAGCCACTGGGGGGGGTTCCTGCTGCCCACCATCATGTACGGATAACTAGGGAGCTGCGTAGCGACCTAATGGTGTGGCACACTTTTCTAACCAATTACAATGCGAGGACGTGCTTTCAGGAGAAGAAGAAAACAATTCCGAGCTACAGCTTTACACGGATGCAGCAGCTCCGAGGTTTCGGGGCATCCTGGGCCCTAATTTGGTGCGCCGCAGGGGTGGCCACCTCCTGGAGGGAAGGGTCTCTGCAAAAACCTCACTATCCATTCCTTGAACTTTCCCCATGTGGTGGCAATAGAGTAGAGCTAAATGGACTGATGGGGATCCAGAAAGATCAGATTCTGGATGGACAATGAGAGTGTGGTTTATGCGATTAACATAGCTTAGCCCATTTCTCTGCCTTACCAGGCTGAGCCTCCAGCTCAGGCGGCCTTTAGCAAGTTTTGTAATGTTCTTACGTAAGTGTATAGAGCAAACTGGTGGCACCTAAAGGTAGTGATGCATATATGGGGAAGCTAATGACCGTAGGCTTAGGGGCGGAGGCCTACCTCTTCAGGGGAAGAATGCCAAGCTTGTACCCAGAGGCCAACAGATAGGTCGAGATGCCCAGACTTCTGTGGGTTGATAGACAGCAGCTGATGCAGCTGTACAATCTTCAGTCGCCCCTTCTACATGGGCCAGTCACGGTGTTCGCCAACCCGCGGTTTGGCTGGTGGGGCACTCCTACCTATTCTGGGCAGCGCAACGAGCTGAGATACGACCCGGAGGAAGGCAACTGGGATTTCAGACGGCCTCACTCTTTTGGAAAGGGATTAGGGGTTTAGTTTGGAGCCAGGTGCTACTAGAGGTCGTAAATATCAGCAGAGCGGACTCTGGGCCCACGGTTTTAGTGATCCACGCGGCTGGGAATGACCTCTGTAGGACCCGTTTGTCAGACCTTCTATTTCTAATGAAGGCTGATTTACAACGTTTTCGCCATCTTTTTAGAAAACTGATTGTAGTATGGTCAGAGGTCGTTCCCAGGGTGCATTGGGAAGTTGCGAAAGACCAAGGAGTGGTGGAAAAGGCCAGGAGGGTTCTCAACACCAGAACATCCAGATTTGTGAGATCCCAAGGGGGTGTGGTAATCAGGCATCGCCAGTTGGAGGGCGATAATAGGTCTTTGATGAGGCAAGATGGGGTACATTTGAATGATATCGGGCTCGATATCTTCTTAACCGGACTTCGAGAGGGAATTGAACAGGCATTGTATTTATTGGGTGGCGGACGGAGTTCCGTGTAGGCTTACAGCAACTCCTGGTGGCGGGGGCATCCTTGCAGAGGTTATGTTGAGCCGTTACATGCCCTCTGGGGATCCAGAGGCTTGGCATCTAGCAATGGCTACGGCTAGTTGGAGGTTTTACATATAATTAATATGCAAGGATGCAAATTATAATTTGGCTAATTAATTGATCACATGATGTTATAATGTGTCAATAAAGCTGTGGCCATTTATTTCACCCAAAAAAGATTGTCTGCCTGTTCATTTACATATATTATAAGTTTTATTGGTAAAAGAAAAAAGGTTTAAGTCAGTTCTAGGCAAACGAGGCATCAGCAGCAGGTCTGGTAGCTCCGACCCGAGTTAGGGGGCCGGAGCGTCTGACCTGCGGCGTCGCTCCCGCGAGGATGCTGGGAGTTGTAGTCTGCGCGGGTAGCTCCGCCTCCTCCTCCCCCTGTGTTGAGTTCTGGTCGCGGCCGAGCGCGTGACGTCATTACGTCGCGACGCGCTCGCTGATTGGCCCGGCCGGTCTCGCGAGAGCCGGGAGAATGGCGCGAGCGGTGACGTCAGCACTGACGTCACCGGGACTATAAAAGGGGCGGAGCACGAGGAAGCAGGCGCCATTTTGTGTAAATTGCTAGCAGGAGGAGAATCTCACTTCCTGATCAGAGCAACAAACAAGACAGGCTTTTAGTGAAGCAGGATTTTGAGGCAGCTGGTGATGGCTGAAACAGAGCAGATGCTGGAGAGGGTAAGGGAGAGGATCAACACGGAGGGGGCAGGGTGGCTACAGGGAATTTTGGAAGGGGGCCCACCGGCTGGTGGCACCCCCGTGGGGGCCCGCCCCCAGACTAGATCAGCCAGCTGGACGGCTGGTAGGCCCGTTCGCCGCCCCAATGCCCCCGTCCGTTTGAGTCCCAGTCCCCCACACTCCTACCGCAGACCACGGGGGGCCCGAGTGGTTAGAGCAAACACCCCTAGGCGCAGGGCGGCAACTGAGGGCCTGTTGAAGGCGTTTAACACGGTACACCCCTCGCAGCTCACAGAGGGAGGGGTGAGACGACCCCGGTTGCCGACCCTGAGGGAGGAGCCCAGGACACCTGTGGCCGCAACTCCAGCAGTTAACAGAGGGGGAGCCCGACGCAGGGGCGGCCCTGCCTCTGGCCCGAATAGGTCCGCCCACCCAGCTGTAGCAGCAGCAGCGGCGGGGGATATCGCCCAAGGTGCTCAGCCATTAAGGCAAGGAGAGGTATCTGATGAAGGCGAACAGGAATTCGTGGACGCTAGGTCCACCTTCAGGGGAATGACACCGGCCCCAGTTAGATTAAGGGAGTTCTCGGAACATAGGCGTTCCAGAGAGAGGAGCCCCACTGGGAGAGTGGGCGGCAGCCACAGGCACGGAAGAAGGAGAAGCAGATATTCCTCCTCTTCCGATAGTAGTGAGGTGTCCTATAGACGCTGGCGGAAGGAGCAGCGGCGAAAGGAGCGTCGCAGGCATCGCTCTAGGTCTAGCGACGCTGGACGACGTCGCAGATCCCACTCCAGAAATCAGGAAGAGATCGAGTTACAGTGACTGAAGGATGAGTGGGAGGGGCCACAGGATCAGTGGTGTAACTACCGCCCCCACCACCCCCGCCACATGCCCAGATCCCGGCGTTAAGGAGCGGGTTTAAAGAGCTGATCGCACATATGTTTTCTTCATACGCACACGATCAGCTCTTTAAAAAGCCTCGATACTGCCGGGATCTTGGAAGTCTACGGAGGAGGGAGTCAGGGGCCCGGCCCCCAAATTTGCGAGGGGGCCCGGGCCCCTTCAGGTACGCCCCTGCACAGGAGGTAGGGGAGGGGCCTTTGGGGCCCACGAGGGGGAGGAGACACAGAGAAGAGGGACTGTCACATGGTTTCAGTGCAGGAAGTGCAGGGGATCTTGATGCTGCTATCATATTACACATAAAATGTAAATATCTTCAAAACTTTGTAAAATAAATTAAGATAGTAAATTGCAAAAATAATCAGGAAAGCAATTCCTGTCTATTTAGCTAAAGCCATTTTTGGACCACAGTTACCCTTTAACAGTAATAGAGTAATTAAAGGGCAACTCCTGTAAATTCTTGTGATGTCTGAGATCGGTCATGCCCATTGGCACCCACACCATACAATATTTTCAGTCGACCGACCTTTAAACAAGAAATGTCCATGCTATAAGCTATATAATCATACTGTACTAAGGGAAGCAATATGGCAGCTCCTATAAATAGGTTTTTGCCTGTGCCTCATGGGTTTTACTTCTGGGGTGGTGGTGCTGCTTAAAGAGGAACTAAAGTCTCCAGACAACATTACCCCAATAGACAGTGTACTTTTACAAAGATACAAAAATCTGTGTCTCACCCCTTTGCTTTGGCTGCTGGATGATTTATGAAATTAACCTGTGGGTACTAGGGTTCAGCTCCCATAATCCACCTTACTAGGCACACCCAACTAAGTGTACGCAGTACACTTCACAGGAAGCTGCAGCCTTGCTTCCTAGAAGCTGACAGTCAATCATGTTACATCTCAGAGATCATCCCTCCCTTTGACACAGAATAGAGATTTTAGTGAAGTTTTTGTGTAAACCCCTTATACCTGACTATATAGGATTGTATTATGCTAGTGTGTACCTATATTTAGTGTGATACATGTGTATTTGGGGTGATCTTGATGGGCATTATTTGCATTGTATATGCTCTAGGTGGGGTTTGGTTTTCAGGGGATGTGTTTTTCACCTCTTTTTTTTTAACCTCAGTACATGTATAAACTTGTATTTTCCTATGTTTTGTTTCATTAGTAAACAAGGGGATTTGAACCTATGACCTCATGTGCAATGTATTTCTAAAAATATAGCAATTAAATCTTGCGCCAGTCAGAGCTACCAGGAAGAATACAGGAACATTCAGGCTGCAGAGTAACAAAGTCTTATGAACACTCTGTGAATAGAGACAGTAAATACTGGGGTCATGGGGCACTTTGATGACTACATAGGATATGAGTTGTACTGGCAACAACCTGGAAGCTTAGTCTTAGTTACAGAATCTATTACTTAAATTTACTAAATGCAACTTACTAGCGAAGAATTTTACAAATTTTAGGTGTTCTGGAGAGAAAAGCTTTCATATTAGGATCAAAAAAAAAAGTTTAGTTCTATTGTGATATTTCCCTGTAGTAGGTTGGTTTGTGGTAGTGCAGTCTTAAGCCTCGTACACAAGTGTGATTGCGGGTCCTGACCCGAGATGCACGATGTGTCCGAACGTTCATTTTGGCCAATAATCAGCCAGTGTATGGGCCCTTTATCGTCCGAAACGGCCAGTCATTAGGAGATCTGCCCGGTCGGTTAGGCAACGATCCACAACCAAACGGCCGTTTCGGGGGATAAGGTGCCCATGCACGGGCTGATTATCGGTGGAAAAGTTGTTCGGACACATCGTGTGTTGTGGTTCTGGCCCCGCGATCGCACGTGTGTACAAATCTTTACCCTCAGTGGTAGAAAAAAATAGGGAGGTAGAGTGCACATTCTCAATCTCAACTTATTGCACACGCCTCTTACGGCGGTGCCCAGGGGCCAAAAAATACTAAATATGAGGGAAAAGAGAATAACCCCATAAAGTGCGCAAGCAAATTTACTTGGTAAAATCAAGGCGTTTATTGTGAGTCACTTAAAACCATATATCAAAAAAAGTACCCAATAAAGTACAGATACAATATCAATATATAATGATATAATATACAAATGGTTACAACGTGGGATACAGACTGAGTGTAGTGGAATCAGACCCCACAGCACACTGCCTGTCTCCAAAGTGAACCGGGACTTAGTGTGAGAAGCCAGCCCAGGGGATCATACTCAGGGCCACACTTTTCACCCGGAACTCCAATCCAACAAGACCAAGGTAAGTAAGCTTCTCCTCCACAGTCCTGATAGTGATTATCTCCAGGATCCTGATGGTTCCTTTAATCCCCATAACTCAGCCTGCTACAGCACTGCCGGAATCCGTGCTGCACAGCAAAAGTCCCACAGTCTAATCAGCCAGTGCTTCCCCAGCCCCTGTAGACAGAGTGAAACGTTAACGTTGTAACCATTTGTAGCTAGACTCACTTTGCTACTTAGCACTGATTTTGCGACATGGATTGCAAACTTGTGTTGCTTATTGACTCTGTTGCATTTATTATCCCAAGATCTCTCTTCTTTTGAATAGTGGATTCGGCTATATTTGGAGGGATTTCTAGCACTCACCCTCCAGTAGATGGAATTGAGGTTCAGGGATGCCTGATACCTCAGGTTTTTTATGGGTTACATGTATATTATATCATTATATATTGATATTGTATCTGTACTTTATTGGGTACTTTTTTTGATATATGGTTTTAAGTGAATCACAATAAACGCCTTGATTTTACCAAGTAAATTTGCTTGTGCACTTTATGGGGTTCTGTGGTCGGTTTTGACCCTTCTCTTTATCCTTACCCTCAGCGGTGCATGTAGAAGATAAAAAGGAAGTGTGTCTTAATATCTAACAATCCCTTTAAACATATATTAAAGACCATAGATAAAATGCACTTACACTTAAAGGACACTTCACACCTGGACTCAAAACAGAGAAAGCCACTAAAATCAAAATAAAGTAATAAACCAGGTAATAAAACCAGGTAAGTAATATTGCGGCTTATTGAAAACCATTTAAAGGGTATCTTTACTCTAAAAAATTATATACAGCAAGATCCCACTGCTCCAAAACTTTTTTCAGATTTTAAATCTGAGCTATAGATCCTGAGAAATCATCATTTGAAATCACAGTATCCAGGGAAAGACCTGTCACTCCAGAAGCAGAAATGATGATTTGTGACCCATCCCTGACTTCTTTGCCTGCCTGCCAGAACACTTTCTGCAACATTAAAGCAGAGATAAGAAGGCAGGGGGAGGGAGGGGGAGATGTGTAAGCAGAGGTGAGGCTGTGCAGAATTTATAAGTGTCACAGACACTAAAAGAAGGCAGTGAGTAAGGGATGGAGGGAGGAATTAGGAGCACTCACTAAACATTAATAATTTAATGACAAAGCAAGCACCGATATTGCATCTCTCAAATTGTAGTTTCAGAAAATGTAAAGTTGTTTCAGTGAGTATAATGACCCTTAAAAAAATTGATATATTTGCCAAGACATGTCTATAACTGTTTTTCAGTATCCCTTTAACTTTCCAAAGGGGCCCCATCAGAAAATGGAATTGTTGTTGATGGTCAGACTAGTACATTGATCTTAAAGGGCCACTATATTGTAAAAATTCACTTTTTAAAAGTACCTCTTGCAGGGTGGTAGGATTGATTATTCCCACCTCCCAATACTATTTTTTGGGGGGCTACACCACAGTTTTCATTTGCCAGGTAATTGCTCTGGGCCTTTCAGTATTAAAGTTAGTGCTGAAGCATTCAGGTTAGGGGCATTCTTGTGCCAGGGAGTGGGCATTTTGGGTGCAGGGCTGTCAAGTGCCTTCCTGCAGCCATGTTTTTTTAAAGGGCAGGTCCACCTTCCTAAGAAAAACACAGATCCCTCGCTCCCTGTTCCCTGTGTGGCCACAACTCCACTGCTGCTGTTGCAAGCTGGTTAGTTACAAGCGTGCACAGTAGCATAGGAGGCTTGTTCTGTAACAGCCATCAGCCATTGGCGTTAACGTCACCATTGATTGATGGCTATTACCACCATGAAGAGAGTTGCCACGGTTTTGTAAATAAAATATCTTTGAAAGTAAAATGAAAATGAGGTTTTTGGGGCTAAACTAGATATGGTAAAATTTTTCTTAAAAGGCTGGCAATGTCTGCAGGGGACCTTGTCGGCACCCCTTTGGCTTCTGGGACCCATAGCAACCTACGCCCCTGCAAGGTGCCCACAGTGACTGGTTTATGATGCCCACAGTGAATGGTATAAAATGCCCACAGTGACTGGTCCATTTTACCCACAGTGAATGGTATAAAATGCCCACAGTGACTGGTAAATGATTCCCACAGGGACTGGTAAATGATTCCCACAGTGACTGATATAAATTGCCCACAGTGACTGGTATAAGATGCCCACAGTTACTGTTTATTGATGCCCAGTGACTGGTATATGATGCCCACAGTGGCTGGTATATGATGCCCACAGTCTGGATGGAACATTTCTGATGTTTCCAAACAGAAATCTCTAATGGACAAGTGAGATTATTTATTTCAGTCGATAAATATGTTTACAGTTAGCTGAAGTTCTGGAACTAAGGTAATCAGTAAGTACAAGGGGTGTCGTTGTGAAAGGGGATTAAAGGAGAACTATAGTGCATATACACTTTTTCAAAAACAGTTAAAATGAAAAGTACCTGGGGCAGGGAGGTAGGATTGGTACTTCCTACCTCCTAAAATTGTTTCTATGAGAAGCGGCAGCAGAAAGAAAACTGCTTCTGCCAGGCTTCCTGAATGCTTCAGCCCTATCTTTAATACAGGGAGGCCCAGGGCCATAACCTGGCAAATGAAAACATTATGTGCTATAGCACCTCAATAAAACAACATTGGGAGGTGGGAACAATCAATCCGACCTCCCTGCCCCAGGTACTTTTCATTTCTAGAAAGTTAATTTTTACAGTATAGTTGTCCTTTAAAACAATGGGATGCAATATACAGCAAAACATGTAGATTTCTAGCTACTCATACTCCAATCCAGGTCAATAGTTGGAATGAAAGTTATGGGAGAGCCAGGAGCAGAATTTAAACTTCACTGGCTCTCTCATAACTTTCTTATATTTTTTACTTACTATACAGACAATAAAGGTGCCCACACATTAGCCCTTATCTGCTGACCGATCCTACGACATTAAAAACGCTCTCTGGATCTTCTTTGTGACAGACATATGATCACAAGGCCCTGTCTGGCCCATTCATTTTGTCGGTCGTGAAGAACATCCGGAGAGGCAGTTCCTACAGAATTGATTGAATGTCGTGGGATCGGTTGGCAGGTAAGAGCTAATGTATTCTGCCCGCAGTACTAACCACTGAGACTAAGGTCTGTACAGAGGCCATATTTTGCTTGGGTGGAAAGACAAGGGCTGACCACTGGCCAAGCATTCTGGTTGAAGTTTGCACGAGTTGCCGGTCATTCAAGCACTCAGTATCCGGTTGTTCATTGATCCACCATGAAAGATCAACAAACGACTGCCATCCGTGCGCCCATGTTCAAATCTTGTCCGGAACGCTAGGTCAGCAAATTAAGATGGCACCTGTAACAAAAAGATGTTTACATATTGAGATACAATGTGCCATCTTCATAAAGATGGGGTATTTTGATCTATCACACCTTTAACCATTGTAATTGCGACCATAAAATTACTGTATTGATTTTAGTTTTAGGATCATGGAACATACGTTAAGGATTGTGATCATAACTGTATGTTGGCCTATACAATACCATTGCGAAATGTTACTACTGCATGGTATTGTATGGCTGAGCGGTCATAAATGTACAACCATGGCTGTACATTAATGATAAACTGCAGTATAGGAGGTTTCTGAAACTGCAGGTTACAGAATATGTCCCTATACTTTTATATGATCATGGACTCTGTTTTCTAATATCCTTGTATTTTAAAGGGGAGCATTATTCACACAAGTCTAGGGGAAATGAAAATATAATGAAGGTATAGAACACACAAACATTAGGAAAGTAGGCAAGCTTTGTGTACCAGTCACTGTGGGCAAACTTCATATACCAGTCACTGTGGGAAAGCTATGTAAACAGGCAGTAGCAAAGCTTGTGTTACCAGTCACTGTGGGCAAACTTCATATACCAGTCACTGTGGGAAAGCTTTATGTAACAGTCACTGTAGGCAAGCTTTGTGTACCAGTCACTGTGGGCAAACTTCATATACCAGTCACTGTGGGAAAGCTTTATGTAACAGTCACTGTAGGCAAGCTTTGTGTATCAGTCACTGTGGGCAAACTTTATATACCAGTCACTGTGGGCAAACTTTAGTTACCGTCACTTTGGGCAAGCTTTATGTACCAGTCACTATGTGCAAACTATATGTAACAGTCACAGTGTGCAAACTTCCCTTTCTAGTTCCATTGTTGTTCTTATTATGGACCTTAGGTTTTAAAATGTCTTTCTGTATCAAATCTGATGCTCTTCATCTCAGCCTTGCATAGGGAATCTGGATACCCTAAGCAACAAGTCTGTTCATGAGGGCTATTGGTTCCCCCTGATAATCCCTGTCCAAGGTACAGTTCCTCTGCAAACTTCTGATTAGTTGGGGCAAAATTAGCACCATTATTAACAATAAGAACTTTTATTGAATAACCCTGTTAGTCTTCAATAAAAATGTACTCGCTCTCCCACCAAGCCAAAAATAGGTTGACGTCAGTGGGAGCACATTGGGCACCTAGATTGAACATATTACCTTTTGTTGAATATGAAGTAATTGTATCTAATTACAAAATCCAAAAGTTGGAAAATGAATGCATGCTTACCAAATAGGCCACACTCCTCCATACTGAAATCCCCATGCTCCATATTTGTATACAAAAACTCTGCATATAATGGTACTTTATGGTAGTGGTGCTCTGAGCTCACCACTGTTCATGATCGGAATTCCTGCATCTTCCCCTGACTGGCCCGAAGTTACATTGGAATGGAGTTCAAATGTCAGGCCTGGGAGTTGTGGATAATGCTCTGGTATTTTGTGATTACTGTCTATAAGTGTACCTTCTAAAACAGAAATGCTAGTGGACATGTAATCTTCATTCAGTGTTTGCTATCATGCAGTCATATTTACAACCACTAGATGATGCTAGTTCTATACTTTTAAGCATTTCAGACAAATGCTCCATCTGTACATGCAGAACAAGCAGCAGAGGATAATAAAGTGGTTGCTTACATGGGTAGATGGTCACAATGTTATTAATATTCATCTCCCATAATCCACTACATAGAAAGGATCTCAAGGGCCACGGCATGTTTATAGCTGAAAGGCTGATCTGTTCTACCCAGTTGTATCTTCTAGCTCCCAGGCTCCCTGTCTTGCCTGGGGACATCTCTCCAGTATCTCTCATCACATTACGTTTTATGATGTAATGTGACTGTAACAGATGGTTGTGCAGAACTCGTTTCACAGCTATTCTCTATCTAGTGTGGGAAATTCTAATAGATATCTGGAGAAGCAGCCAGATCCAAGACACTTGTTTCACCATTCACTGTATATAGTGGGGCTGGTGGGGAGACTTCCCTCTATCCTGGGGAACAAATTGATTGGTCCCTGACATTGGGATAACAGTGTCGGTGCCTGTAGACACATTAGATTGTTGGCCCTTCAGCCAACAGTTATCTACTTCATATAAGGACCTTTAGAGATTTAAACAGCGGGTATTAATCCCCCCCCAGAGAGAATCCCCTTGATGTAATGTTATGTGGTACAGGGGGACGTTCCATTAACGTTGATATAGGCTATAAAGCTAAATTATCTGATTAATATTAATATTAATAGGTATCTAAACAGAAAGAAAATAATAATTTGCCCATTACTGGAGAGTATCATTCTTTCCAACCACCACTGTACCATTGTTTGTCTCCTGTTTCTTTAGATATCAAATCTGAAGCAACTTACATTTCAGCTGTCAATCAAGTGCCTTATTATAATAACATTTTTGCTGTGAGCAGTTTGGGAAACGGGTGGTATGTATGAAATGCATGGTGGGAAATTCCCTCTCTGAGTGCTGGCTCATAGAGATTACTCTCTAATGCATTGTTGGATCTGGTGATATCTAATAACCCTGAGCTCATTTTGGAGATGAAGGTAATGGGAAGCTTAGGGAATAGTGACCATGATATAGTGTCATTTAATATAGGTTGCAAAAAAACTAAAGTGCACTGGGTTAATAAAAACTTTTAACTTTAGGAAAGCTAATTTTATGCTGTTAAAGGAACACTCCTGCTCATAGACGGGGGGGAATTTTTCTAGGTAAAGATACAAGAGCAGATGTAGACCACTTTTAAAGGGATATTAAACTATTACATTCTAAATTTGTACCTTAGGGAACAAGTGTAAAAAAATTAGGTCCAGTCCTGCATGGCTTAATGCTCAGGTAAAAAGGGAAATGGAAAAAAAGAAAAAGGCTTTTAAAATTTTGAAAACAGAAGGCACAGAACCGGCTTAACAGGGAGTACAAAAGCTGTAATAAAGAGTGCAAGAAAGCAATTAAACTAGCTAAAATAGAAAATGAAATACGGATTGCCGAACAAAGCAAGTCCAACCCCAAAATTTTTTTTAAGTAATAAATGGTAAAAAGATGAGGACTGAGAATGTGGGACCATTAAATAATGGAGCTGAGGTGGTTGTAGAGGATGCCGAAAAGGCTAATCTGCTTTTTTTACATCGGTTTTTACTGTTGAGAATCCTTGTCTTACAGTAGGGATTGTAATAAAATGCAAGGAAGAAATGAAGAGTATTCACATTGGCTACAGAGGATAGGTACGGAAACAATTAGACAAAGTTAATACCATAAAGCACCAGGACCAGATGGATTGCATCCTCGATTTTAAAAGAGCTTAGTTCAGTTCTATCTAGACCACTGTTCTCATCTTTTTCAGATTCGCTTTTGTCTGGGGATGTACCGCGTGGATTGAAAAAGCCAATGTAATACCAATATTCAAAAAAGGTAGTCGTTCACAGCCTAGAAACTATAGACCTGTAAGCCTAGCATCAGTGGTAGGGAAGGTGATGGAAACTTTGTTAAGGGATCAATCCTTGACTTGTCTCCAGAGATACTCTTATTAGTAGTAGTCAGCATGGATTTATGAAAATAGATCATGCCAGACAAATTTAATTGTTTTATGAAGAAGTGAGTAAGAAGTTAGATTCAGGCACAGCAGTGGATGTGGTATATTGGATTTTGCAAAAGTTTTGATTACTGTGCCATATAGGCGACTAATGTATAAAACTGAGGACTGTTGGCCTTAAGAGAAAAACATTTGTTCATGGATAGAGAACAGGTTATTGGACCGCAAACAGAGAGTGGTGGTTAATGGAGCTACATCTATGTGGGCTAAAGTTCTAAGCGGAGTGCTCAGGGTTCTGTACTGGGGCCGCTTCTGTTAATCTGTTTATAAATGACCTAGAAGGGGGCATTGAGAGCAAGGTCTCTGTGTTTGCTGATACAAAAACTATGCGAGCTTTGGAAACTTCCAATGATGGGCAAGTGCTGCAAGCAGACCTAGATAGATGATCAAAATGGGCAGTAGAATGGCAGATGAGGATCAACTGTTAGGTAGGGTTAAAAAAAAAAAAAAAAGGGGTGAATAGGTTGGACTTGATGGACGTATGTCTTTATTCAACCTTAATTACTATGTTACTGAGCATGCTTGCCCTCACAGAGAGTTGTGTGCTAAAGGTGATGTCAGCTAACAGCAGGAGGAGGAATATTTCACTTGAGCAAAACAAGTACCGGATTGAAGGCATGCAGCAACTAATATGCTACACTTATGCTACACTTATTCATTTATAAATTAAGATAAGACAAAGTCATTTGTCAGTTTACATACCCATTCATTTTAAATGCAAAACAAAATATTGATTATAGTGTAGTAAATATTCCTCCCTCTGTATCCCATCTTGCTGCCACTTCTCCTAGCGTGAAACACTTTAATTATAATGATCCTTAGAGTTGCCCAGCCGCCATAATAATACAAAAAAAAACTTTAATTACAGCCCCTCGCTCCCGTGCCTATCTTCACAGAAGGCAGCGTGCCTGTCCGGCCCCTCTCTGCTGTTTGCAGTTAGCAGAGAGGGGACAAGATAGTCGCGGGAGCAAATGGGCTGTAAGTAGATATCGGAAAGTTTATTTTTAGTAGTATTATGGCGGTTGGGAGTGGGCAACCCTCAGGATCATAATATGAAAAGTTATTTTTTTCACGTGGACATGCCCTTTAACTAATTCCTAATGTATATGCAAAATACAAACAGGGAGATTCAATAAAAGTCCCTATCATTTAAAATGGTGCTAATTTTGCCCCAACCAATCAGATCTTGTTTAACATTTGAAAGCTAACATCTGATTGGTTGGGGCAAAATTAGCACCATTTTAAACGATAAGAACTTTTATTGAATAACCCTGAAAATCTTTTATTACGGCAACTACTACCCAGTTTCTTACTACCCCCTGCCCACTACCAGCGGTTATAGACATGCTCGGTGGGCTTTACCTAGGAAGAGAGAGGGAGCATCGCAGGTCTGCAGTCAGCTACTCGCCCTGTTCTTTATAGTCAAAGCATATAACATTTTGTTATTTATAACTTGTGCCTTTTATATAATGTACTTTTTGGAGAACATTATATCACTTTTCAGTGGATTTCTCTTGGATAACCCATGCACTGCCCAGAGTCTACAGAGTCTGTAAAATGTACAAATTTGGAATTGTCAATATAAACAGATAAAAAGTAGGAATACCAGACAAATTGAAGGGTTTGTTACTATATCCCTCCGTACAGGATTCATTTGTAACATCAGGTAAGCTGTCCATAGACATCTGACTATTTGCACAGAGATTTTAGACAAATGCTGCCAGAGGGAAAGAAATGAAAACAGCTGTGTTATGTGGTATGGTAATGGAAAGTAGCTATGGGTATGCAGAGTATAATAAAAAGTCATATATGGCCAGCAGTACTGAGCCCAAATGTAATTGAAACCAACTCCACGAGTGGAGTCTGTAGCCTGGTAAGAGGATTTGGGGTGGGGTGTAACCACCAAAACAGCCAGGGCATGGAGCAGGCCTAATGACCCATTTGGCTCACAATCTTAGGCCTGGCTTATTCACATTATTAGCTCACTTATTTATATGCTTGGCTTACTTGCCCTATTGGCTCATTCACTTATACACTTTACTTACTCACCCCATTGGCGTACTCATTTGATTTGCTTACTTACTCTATTGTCTCAGTCACTCATATGCTTGGCATACTTCCTCTCACCTTAACGGAGATCACCTTTACACTGGGTAACACAGAGGGAGAGCACACAACCACATGGCAGCTGGAGATACACCAAAAAAAACCCACAGTAGTATAAATGGAAAAAGGATCATGGAAGCTCAATCCCTGTGAATCAACAAAGCTGCAAGGAAAAGTGTTATAAAACCCTCACCAATCACTTTATTCATGTAGATTAAAAACAAATATATCAAGGAGGGGGCCAGCACTTTCGTGAGCACTTTTTCAAAAGGATCCTATGTGTGGCTTACTAACCCTCTTGGCTCACTTACTTATAGGTTTGACTTACTCACCTTGTTGGCTCACACACTCATACCCTTGGCTAACTCACCCATTTAGCTTACTCACTCATTCTTTACTATAAATTACCCTCTGGCTCCCACTCACTTATAGGATTGACTTACTCACCTTATTGGCTCACACACTCATACCCTTGGCTAACTCACCCATTTAGCTTACTCACTCATCTTACTATTAACTTACCCTCTTGGCTCACTCACATATAGGCTTGACTTACTCACCTTATTGGCTCACACACTCATACCCTTGGCTAACTCACCCATTTAGCTTACTCACTCATCTCTCATACTTACCCTCTGTGGCTCACTCACATATAGTCTGACTTACTCACCTTATTGTCACACCTCATACCCTTGGCTAAATCACCCCATTTAAGCTTACTCACTCATCTTACTATTAAACTTTACCCTCTTGTCTCACCACTTATAGCTTGACTTACTCACCCTTATTGGCTCACACACTCATATACCCTGGCTACCTCACCCATTTAGCTTACTCACATCATCTTACATTAACTTACCCCTCTTGGCTAACTCACCCATTTAGCTTACTCACTTATCATACTTGTTTACTTACCCTCTTGGCTCACTCACTCACTCACAGAGCCAGAAAGACATTTTTAAATCTTAAAGGAGAAGTTTGAGTCTCCCTGTAAAGTGTCCTCCTGGGGGAAGACTTTCTAACTTTGCCAATTAAAGAAGATTTATAAAACAGTTTTTTAGTGAATGGGTTACAGATAACTACAACAACTGTATGGAATACAAACATGAAATTCCTCAGTTAGAGAAAGTGTAACGTTACCGTAATACATTGAAAGTAATCATAAACCTTCTAAAACCACCAAAGGTAAGCACAAACAAGACATAACTATGCCCCACAGATAAGAACAGGTATATTAACTTATTATGGTCCATAAAAGCACAAATTAGCTTTGTCATAGGGAAGGCTGTAAAGATATAGATGCGGATACAAAATATCGGTTTCCCATAAACAGCGTAATAAAGTATTTTCATTTAACCATAGCACAGGGTAATACGATTATTTATAATTCCTGGTTGGTATGAAACTCATGAAGAAAACCACTAGCGCGACCGATCTCCCTCTTGTATGCAAATACAATACATGGGTCTTCTGGGTAATATTTGTGTTTCTAACTTAAAGGGCATGTCCACCCCTTTTGATAATTTATGTTGTAGGGTTAGTTCCCCCAGCCCCTACTGCTATATTATATTTTCAAGAAAGTCCCCCAATCTTTACTTACCTTCCCTCTCTCCTCCGCCGCAATGCCCGGCCTTCCGCTTGCACGGAACTGCAAGCAGGGGGCCGGACCGGCAGCCGCGTCTGTGATTGGCTGAGAGGCAGCCAATCACAGACACAGCTACCGGCAGTTCAGAACACCGGAGGAGAGAGGGAAGGTAAGTAAAGATCAGGGGACTTTCTTACAAATATATTATAGCGGTTGGGGCTGTGGGAACTATCCCTAATATGTGGGAAAGAGGATTTACACTAGGGGGAGGGAGAACAAAACGGGAGGGAGAGGGAGGGGGGAGGGAGTGAAGGGCTGCTCTGAGCAAGCCAAAAACCTCTGAGAGGACAGCTCAGAGGGGAAACAGTTTCCCTGGTGGCCAGGCTCCTGGTGGTCAGTTTTTTTAAACTTGGGGGGACATTACAGGAGAACCATTTGGAGCTGGGATGTAAGGCAAGGATTTTTATACACTACAGAGTGGGGCCAGTAATGGGTTAAGTTTTAGTTTTGGGGGTGGACATTAAGGGGATGATTCAGTAAGGGCTAGGCCACACTGCTGCGTTTTTTTTGCACTTGCGCTTGCGTTTGTGCTTGCGTTTTTTAAAAATCATTGAAAACGCGGCAACGCAGAAAAAACGCAAGTTTTTGGGTGCATTGTGATTGCGCTTGCGATTTGCGTTCTGCATTTTTAATCGCCATCGCATGCATTTTCCTATACCTATTGAAGAAATCGCATGCGCAAACGCAACAAAAATCGCACATGAAATCGCATGCGATTGCATTTGCGTTTGCGTTGCAGTGTGGCCTTGCCCTAAGAGGTGAAAAACTTTGCCTTGCTATCCATTTGCAGCAACCTAAATGTTGGCTTTATTTTTTTTTTGATAGGTTACTGCAGTTAGATAACATCTACAAGGTGGCTGCAGCTTACCGTATATACTCGAGTATAAACCGAGTTTTTCAGGCTGAAAAATCAGCCTGAAAACTCAGACTCGGTTTATACTCGAGTCAGTACCTACCGAGTTCCGGCAGCCGCACGATCTTTCTGTACTGGCGCGCCGGCCTGACGTCACTGCCCGGCGCCAAGCCCGGCACCGGGCAGTGACGTCAGCTGGCGCGCCAGTACACAGAAAAGATCGCACGGCTGCCGGAATGCTCAGGATACCGCACCTTACCTGCAAGATGGATACCGCACCTTCGACAATGCTCAGGATACCGCACCTACCTTGGATGGAGGAGAGCCCACAGGGAGAAGAGTAACCGAGCCCACAGGGAGAAGAGACCACAGGAGAAGAGACCGTACAAAACTGAACTGGGTGGGGGGTGAAGGGGGCATTCAAGAGTTGTGTTGGAACTACACACTCCCAGCAGCTTTATTAGCTGGGAGTTGAGTTTCCAAACATCTTGAATGCCAAGTGAGGGTGGCATTCAGATGTTTGGAAACTACAACTCCAGACTAATAAGCATGCTGGGAGTTGTAGTTTCCAAACATCTTGAATGCCACCCTCACTTGGCATTCAAGAGTTTGGAAACTACAACTCCCAGCTATAAAGCATGCTGGGAGTTGTAGTTCCCAAACATCTGATGCCAAGTGAGGGTGGCATTCAGATGTTTGGAAACTACAACTCCCAGCATGCTTTATTAGCTGGAGTTGTAGTTCCAAACATCTTAATGCCAAGTTTCTACCCTCGCGTTTATACTCGAGTCAACAACTTTTATTAGGATTTTTAGGTGAAATTGGGTACCTCGGTTTATACTCGGGTCGGTTTATACTCGAGTATATGCGGTAATAGCACTCACAAGCGTTAGTGCCTTTTATTATATCAGCTGAAAAGTTTCTTTAAAATTACTTTATAATTCATATAGATTTAGGAGCACTAACTACTATCTTCCATTGTAACAAGCCACGATATGCAGAGCAGGAGATCGCAGCCACTGTACTGTTGCTGACAGTCTCTCTCACTGTCTCACTCCTTTGATGCAGTGATGCAGTGCTTGTTTAATACTGGCATGTGTACACATTAGGATCCAATGGGGGGGGGGGGGGGTAGGAAATCTCAATGGAGGAGGCATAGAAAGCAGGTACATACTGTATTATCATGTCAATGCTGGCAGATGTAAGAGTTAAAGGTAATACTCAGCTGGCACTGAAGTGTTATGAAATACTCTGGGAAAGTGCTGGCAGTGAAGGGTTAATGGCAACACTCTGGGAAAGTGCTGGCACTGAAAGCATTAATAGGAAAGTCTGCTGGCACAAAAGGGTTAATTGTAATACTCTGCTGGGACTGAATGGTTAATGGCAATACCCTGGGAAATTGCTGGCACTGAAATTATTAGTAGGCCACCTTTTAGTGTCAATGACAGGATTATTGGGATTTACCCATTATCGTAAGAGTGTAAGGCCACCTTTAGTGTCAATGGCAGGACTATTGGGATTTACCCATTATCGTAAGAGTGTAAGGCCACCTTTAGTGTCAATGACAGGACTATTGGGATTTACCCATTATCGTAAGAGTGTAAGGCCACCTTTAGTGTCAATGACAGGACTGTTGGGATTTACCCATTATCGTAAGGGTGTAAGGCCACCTTTAGTGTCAATGACAGGACTATTGGGATTTACCCATTATCATAAGGGTGTAAGGCACCTTTAGTATCAATGACAGGACTATTGGGATTACCCATTCATAAGGGTGTAAAGGCCACCTTTAGTGTCAATGACAGGACTATTGGGATTTACCCATTATCGTAAGAGTGTAAGGCCACCTTTAGTTTCAATGACAGGACTATGGGATTTACCCATTATGTAAGAGTGTAAGGCCACCTTTAGTGTCAATGACAGGACTATGGGATTTACCCATTATCGTAAGAGTGTAAGGCCACCTTTAGTGTCAATGTCAGGACTATTGGGATTTACCCATTATCGTAAGAGTGTAAGGCCACATTTAGTGTCAATGACCCGACTATTGGGATTTACCCATTATCGTAAGAGTGTAAGGCCACCTTTAGTGTCAATGACAGGACTATTGGGATTTACCCATTATCGTAAGGGGTGTAAGGCTACTTTAGTATCAATGACAGGACTATTGGGATTTACTCATTATCGTAAGAGTGTAAGTCTACCTTTAGTGTCAATGACAGAGACTATTGGATTTACCCATTATCGTAACGTGTAAGGCCACCTTTAGTGTCAATGACAGGACTATGGGATTTACCATTATCGTAAGGGTGTAAGGCTACCTTTAGTATCAAGACAGACTATTGGGATTTACCCATTATGTAAGAGTGTAAGGCCCCTTTAGCGTCAATGACAGGATTATTGGATTAACCCATTATCGTAAGAGTGTAAGGCCACCTTTAGTATCATGACCGGATATGGGATTTACCATTATCGTAAGAGGGTTAAGGCCACCTTTAGTGTCAACGACAGGATTATGGGATTACCATTATGTAAGAGTGTAAGGCCACCTTTAGTGTCAATAACAGGATTATTGGGATTTACCCATTATCGTAAGGTGTAAGGCCACCTTTAGTGTCAATGACAGGACTATGGGATTACCATATCGTAAGAGAGTGAAGGCCACCTTTAGTGTCAATGACAGGACTATTGGGAGTTACCCATTATCGTAAGAGGTGTAAGGCCACCTTAGCGTCAATGGCAGGACATTGGGATTTACCCATTATCGTAAGAGTGTAAGGCCACGTTTAGTGTCAAGACAGGACTATTGGGATTTACCCATTATCGTAGGTGTAAGGCTACCTTTAGTATCAATGACAGGACTATTGGGATTTACCCATTATCGTAAGGGTGTAAGTATACCTTTAGTGTCAATGACAGGACTATTGGGATTTACCATTATCGTAAGGTGTAAGGCCACCTTAGTGTCAATGACAGGACTATTGGGATTTACCCATTGTAGGGTGTAAGGCTACCTTTAGTATCATGACAGGACTATTGGGATTTACCCATTATCGTAAGAGTGTAAGGCCACCTTAGCGTTCAATGACAGGATTATTGGGATTTACCCATGATCGTAAGAGTGTAAGGCCACCTTTAGTACAATGACAGGATATTGGGATTTACCCATATATAGAGTGTAAGGCCACCTTTAGTGTCAACGACAGGATTATTGGGATTTACCCATTATCGTAAGAGTGTAAGGCCACCCTGTGGTCAATAACAGGATTATTGGGATTTACCATTATCGTAAGAGTGTAAGGGCACTTTAGTGTCAATGACAGGACTATTGGATTTACCATATCAAGAGTGTAAGGCCACTTTAGTGTCCATGACAGGACTATTGGGATTTACCCTATCGTAAGAGTGTAAGGCCACCTTTAGTGTCAAGACAGGACTTGGGATTTACCCATTATCGTAAGAGTGTAAGCCACCTTAGCGTCAATGGAGGACTATTGGGATTACCCATTTATCGTAAGAGTGTAAGGCCACGTTAGTTCAAGGACAGGACTATTGGGATTTACCCATTATCGTAAGAGTGTAAGGCCACCTTTAGTGTCAATGACAGGACTATTGGGATTTACCCATTATCGTAAGAGTGTATGGCCACCTTTAGTGTCAATAACAGGACTATATACAGTAAATAGGACTGTTCCCTGCAGGGAATTAGTAATAACCCAGGCAGACTGAATAACAAATGAGATCTCACTGTCAGTGTCCATAAAAACATCCTCAATGTATCATTACCAGAGTTATAAAGCTATAAGTGGAGATAATTAACATTGATTTACCATGATAATACAGTTCACCTAATAACCTTGTATAATTTAAAGCCCCAGTATGTGTCTTAAAATAAAGAAAAAAAATTAAAGGGGCCAAAGTGCAAAGTTTGTAACCAGAAAAACATGAAAACTTGTTCTTTGCAGTCAGAACCAATAAAAAGTGACACCACTGCTAGGCTGGTACTGGTGCTGTGGGTACTGGCAGGGCCGTTTTTTTAGCCATCTTGTTACCCTAGCTTGACTAGATCGCAATCCCATCGCGCTTAAAAGTGCAGTAGTCTAGCCTAACCCTCCAAGAGTATTGCCGTTAACACTTCAGTGCCACCAGACTTCCCCAGAGTATTGTCATTACCACTTTCAGTGCCAGCAGAGTATTAACATTAACCCTTCAGTGCCAGCAGATACGATAATGGGTAAATCCCATTAGTCCTGTCATTAACACTAAAGGTGGCCTTACACTCTTACGATAATGGGTAAATCCCAATAGTCCTGTCATTAACACTAAAGGTGGCCTTACACTCTTACGATAATGGGTAAATCCCAATAGTCTTGTCATTGACACTAAAGGTGGCCTTACACTCTTACGATAATGGGTAAATCCCAATAGTCCTGTCATTGACACTAAAGGTGGCCTTACACTCTTACGATAATGGGTAAATCCCAATGGGTGGGGGGGGTAGGAAATCTCAATGGAGGAGGCATAGAAAGGCAGGTACATACTGTATTCATGGCAATGCTGGCAGAAGTAAGAGTTAAGGTATACTCAGCTGGCACTGAAGTGTAATGGAATACTCTGGGGGAAAGTGCTGGCAGGTGAAGGGTTAATGGCAAACACTCTGGGAAAGTGCTGGCATGAAAGCATTATAGGAAATCTGCTGCACAAAAGGGTTAATTGTAATACTCGGCTGGGACTGAATGGTTAATGGCAATACCCTGGGAAATTGCTGGCACTGAAATTATTAGTAGGCCACCTTTTAGTGTCAATGACAGGATTATTGGGAGGTTTACCCATTATCGTAGAGGTGTAAGGCCACCTTTAGTTGTCAATGCAGGACTATTGGGAGTTACCCATATCGTAAGAGTGTAAGGCCACCTTTAGTTGTCACATGACAGGACTATTGGGATTTACCCATTATCGTAAGAGTGTAGGCCACCTTAGTGTCAATGCAATCTGTTGGGATTTACCCATTATCGTAAGGGTGAAAGGCCACCTTTAGTGTCAATGACAGGACTATTGGGATTTACCCATTATCATAAGGGTGTAAGGCACCTTTAGTATCAATGACAGGACTATTGGGATTACCCATTATCATAAGGGTGTAGGCCACCTTTAGTGTCAATGACAGGACTATTGGGATTTACCCTTATCGTTAAGAGTTGTAAGGCCACCTTTAGTATCAATGACAGGACTATGGGATTTACCCATTATCGTAAGAGTTGTAAGGCCACCTTTAGTGTCAATGACAGGACTATGGTGGATTTACCCATTATCGTAAGAGTGTAAGGCCACCTTTAGTGTCAATGTCGATACGTTGGGATTTACCCATTATCGTAAGAGTGTAAGGCCACATTTAGTGTCAATGACCCGACCTATTGGGATTTACCCATATCGTAGAGTGTAAGGCCACCTTTAGTGTCAATGACAGGACTATTGGGATTTACCCATTATCGTAAGGGTGTAAGGCTACCTTTAGTATCAATGACAGGACTATTGGGATTTACCCATTATCGTAAGAGTGTAAGTCTACCTTGTGTCAATGACAGGACTATTGGGGATTTACCCATTATCGTAAGGTGTGTAGAGCCACCTTTAGTGTCAATGACAGGACTATTGGGATTTACCCATTATCGTAAGGGTGTAAGGCTACCTTAGTATCAATGACAGGACTATGGGATTTAACCATTAGTCGTAGAGTGTAAGGCCCCTTTAGCGTCAATGACAGGATTATTGTGGATTTACCCATTTCGTAAGAGGTAAGGCCACCTTTAGATCATGACCGGATTATTGGGATTTACCCATTATCGTAAGAGTGTAGGCCACCTTTAGTTCAACGACAGGATTATTGATTTACCCCATTCGTAAGTTTAAGGCCACCTTTATGTCAATAACAGATTATTGGGATTTACCCATTATCGTAAGAGGTAAGGCCACCTTTAGTGTCAATGACAGGACTATTGGATTTACCCATTATCGTAAGAGTGTAAGGCCACCTTTAGTGTCAATGACAGGACTATTGGGATTTACACCATTATCGTAAGAGTGTAGAAGGCCACCTTTAGCGTCAATGGCGGACATGGGATTACCATTTCGGTAAGAGTGTAAGGCCACGTTTAGTGTCAATGACAGGCACTATTGGGATTTACCCATTATCGTAAGGGTTGTAAGGCACCTTTAGTATCAATGACAGGACTATTGGGATTTACCCATTATGTGAAGTGTAAGTATTACCTTTAGTGTCAATGACAGGACTATTGGGATTTACCCATTATCGTAAAGTGTAAGGCCCACCTTTAGGTCAATGACAGACTATTGGGATTACCCATTATCGTAGGTGTAAGGCTACATTTAGTATCAATGACAGGACTATTGGATTTACCCATTATCGTAAGAGTGTAAGGCCACCTTAGCGTCAATGACAGGATTATTGGATTTACCCATTTCGTAAGAGTGTAAGCCACCCTTTAGGTCATCTAGGACAGGATTATTGGGATTTACCCATTATCGTAAGAGTGTAAGGCCCCTTTAGTGTCACGACAGGATTATTGGGATTTAACCCATTAATCGTAAGATGTAAGCCACCTTTAGTGTCAATACAGGATTTGGATTTACCCATTATCGCTAAGAGTGTAAGGCCACTTTAGTGTCAATGACAGGACTATGGGATTTACCCATTATCGTAAGAGTGTAGGCACACCTTTAGTGTCAATGAAGGACTATTGGGATTTACCATTATCGTAGAGTGTAAGGCCACCTTAGTGTCAATGACAGGACTATTGGGATTACCCATTATCGTAAGAGTGTAGGCAACCTTTAGCGTCAATGGCAGGACTATTGGGATTTACCCATTATCGTAAGAGGTAAGGCCACGTTTAGTGTCATGACAGGACTATGGGTTTACCCATTATCGTAGATGTAAGGCCACCTTTAGGTCAATGACAGGATATGGGATTTACCCATTATCGTAAGAGTGTATGGCCACCTTTGTGTCAATAAACAGGACTTATACAGAATAGGACTGTCCCTGCAGGGAATTAGTAATAACCCAGGCAGACTGAATAACAATGAGATCTCACTGTCAGTGTCCAATAAAACATCCTCAAGTATCATTACCAGAGTTTATAAAGCTATAAGTGGAGTAATTAACATTGATTTACCATGATAATACAGTTCACCTAATAACCTGTTAATTTAAAGCCCCAGTATGTGTCTTAAAATAAAGAAAAAAAATTAAAGGCCAAGTGCAAAGTTTGGAACCGAAAAACACATGAAAACTTGTTCTTTGCAGTCAGAACCAATAAAAAGTGACACCACTGCTGGCTGGTAACTGGTGCTGTGGGTACTGGCAGGGCCGTTTTTTTACGCATTCTTGTTACCCTGCTTGACTAGATCGCAATCCCATGCGCTTAAAAGTGCAGTAGTCTAGCCTACCCTCCAAGAGTATTGCCGTTAACACTTCAGTGCCACCAGACTTCCCCAGAGTATTGTCATTACCACTTTCAGTGCCAGCAAGTATTAACATTACCCTTCAGTGCAGCAGATACGATATGGGTAATCCATTAGTCCTGTCATTAACACTAAAGGTGGCCTTACACTCTTACATATGGGTAAACCCAAGTCCTGTCATTACACTAAAGGTGGCCTTACACTCTTACGATAATGGGTAAATCCCAATAGTCCTGTCATTGACACTAAACGTGCCTTACACTCTTACGATAATGGGTAAATCCCAATAGTCCTGTCATTAACACTAAAGGTGGCCTTACACTCTTACGATAATGGGTAAATCCCAATAGTCTTGTCATTGACACTAAAGGTGGCCTTACACTCTTACGATAATGGTAAATCCAATAGTCCTGTCATTGACACTAAGGTGGCCTTACACTCTTACGATTATGGTAAATCCCAATAGTCTTGTCATTAACACTAAAGGTGGCCTTAATCTTACGATAATGGGTAAATCCCAATAGTCCTGTCATTGACACTAAAGTGGCCTTACACTCTTAGATTATGGGTAAATCCCAAAGTCTTGTCATTGACACTAAAGGTGGCCTACACTCTTACGATAATGGGAAATCCCAATAGTCATGTATTGACACTAAAGGTGGCCTTACACTTACGATAATGGGGAAATCCCAATAGTCCTGTCATTGACACTAAAGGTGGCCTTACACTCTTACATATGGGAAATCCCAATAGTCCTGTCATTGACACTAAAGGTGGCCTTACACTCTTACGATAATGGGTAAATCCCAATAGTCCTGTCATTGACACTAAAGGTGGCCTTACACTCTTACGATAATGGGTAAATCCCAATAGTCCTGCCATTGACACTAACCAGCAGATAACAGACCATTTCTGTGCACTTGTGGTTTGTAAAGATTTCATTTAAAGGGACGCATGGTAACACAAACCATATGGAAGTTTGGTCCTGCAATTCTACAGACAATTACAGTGAAGGGATCCAGTGCTAACCTGGTGAGCAGAGAAGGACATGTCTATAGTCATTACTATCTCATCTAAAGAAGATAAAGGCCCAGCATAATTAAATTAGCAGACATTATGATATAAAAGCATTAATCTGTGTCTCACCTCTCATTCTGATACAGGTGCAGGGAAATTGACCTAGCACAGTTTGTGCATTATCTCCCAGCATTCCAGTATGTGCTACAGCAGGTCACTAGATCAGTGAGATTGTGGGGGAAACCCACGCAAGCACAAGAAGAACATAAAAACACCTTGAAGATGTTATTGAGTAAACACAACATCTTTACCAGCACTCACTATAGCCACTTCCTTCAAAGCATTGCTGTTCTCATCAGAGGGCTTCACTCCACCTCTTACTGATCTGCAAACATTAGACAGCACATGGTCCGTAACAGAAAATCAACCTTGTCATTGATGGTTAAGGGAAAGGGGAGTCAATACCTGGAAAATTCCCTTGACAGCATGGCTTCCCCCTTGTGGAACATAAGAATATATAGGAATTACAAAGTACAAGGCTGCATGCCAGTTATTTTATAAGAGATGGAATTCCAAGGCGATTTTTTTTATATCCTTGTATTTTATTGAAACATGCACAGGCTACACATGTTTCAATAAGTTATGTGACACCGATGACGTAGCAAAGTGTTAATGGTAGAGATGGCCGAACTTCATAAAGTTCATCTGTTATCGAACTTCAGTAAAAGTTCGAATGTTCGAATTCGGACCCATTATAGTCAATGGGGGAGTGATAGTTGGAAAAGTCCGGATGATTTACAGCTAAACTACTGTAACAATGGTAACTTAATGTAAATGGCTATGGCACCTGGGAAATGGTCAGGGGAACACGTCCATATCACCGAAACCTGTTTAAACACTTTTTAAACACGAGCGGGCATTTCGAGGGTTATGGCCAATTTGAGGGTTACCGAACGATACTTTTGAGGGTTTCCAAAAATAGAACCATAAATTCGAGGGTTACCAAAATTGAACGATTTTTTCAAGGGTTAGCGAACAGGAACGATACATAAGGGTTAGCAAACGATACATTCAATGGCTCGTAAATTTGATAATTCTCAAAACTACAATGACGAACGTTCGATAATTATCGAAAGTCCAGAAAGTTTGAAAGTCTGAGAAATCCTGGTCCGGGATAGTTCGAGAACTCTGAGTCCGTTTGGACTTGTCAAGTTTGACTCGAACTGGGGTTCGAGTTCTAGTCCATCTCTAGTGTTAATTCGAACTATTTACTATGCCCTTTAGTTTTTCTTTAAGGTTTGCATGTTCATCATGGGCAATGGTGTTTTCAGTCTTCAGCCATAGTTATATAATAGAACAACAATAACAGATCAGTATGTTAACCCAGGTGCTGTACCAGCTGTTATGCCAAGAATAACAAGACATTTAGCAATGTACAAAGTCTCTCCTTATAACAAAACTGACCGGTGGCCACAATCTCCAATCTGGTAATAGAATATTTATTTTCTCTGGTGCATTTTGTTTTATATGTGACAGGGCACAATTATACTATATGGAGGATAATGCACCGCTACTGCAGAATATAGCTTGTGACTGTATTACGTGTGGGCATGTAGTCAGTTGTCCTGTTTTCAGGACCCTTAATAATGTCTGTTATGGGATCAGTTCCTGGGTTAATTTTGATGATCAGTAGAGATCTGAGCATATTTGACCCATCCAACAGCCAATCAGCAGAAATTGCTAGGAACATTCCAAGGTAGTGTGCATTTTGGGAAGAAGCTTATGCAGAACCTGAAAGGGCAGATCACTAGTACTAACCACAGTAAAGCATAACAAAGGCCTTAAAATCCTTTCATTTTTCAAAAAGTTAAGACAATATGTACAATACCATTTTTGTCAGTGAACTTCCCCTTTAATCTATTACTCCATCCCCATATAAAAATATATACCTTCTCCAGCCCACAAATCTCAAGAGCTATTGAGTCTGATTTTCACCGCTTTCTTCTTCCAAGACAAGTCTGTGCATGTGCAAAGGAGGCAGTCCGGTCAGCAGAAGTCAGTCTTTGGCCATGACATCATCAGTCAGCAGCTGCTGCACTGCACCTTTTCTCCTGACCGACTGACAAGTGAAACACTAAAGCAATAGTTGACCAGTGTGTACCTAGCCTTAAAAAATCCACTTGGTCTCCTTATGTACAGTATCTGCTTTACCTCCCAGATTCCATTACTTTCTGGAATCTCTAATTTAGACATTCCTTCCAAATAAAAGGGTTTGATTGCACAGTAAAGTTCCTGCCACATACAGCATAAAAATAAATATGTACAAGATATACATCTTCCCTTTTGTTCCAAACAGGGCCAGATTTATCTTTAGACAGAGCAGGTATGTGCCAAGGAGTTCTTGTGGTTGCAGGAACGACTGTCAATCTTTACACTTTCTAAAGTAAAATTGTCAGTTCGCTGCTCCAACCCCATCTGATATATTTTGCACTGTAACACCTGCATTACTAACCAGAGATTTAAGGGTATTTATTGTCCCAATTCTGTAAACTGGCTCCTCCCTCTATGCAGTCAATCAAGGCTGTACTGCTGACATCACAACTAATGATTGACTGCTGTTTCACCTGCTGCCTCCTCTTCACTAGGAGTAAAGGAGTAAAGTAGAGGAGGTAGATACCTTTTTTTAAGAAAGGCTGAGAACTTATTTAATATACAAATTAATGTAAGGAACTGGTAAAAATAGCAGTTGGGGTTGCAGGCAGATAAATGTCTTTTAAATGTTAATGTAAGTAATATTTAACAGTAATGACCACTATACCTGGACCTAAACAAACCTTGCCTTCCTTATTACTACTAAGTATTAAAGTGCTTACAGTCCTTCTAGTCTTTCTAAAACTGCAATGATTGAATTGCGCTAACAGATAGTTATACTGTATTACAGTTTAATCATTATTATGAGCTAGAAAAAGCTTAGTCAGGGTCAGTGTTTAACTTACAGGTGTGGTTAGGAAAATGTCATGGTCTTAAAGGGAAAGTATATAAAGTATGTCAAGTGCAAAACATTAAAAGACAATTCCAAATCGTAGGTCTCTGGTTTTCCTAAATTTTAAAATTTGAATGTTATCTTCTTTTATTTTATTTGGATCAAAGTATGGGTGATGCACCGCTCGCCAGTAAGTAAAATAAATGGCAGAAAAGTTATGCTAATCTATTTAATATCGGTTAACATGACTTTTTGTGTCATCTGCTTGGGTATAGAGGCAACTTTTAGTTGGCTTTTACAGCCAATCACAAGGCACTGGGAGATGATACTGGCTCTTGGTGCATCACCCTGTATGTCTTAGTCTGGGTACACACCATGCAATATTTTTGTCCCACTGAACAACCGATAGCGCCGTGTATCAGATGGTCAGAAATATTGCATGGTGTGGGTGGGGGGCGGTTGTGACCGAGCAATTGGACCTGCTGGTAAATCACCCATAGGGAACTGCACAATCGGTCATGCAAACTGTCGGCCGCGGCCATTTGTCTTTACTAGTAGCGAACACTTGGTGGAGACAAAAAGTCCCTTTGTGTGTACCCTCCTTTAGATATATTGAATTTCAGATTAGATGAAGTACAAAAAATTTAGTTTTTTAATTTAACAACAACATATAATGTAATGAGACAGTGCCTTTGGTTCTATACATGGGCATCCAAACACACATGGGATAGTGGTCTCTCATGTCTTAGCCAGCCTCCCCATAAGAGAGATTGTGGACTCATAGTACTTGTGCCTTATACCCTATCAGAGCAGTAAAGTACTCTAAGGTCCCACACAAAATTTTCACCCAAAATATATAGTACCCACTTGTGCAGGGCCATATAGTCAGGGAACAGATGACCAATTGCTGCTTATTAACACGTGCTGCCTTCTTGGGGGAATGTTAACGTAAACAGAAAAGTAAAATCACTATAAAATTTTGGGAACCTTCTGTTGCAAGTCGTTTTAAGGTGGCTCAATACCTTGGTTATGATCATAAGTCCAAACTGCTTACACGAGAAGAACACTGGAAGAAGAAGTTGACATCATAGAGACTAAACAAACAAAGGGGCTGATGAAATAAAACGTGCAAATATTTGCCTGTGCTATTAATTTGCAGCAACCAATCAGATTTTACCTAATTGCAGCAACCCTATAAAAAAAAATCTAACGTCTGACTGGGTGCGGCAAAGTTATCTCATCATGCCCAATGTTTTTATTTTGTGTTTCCTGCAGGGAAACCCTGAACTTTGTTCCACCTCAATATTTCCAGTTCAGTTTTTAATTATTACTATAATTAAGGAATTTGGAGGTTCTGCTTGGTTAGTCCAACACGCAACAGCTGGCATTTCTGTCTCATGTAGCGAAATAATTTTTCTAACTCCTGTATAAAGGGGCAAGTAGTAGCTAGACACGTGTCTGGAGTGCATTGATTTTTATTTTCATTCAACAGATGACAAAGAACACAATGAGGATCAGTGATGATCTTTAAAACCTGTGGACATCAGAAGCACTAAAGGCTCAGACACCATTATGTGCTTACATCCCTTCCTCCAGCTGAGCGATTATCATCTGAACATTGGACTGTACAGCCAGTTTGTTTGCAAACGTTAAGCCACGAGCCTTATAGATTGTCCACGTGACGTATATTGTAATCAGGAGACTAACAACAAATATCAGTCCGTGCGATTTCATGTCATAATATCCAATAATATTTGGTCACAATAATACAGATGATGCCTGTAACAATTATTATATAAGGATGAACTTCTTGGCTTACAAAATACAGTGGTTTGACTGCCCAACTGTTGTTGCTTATTTAAATGGCATGTCTACCTTCACAATGTGCTACTCCCCACCCCAGGCAAACATGGGAGCTTTCTGTTTGTTTGGTTCTTGTGTTTTGGGTCAACGTGGCCATTGGGGCATTTTTGTTGGGTGGTGGGTTAATATACCCTTTAAAGATAAGGGCAACTCACACTTGCTTTTCCAAATGATTTACTGCTAGTAAATTGATGCATCTTCTTATCTGGAAACACCGGCAAAATGATGGTAAAACGATCAATAGACATTTGTGTGAAGCTAGCCTTACGGATAGGCCACACTGGGGCATTTTACAAGTGATCCGATCACGCGTTAAAAAGTGCAGGTTAGTGTTGGCCCATTGAGTTAGTGTCTGGCCACACTTTAGGGCCATTGTCTTACCTAACAGGGACACTGCAATGCTTTAAAGTCTCTCGCAAGACTTACGGCATTGCGATATCTGGATATGTAAGACAAAACCCTTTTAGTATTATATTGCCCCTTACGCCACAGTAGGAATGACATTTTTTGCACTAATCTTAACTGAGCCATTACTACATTGGCTACGCCACGCTATTCCCCCCCCAAAAAAATGTTGCAGCCAGTGCACAATTAGCATGGGGTTTGCACTAATTTCAAAAATAGGCGATATTCATCGACCCCCTATGGTCATTGCACTACATTGCAATCTGATTTTCGGAGCGCATGCAATCACCATTTTTTGCGGATCGCATCTAATCCGATATCGCAACATTGTGGATCGCAACGCGAGTGCACGGTAACATGCGATTTTCCCGCACATTACAATGCATTCTAGTGGGACCTCAGCCCAAATCTTGATATTATGTTTATGAAGCAAAGTTCCTACTGAGAATCTTTATGGGTTCAATGAATCTGTCAGATTTCAAAGTAACTTGTATTGACATTAATGGACATCAGTGAAATGACTTTACCTACCAGAGATTATTCACACTCTTCTTAACAGGCACACTTGATTGCATTGCAACTAAATGAATGAAGGAATTTGTATCCTGTTGATTAGTGGACTAGACTGAAGTGTAATTAGTCTTTTACATTAATAGATCTTATTTAAGCGTTCAGCACTCAAATATATATAAAAAATACCACATTAACTTTAAAATGGTGTGAAGGTGTAGATTCTATTTTTCTATTTAGATTCCTCATCTGGAATAGCAGTAACAACTCTTCCATAGTTTTCACGCTGATATCTACGGAATATTGGAAATTGGTTCTTCTGATCGGAAATGGGATCATTTTGGCTGGTCGAAATGGTATGGTTAGCTTAGGCTCAT
The DNA here is from genome assembly GCA_019447015.1 of Hymenochirus boettgeri. Taxonomy (NCBI): domain Eukaryota; kingdom Metazoa; phylum Chordata; class Amphibia; order Anura; family Pipidae; genus Hymenochirus; species Hymenochirus boettgeri. Next base: position 136,075,466 of record CM033477.1, read on the forward strand.
ACACACATGCGATTTCGGGGGCAAAACCGTGTCGCCCAATCAGGTTTATTCAATAAATGTTCTTAACGTTTAAAATGGTGCTAATTTTGCCCAACCAATCAGATGTAAGCTTACAAATGTTAAATAATATATGATTGGTTGGGGCAAATTTAGCACCATTTTAAATGTTAAGAACTGTTATTACATCTCCCTGAATGTTTATTAATAGATACATTGATCCCTCACCAGCAGGTGCCATGTATGGGCAATTTGTTGCCCAAATCATCTCGTTGATGATCCGCCTCACCGCCTGGTGAATCTTGATTGGCCGTGACGTCAGGGTCACAGGCTTCACTGACAACTGATAACCAGAACCTGCAGAGCAGATGAGAGAGTTGTGGTGAGGGATTGGGGTCTGTAAGTAAGTATAGAATATGGCACCTTTGATTCTTTGATGGTATATTCGTTGCCTGTGACTGTACTTGTAAAGGAGTTACCAATATTAAGGATGTTACACACAGTACGTCTTCAGCTCCCACACTTAAAGTTTCCTGCATGTTCAAACCAAGTGAGTTTTGCTTCTGAATGTACTTGGGGCTAAGCTATTTCCTTAAGTCGGAGACCCATTATTAAGAATGACAAAGAGTGGGACATCACCATAGAGAACAGGTAAATTTAGTTTAGGTAGTAGTTATTTTATATTGGGGGCTAAACCTTGTGGTAAAGATTATAGCAGATTGTTTAGTTTGGCTCTCAAAATGCTTAAAGGGCATGTCCACCCCCAAACTATAATCCCCCCAACTACTGGCCCCACCATGTAGTGTAGTTTAATCCTTACCTCACATCCCAGCTCCATAGGGTTCTCCTGTAGTCCCCCCCCAAAGTCCCAAAAAATGACCACCAGGAGGCTAGCAGGTCCATATAGGACACTGCCTGCTACCTGGCCTCCCGGAGATCATTGCCATGCGTACTGCAGCCCTTCTCCCCCCTCCCTCCCCCTCCCTCTCCCTCCCTCTCCCTCCCGTTCTGCTATCCCTCCCCCTAGCATAAATCCCCTTCATGGCAGCCTTCCCCCATGTCCCCCAGCCCCAACCGCATGATTTTTATTTTTATACAGCTCCCCAAACTTTAACTTACCTCTCTGCTTTCCTACGCTGGAGTGAGCTGCCGGCAGCCGCGTCCGTGATTGGCTGCCGCTCAGCCAATCACAGACGCGGCTGCCGGTCCCGCCCCTCTGCTTGCATTTCCTCGCAAGCAGAGGGCCGGGAGCGCGTCGGAGGAAAGAGGGGAGGTAAGTAGAGTTTGGGGGGCTTAAAAAAAAAAAAATTAATGCGGTTGGGGCTGGGAGCCCGTGGGCAATAGCATATCAAAAATTTACATTTAGGGTGGACATGCTCTTTAAAGGGACACTATACTGAAAAATTACTTTGCCTCATCTTAATCTATAATTGAATACATGGAAGTAGCACTTACTCTGATTTGTGTGTGTTGCTGCATGCCTTCAATCCAGCACACATTTTATTTAGGAGCAGTATCCCCCCTCCCTATTTTAACCACTCCCACTTCCATCCGACCTGACTTTTCCCCCCCACAAACCAACTGTCAAGCCTGCACACAGCATACAGCATTCCAACTGTCAAAACTCTGTCACCATTCCAGCTACAGTAAAACTACTCACTGAAGAATAGCAAGGAACTTGATTGACAGCTGAAATATAAGAAGTTTTTGATTGGATATCTAAAGATCAGCAAAAAAATGATACAGTGGTGGTTGGGAAGAATGATAGTTTCCAGGTATGGGCAATTTAAAATAACCCATTTTTTCTGTATAGATGCCCTTTAAAGGACAATTATATTCACCTTTTCCCCGATCTATGGCAGCATAGTACCCAGGGTGAGGACCTAAAATCGCTAAGTCCTCACCATGGGTACTTTTCCTATCTCCTGCACTACTTACTGAAAAATGGGTGTAACCTGAATAAAGTGGGTCTTAACAACATGGGCATGCAAAGAATGTCCGCATCTCTTCTCCCCATGTATCCCTCTTTTACGATTTAAAATGTTGGGAGGCATGTGTGTCTGAGTTGGTGCGTGTTATGGGGGCCCAGAAAAGTCTGATGGATTAAGTGCTTCTTAATCAATATACAACCTTTAGTTAAGAGGGTGGAGATGCACTTTAGATTAGTTCTACATTTTGCACTTTTCAAATGCTTTACCATAAACTTAAACATAGAGAAAGAAATGCAGAATGTGGAAAACAAGTGATGAAAAACTAGTAAATTAGTCATTTTTAAGGCAGAAGAGAATAGGTAATGAAAACACATGTCATATTAATACTGTGGGTTGGCCCACTGAGCATTTATGTGCCATGCCTCAGCTATATAAGGTTGGGGGCAGTCTGGGACAGCCTGTGACATTATGGAATAGGGCCAGATAATAAATCCAGGGAGAGCAAACACAGTTCTACTTTGCATTTAGAAAATAAAGGCTCAACGTTCCCTTGAGTAGACTATTTAGCCATTTAGTAAATGAATTTATAGTCAGTATTGCATGCCCCGTAGGAATAAATACAAATGCTGAGAGCTGAAATCCAAACCTTGTCCTCAGTGGACTATTTGGAATCCATTGAAAATTTTGTCTTTGTGTTTAATTTGCCTTAAACCTTTGATACAAACATTGAAACTCATGGTAACGTCTACTATCCTTTTACTTCATTAGCGGGGGGATATTACTATTACCATGGGCAGTATGGTGGGTCAGTAGTAAGCACTGATACCTTGCAGGTCTAAGTCAAAGGTTTGATTCCACTCTATATTGACATACTAACAGTTTGTGTGTGTGATTTAATATGGGCAGGGCCGGATGTGAAAGCACTGGGTGATATGTTCAGCTCTATACATGCAAACGCAACATGCATCTATTTTAAGGCAATAATACTGGTTCTGCACCTTTACGCTACACAAGATATCTAGAAGTCTAACTCGTTGTATGTGAATTGTGACCTCCCTGGAATTCTGTTATAAGAATTATTTTGTGTAAGTTCTATTAATATGTAAGGTGGAACGTGTTCTGTTTATTCTACAAATCTGAGGCTGAATTAGTATTTACCTAGTCAATATGTAGGTGTGTATTTGCACATTAGGAAGGAATATCAATATTTCACACTCTATCAGGGTTATTCAATAAAAGTTCTTATCATTTAAAATGGTGCTAATTTTGCCCTGACCAATCAGATGTTAGCTTTCAAATGTTAAATAAGATCTGATTGGGTGGGGCAATATTAGCACCATTTTAAACGATAAGAACTTTTATTGAATCTTCCTATATATCATTGATAACGATGTTCAGTATTACACTGGTTGGTTACACATCATATAAAAGTACAGAGTGTGTTGTATGTACTACAGCCTACGGGCAGGAGATTGGCTCTCTTCAGTTAAATACACAGGTGGAAGGCCCCAAAGAGCAGTTAAGTGTGTAACTACTATTGTTGTTTAGGGACAGTGGCCCCACACAGGCAGGAAACCCTCTTGGTTTGTTTTGTGTACCTGGTTTACCTTTTCACTGTATTTTGTAATTGAGTATTTGTTATCGTGACTGTTACTCTGAGTGTTGACTTAGGACAGAAGGCGGGTGCACATAATATTCTGTTAACAATATAGCAGAGCTCTGCCTCTATGACCTGGGAGTATGTTCTTAAATCAATACATGAACAAGGTTATGTAATGTTAACTTATTTTCCATTATCATTTGAAAGTTTTATTGACCGTGTATATGCAGGAACCTTTATAGTGACAGGATATAAGCTGGAAGGGTTGACAAACTTCTAGCCAATCAGAACAAAATATAATTTTCATTGTCCAAACAACCTATAGCCATTTGGATCATTAGAACATTCCCAGAGCTAGACCAATATGTAGCCAATCAAATGATTTGAATTTTACTGGACTAGACCAATATGGTGCCAATACAATCATTAGAATGCTCCAAGGTCTATGCCAGTCTGTTATCAGAGTTCTAGAATATTTATAGAATAAACACAGTATTGACGGTTCAGAGTGTGCAAACTGAACAAACCAACTGCCAACTCAATATAAAAGTAAAACATTAAATTTCACGCTTTTGCTTTAAATTCTAAACCATTTTATCTGATGTGCATATATCGCAGTTTTTTTTAGAAAGAGACCTTAAAAAGAATTCCATGGCGCATTCAATACCAGTGTGTCAAAGATTGAGTACGTATAAAGTTTAAATAATCATCTCAGAATACTCTCGCACTCTATTTATACACACAGCAGCTGACTGTCAGTCAACTTTAGCAGATGTCTCTCACATGGTGACGCTCACATGCACATTAATGGGGGCAGGTACTGCAATTAGTAAAGAAAATGTGACTCCTGTGGGGGGAGGTAAAGTGGGATTTATCGGGTAATTCATTATAAGTTTGATAGGGAGATTTTAATGTAGAGATTTAAAGGTTAACATCAGTACCAAATATGTATATTGTACAGTTTGGCCACTAATCCCCTAATTGATTCTTTTAGGATCAAGAAAGTGCCTGAAATGATCAACAACATGGAAGAATTTGTCAACAAAATTTAACAGCTTTTGGCCAGTAGAAATTTAGACTCTGGCATAGCAGTAGATGTAGTTTACTTGGCTTTTGATACAGTTCCCCATAAGCGACTAATGTATAAGCTAAGGTCTGTTGGCCTGGGGAGTCACATTTGTACATGGATAGGAAATTGGTTAATGAATAGGATGCAGAGAGTAGTTGTTAATGGGGCTTCATCATTATGGACTAAAGTGCTAAGTGGGGTGCCACAGGGTTCTGTGTTGGGGCCGCTTCTATTTAATCTATTTATTAATGATTTGGAAGTTGTTATTGTCAGAAAGGTTTCTGTGTTTGCTGACAACACAAAACTTTGTTGACCATTAAAAGCTTCAGAGGATGTGCAATCGTTGCAGGGGGATCTAGATAGATTGTCACATTGGGCTGCTAAGTGGCAGATGAGATTCAATGTTGATAAATGTAAGGTTATGCATATGGACTTAAAAATCCTTGTGCTGCTTATACTATAAATGGCTCTGTGTTAAGTGAATCCCTGTTGGAAAGGGATCTTGGAGTTTTGGTGGATAACAAACTTAAAGGTCATGTCCACCCCCAAAACTATAATCCCCCCCACTACTGGCCCCCCCTGTAGTTTAGTAAAATCCTTACCTCACATCCCAGCTCCATAGTTCTCCTGTAGTCCCCCCCAAAGTCCCAAAAACTGCCCACCAGGAGGATAGCAGAGTCCATATAGGACTCTGCCCCTACCTGGCCTCCGGGAGAAGTTTGGCATGCGTACTGCAGCCCCTTCTCCCCCTCCCTCCCCCTCCCTCCACCCCCGCCTGTTTTTGCTATCCCTCCCCCTAGCATAAAACCCCTTGCCCATGTAATAGAATATGTTCCCCCCAGCCCCAACCACAAAAAAATTATTTTAAGAAAGTGACCAAAACTCTACTTACCTTCCCTCTCTCCACCGGCATTCTGAGAAGCCGGCAGCCGCATCCGTGATTGGCTGCCTCTCAGCCAATCACGGACGCGGTTGCCGGTCCCGCCCCCTGCTTGCAGTGTCTTGCAAGCAGAAGGCCGGGCCGGGCGTCGGAGGAGAGAGGGAAGGTAAGTAAAGATCTGGTCACTTTTTTTTTTATTTTTTAGAGCGGTTGGGGCTGGGGGAGGGTATTATATTAATGGACAAAAGTTTTTAATAAGGGTGGACATGCCCTTTAAAGGTAGCAAGCAGTGGCAGGTGGCAACAGCCAGAGCCAGCATGGTATTGTCTTGTATAAAGAGAGTTATGGATTCAAGGGAGGAAAATGTAATTCTCCCTCTTTACAAAGCATTGGTAAGGCCTCATTTGGAATATGCAGTGCAATATTGGAATCCTGTGTACAAAAAGGACATCTTTGAAATGGAAAGGGTTCAGAGAAGGGCAACTAAATTAATAAGGGGATTGGGGGAGCTTGAATATGAAGAGAAACTGGAAAAGTTACAATTATGTACGCTGGAGGAAAGGCGTTTTCGTGGGGATATGATTACTGTGTATAAATACATTAACGATCCATACAATAAACTATCTGGGGCATTGTTCACCAATAGAGCATGTCAGAGGACACGTGGCCATCCCTTAAGACTTGAAGAAAAAAGATTTAGGCTTCAAGTTCGGAAAGTGTTTTTCATTGTGAGAACGGTAAAGCTATGGAACTGTCTTCCAGTGGACGTTGTTATGGCAGGTTCATTGGTCAGTTTAAAAAAAAGCTGGATGAGTTTCTGCAGACAAGGAGTGTAGCAGGTTACTGGTATTGATATGTGGAGTAGAGTTGATCCAGGGAAATTTCTGATTGCCACCTGGAGTCAGGAAGGAGTTTTTTCCCCCTTCATAAATGTTGGTGGATCAACTGGATCAGTTAGGCAGGAAATGAGGATATTGCTAGATGGGTTGGACTGGATGGACGTATGTCTTTATTCAACCTCAAATACTATACTAATCTCAATCACGGCGATATTCTGAAATGGACAAGACAGGCAAGGCCCAGGCCACCCAGCACCCCACCCCAAAGGCTCCCAAAAACTCACTGACACACAGAAATGGCACTTTTTTTGTCACACAAAGACATAGTCTGTCACAGTGTCACTGTCACCGTAGTAAGCAAAGGGAAAGACAACAGATGCTGAGAAGATTCCCCACTTTGCTGCAGCTGCTCAACCTGCTCTCTCCGCACTGACACTGTGCCACACCAGCCCCTCCCTCCCTCTCTCTCTCTCTATTGGCTGCTGCACTGTTAATCACCTGCTGACATAAGAGAGGAGCCTAAGAGGAACAATATGCAGCAAGGAATGAATAGTGCTGTGCACTATGGGAGCACTTTGATTGGTTCCATTCCACTGACATGGGGCCATGCATTATGCTGAGTACTGAGCAGCAGTGTGCGTGTCCTGACTCTGACTCCTGACCCTCTTCAAGGGGCAGGTACCGTGTATATTGGAGTCATGCGGGCTATGTTCACACTTCTTGTGGCCTCTCATGCATGTTCATGGTAATGTACGTGCATCTTGAACCAGTCTGCCACCTTCCTTCTTCAGTGCAGGGGTCCCGCCTGAGACAAATGTCTCACTCTGCTTCATGGTAGATAGGGCCCTGCTGATGGGGCCCTTACTGGCACAATTTCCAGACTTCGCTATCGCCCCCGAATCTCTCTTAAAATGCTGTACAGTCCGACGATCTAGCATATGTACAGGCTCCCCTGAACAATGTTTAGTGCTCATTGGTCTAAAATCAGGGCCACAACCTAATATTTGAATTTCAAAGCAATATCCCCACCTCACTCTGCACCTTAGAGAAAGCATTTCTTTGGTTACTGGTTGTGACAGAATGAATGGAAATCTATATAATTCTTTACTTACATAAAACAATTGTCCTATCACCTCTAAAATACAAAATAAAGACATTGTGAACCAGAAACAAGCAAGCAAATTAGTTCAGGAACCTGAAACTGATCATTTAAATAGAAAGGCAGGTGAAAATACTTGAAAAGGTACAAATATTAGAGGAATGTCAATAAAATGTATTTATTCTGTAACAGAGCCGACAAGAGGTGACATATGAGTTAATCTGGGGCAATTAAAAATAGGTCTGATCCTTTGCTAGTCATTAAAGAATGGAAAGCTCTGATTGAAGAGTGATTCATTGGGGAGTGTTTCTGAATCATTGTTTCTTATTTGTATCTGGTTAAATTCTTGTCTCTCTTAAACTCTATCTCACAGAACTACTTTAACAAAGGGCACATTGTTAGTATACAATAATAACACTCATTCAGGGCACGGCAACACTGCAGCGCAAACGCAATCGCACAGCGATTTCGTTGCATTTGTGCATGCGATTAAAAATGCAGAATGCAAATCGCAACGCACTCGAAAACGTGCGTTTTCGGTGCGTTGCCATGTTTTCAATGATTTGAAAATACGCTAGTGCAAATGCAGAAAAATCGCAGCAGTGTGGCATAGCCCTTAAGCCTAAAACATAAAATAATAAATTATTACTCACCACATTTATTAGGACTTGATTTAAACTAACCACTGTTTCCTAAGTACTCATTGCTGCCTAATGTGTGAAAAGTTCTACCAAGATATTCATTGTTACGTCCAAAGATGATGTGTAATGAAGTAACTAGAATTCACTGGGCCCTCTTAGCAAAACTATGACCTCACTGTTTTGTGTACATTGTCTGAGGGGGTGTCTTTATCTGTTATAGGAAAAGAAAGAAATTTGCTAAATTGCCCCCCATGGGCTATCTCCATACTATTTAAGACCCTGGGTTTACGACCCTGATCATATCTACTAACTGGTTCACTGACGATATGTTCTACACTGGCAAATTAGCCAATGGGTGGAGAAATACAAAACATCAGTCCATTATTTCTAAAATAAATTCAACATACCAGCTCCACCATTCCCTTACAAAATCTTTGATGGTGGAACATTGAAGGTGACAAAAGTGGCAATTTTGTGATCTTTTGTCAGGACAGTAGATAATGTTATTTCAGGTTACAATTCATTCATTCAATGGGAAAAATAAATAAGCAATGTGTTATTAGATAATAAGGGGAGTGTGAGTCTGATTGTTGGAATGTGTCTATTTGTACAGTACAACTTTCATTTTATCAATTTTCCTTTCAGTTCTCCTTTCTGATCTCTGTTTGCTTTAGATGATGAAAGATCAGATAGTAAGTTAAACAATCTTTCTCCTTGGCCATTGGTAGAGATAGAGGTGTGTCTGACCAGTATAAAATAAAGGGTTGGACATTTGTTGTCTAGACTTTTTGCTCCATCGTATATAATATCTACAGTAGACATGGGGTTTCATAAAATCGTTGAATCTAAAAAGTCTGTGGACAAACTTTAAATGTTCTGAACTATCAGTGATTTAATATTGTTATACTGCAAGCTAATGAAACCATCCAGCCCACCATATCTTAATTTGGCACCAGCCTCATAGATCTTAATGGTACTCCACCCACTTCCAACATGACCCTGTCCACTTATTTCTTTACTCTGCCCAACAGGCCACTAAATTGCACAATATGCTCACATGGCCCCCTTCAAATAGACACCAGTTATTTTTCTAATAAATTTCTAACCAAAGATATACTGGTGGAATTAAGTTTTGAACCCCACATAAAACTCCTGCCTTCAGAGCGATATCAGCTAAATGGGTGATTCATTTAAAGTGGTGATTCTGTTTTAAAGGGGTGATTCTGTTTTTAAAGGGGACATTGGTGCGTTAAGGAATGGAAGCATTTTTTAACTGTAGTTTGCAGTCTGTGTGAATGTACTAACCTAGCACTGTTTTATTTCTGGGAGTGTGACTGAGTGTAAGTAAATACAATCACTTTCATTTTCACTTCTTACTATACTGGAATAAGGTGGGGGGGAATGTTTAAGTAAACTTTAGGCACAAGGTTTCTAAATAAAATACTTGTTTTCAACTGTCTGCATTGTTACCTGTAGGGTGGGGTAACAGACAAAAGAAAGGCTCTCTGATGGATTGGGGTGTAGCTAATTTAAAAATTGTTTAAATTGCCTGAGCACTGTGTGATCTTTGGTTTTGAACCTTATATAAAACTCCTGCCTTCAGAGCAATATCAGCTCTGAGCGATTCATTTAAAATGGTGATTCTGTGTTAAAGGGATGAATCTGTGTTTAAGGAGGTCATTGGTATGTTAAGAAATGAAAGCACTTAGAAAAAGAAAGGATTTAAACTCAAAATTGCTGTTTCTATTGTTGTGCATTGCTGTACATTGCTATTGCTGTAGTGGAGGGTGGAAATGGGGCAGATAAGAGGGTGAAGGAAGATAGGTTTGTAAGGGTCACTAGGGGAAGTAGGGGACGGAAGGATAGGATTGCTTCTTCTCAGATGGTCGATCCCAACAGATTTGCCATCTTAGGTGAAGATGTGGAGGACAACAGCTCAGAAGTAGCATGTACGGAGCAGGCCTTTCCCTTGAGAACCCAGGAGGCTGCCATCTCTAATACTAGGGTGGACGAACTGGGGAGTAGGAAGAATATGCAGGTGGAATGGGTAGGGGACTTCATTATTGGAAATGTAGATAGGGTTAACTGCCACCAAGACCCTAAATGCAGAACAGTGTGTTGCCTGCCTGGTGCTAGGGTTTGGATTGTGTAAACAGATTATTGGGTGGGGCTGGGGGTGACACGGTGATCTTAGTTTACGTTGGTGCCAATGACAAAGTTAGAGGGGGTACAAAAGGGACATCTTGGAAATGGAAGCGGTTCAGAGAAGGGCAATTAAAAAAATAATAATAAGGGGAATGGAGGGGCTTGAATATGCAGGCAGATTAGACAAGTTAGGGCTGTTTATATTGGAGAAGCGACGTTAGCGTGGGGATATGATAACCTTATACAAATATATTAATGGGCCATACAATGAACTCTCTGGTGCATTGTTCACTAATAGGTCATATCAGAGGACACGTGGACATCCTTTAAGGTTGGAAGAAAAGAAGTTTCATGTTCAGGTTAGGAAAGGTTTCTTTACAGTGAGAACGGTGAAACTGTGGAACTGTCTTCCAGCAGATTTTTTAATGTCAAGTTCATTGAATAGCTTTAAAAGTGGTCTGGATAAGTTTCTAAAACTAATTAATATTGAGAATTACTGGTATTAATAAATTTACTGTAGTTGATCCAGGGATACTTTCTGAGTCAGGAAGGTTTCCCCCCCCCCTTTTTTGTAGCTGTATTTTCTAGGCAGGGTTAAAAAGTAGAGATGTAATGTGGGTTCGAATAGAACCCAGCTTCGAATCTAATCTAAGGGTTTCGAGGTCCCAACGAAAATTTATGAAACTCCCGAATTTCACGGAACCCGGATTTTTTGAATTTTCTATTTTAACGAAAATTGAAAGTAGATGATTATCGAAAATCTAAAGTAGACGAAAAAAATCGGAATATCAAAAGTAGCCGATTTTTGAAAATCAAAAATCGAAAGTAGACGATTTTCTAAAATCAAAAATCGAAATAAGATGATTTTCGAAAATCAAAAGTAGACGATTTTCGAAAATCAAAAATCGAAAGTAGATGATTTTCGAAAGTCGAAAATCGAAAGTAGAAGAAGATTTTCAAAAATAGACGATTTTTGAAAATCAAAAGAAACCCGATTTTTCTGAAAATTTAGAAAGTTTGAAAACGGAACGAAACTCAACAGTTTCGAACATCTCTATTAAAAAGGAGGGTGAAAAGGTTGGATTTGATAGACTTATGTCTTTATTCAGCCTCAATAACTATGTTACTAAAGGTTCGTACACACGTGTGATTGCGAGTGCCGACCCGCGAGGCATGATGTGTACAAACGACACATAATTTATTTAGCCGATAATAATGCCGTGTATGGGCACTTATAGGCTGAAACAGCCGTTTAGTCAGGGATCGTTGTCCAACCAGCCAGATCTCGGAACGAGCGGCCATTTCGGCCAATAAAGTGTCTGTATATGGCACGATTATCGCTGAAACGCCTGTTCTGACCCCCAACTGCCATATTTGATTGTAAAAAAAAGAATCCGAAAAGTACTTACTGAGCTTCATTCCCCCAGCGTTCAGACACAGCCCTCTGCTTGAAACTGCAAGGCAGCCAATGAAAGGCAGTCAATCACAGACGCGGCTGCCGGCAGTGCAGATCGTCGGGGGATTGAGGCTCTGTAAATACATTTTGGATTATTTTTTTACAAACAAATATTGCAGTTGAGGGTGGGATAGGGTTCACTACATTAGAAAAAAGATTTCATGCTAGGGCACAGGGAACATAACAGGGATCGGGAGGGAGGGGGGTAAAGGGTTGCAGTGAGCAAGCCAGAAACCTCTTAGAGGAAAGGTAAGAGGCGGAAACCTTTTCCCTCCCAGACAGGATCCTACTCTTCACTTTCTAGGAATTTGGATAGAGAGATTTTGCAGGAGAACCATCTGGAGCAGATGGTTAAGGTAAGGATTTTTACACACTGCACAGTGGGGCCAGTAGTGGGGAAATTTTAGTTTTGGGGATGGACATGCCCTTCAATAGGTGTCTGTGCAATAACTGTGCAAAATACTAAACATTTTATAATCTGGATTACCGTTTGGTTGCCTTGGATTCTAAACTATTTTACTGTGTTTTATAAATAAGCTTGAAGGTGGCACAGACATCATTTTAATAATTTCCTTTGGCATGCATGTAATTAAATGATACACAAGGCTGCACAGTTCTTTCCCTTCCAGTCCCTTACTGTGCAATGTGTTGTTGTGAGGCTCACACCGGAAAGGATTACGAGCAATGCCAGACTGGTAAAGTAACACGTTGTTGGCAGAGCCACATTGAATGTGAGCTACGTGACTGTTGCTGTACCTGTACACTATGGGGCTAATGCAATAGGAGTGACCAATCAGTTTTTAGCTTTTTATAAAGATAACATCCGATTGGTTGTTGTAGATTAATAGCAAGGGAAATGTTTACACCTCTTATTGCATCAGTTCCTATGTGAGTAGGTTTTACATTTTTTGATTGCACATAGAAATGAGGTAAAATCCCCTTTTCTCATATTATCAAAAGCATTTCCAGGCTTGAAGCTGCATATTTAGAATCTGTCTGTTGTATTTCTGTCTGTTAAAATGCCAAATGCCTGGAAATTCTGCATTTATTTTTAAATGAAATTTCCCCTGAGATATATTAAGTGCAGTAAACCTTCTTTAGAAGCTTCCCGCAATATACTGTAAATATGGAAAACGATGTCACGAATACTTTAAAGGAGAACTATGGTGCTGGCCAAAGCCTTACTAAGCACTTCATACTGCTATTATTTTATTAAGTAAGCTAGTTGCTTAACATTGTTTACCCTTGGGTATTTAGCATTGTATTTGCTAAATATTTACAAGACAATGGTAAAATTAGGTGGCTCTTAATAGAGACATGATTTATGCTCCAAAACTGCTGGTGGCTTTAGATTTTCCTGGACCAATTAGATTTTTGCTATACACTAATGAGCCAGTTTGACATCATTGCGTAGCTAGATATCACAGGGCCCCATAGCAAGATTTCACATGGGGCCCCCCATATTGAAACCAGTTTGGTGCTGTTCAACCTAACCTGGCCAAACTGTAGCAAGGTTTTTTAAAGGACATGTGCACCCTACTAAGAAAAAGTTTTAACTCGTGCAATTCAACCCCACAAACCCCATTTTCATTTTAACTAAACCTGGGAGCATCTTTGAAAGGTTTAATTTAAACAAAAATGGGGTTTGTGGGGCTTAACTACATGAGGTAAAATTTTTCTTAGGAGGGTGGGCAAGCCTGCAGTGGATCTGGATGGAGCCCCATTGGCTCCGGGGCCCATAGCAACTGCTGTGGTTGCTATAGTGATTCCTACGCCCCTGCAAATGATTGTTAGGTTAAACCCAGACAAACCTTAGAAGATCTCATTATTCATTCGTTGATTGGTAAATTCCTAAGGCTGGGAAGACCATTTGCCACTAGCGAGCAGTCTGGACAAATCACTGTCTGCCGTGGCAAAAATCACTGTCGGCCGTGGTCCCTTAGGGAACCACACAATCGCCTATTTTTTACCAGCATATCTGTTTGACCAATTTGTCCAATTTGGGATGGTGATTAATGTCTAATTTTGTCTATTGTGAGGTTTCATTACATTTAATCGGTACTTTAGAAAATACTATGATCATTTGACTGATCAACTTTAAAAAAACGACTTTCCCAATCATATTATGGTTGATCTTAAGATCCAATATTGGCATAATAAGATCGGGAAAACGTACAATTTTTTGGGCCAATCAATGGAAATGTCTGCTCGCATGTCAGATTGATTGTAATATCGGCCCAGTGTATGGACACCTTTACATCTCCTAATTAGATAAAGGTGATTCAGTTGTAATATAACCAGGATATAGCATCCAAGGATAAGAATATTTACTGTACAGTACCTGTAATGGAAAGAAATTGAAGAGGAAGAATATGATTTTGTGTAATAAAAAATATTCCCCCATGTTAAAGGGGAAGTTCAGTGGAAATACATATACTTTTCAGAAAAAAGAGCAGTATTATTTAATCCCAATGATCTTAATCAGCCAATTCAGCATTTTGTCTGTGTATAAATACACACAACAGAAATACTATCTTCCTGTTTGCAGGACCCCTAGTAGAGACCGTTATGGTCTTGCCCATGACCCAGCACCTTGGTGGATTCAGTTGCTCAGAGAGAGATCTGAGCATCTTTGACCCATGCAACAGCCAATCAGTAGAAATAACTGTTAGGAACATTCCAAGGAAGTGGTGCATCCTGGGAAGAAGAAGGACCGTTAGAACCTGAAATGGCAGCTCACTAATGTAATCAGCAGGGAACAGCAAAGGGTATGAAATCAACTGATTTTTCAAAATGGAAGAGAATATGTAGAATAACTAAGTATGCACAAACTAACAATTAAACAAATATTGATAATTTCCACTGAACTGTCCCTTTAATCTTCTCTATAGTAATTGTTATGAAGTCCAGAGTGGGAATTAAAGGGCATACCCACCCCTTTTAAAAAATGTATATGTTGTAGGGCTAGTTCCCCCAGCCCCAACCGCTATATTATATTTGTAAGAAAGTCCCCCATTCGTTACTTTCCTTCCCTCTCTCCACAGACGCGGCTGCCAGCAGTTCAGAACGCCGGAGGAGAGAGGGAAGGTAAGTAAAGATCGGGGGACTTTCTTATAAATATTTTATTGTGGTTGGGGCTGGGGGAACTATCCCTAATATTTGTACTATGGGATTTACACTAGGGGGAGGGAGAGAGGGGGGGTATGAAGGGCTGCTCTGAGCAAGCCAAAAAACCCTGAGAGGACAGGTCAGAGGCGGAAACAATTTCCCTGGTGGCCAGGCTCCTGGTCGACAGTTTTTTTAACTTTGGGGGGGACATAACAGGAGAACCATTTGGAGCTGGGATGTAAGGCAAGGATTTTTATACAGTACAGAGTGGGGCCATTAGTGGGTTAAATTTTAGTTTTGGGGGTGGACATGCCCTTTAACTATTTACTGTCTAAAATTGCCTGCTAAAAAAAAAAATCAGCCTAAAAAGTCTCTAAATCCATCTATTTTATTAGAGTTTTAATAATGTTGAGTATAGGGCAGTGCCGAGAAATTGCCTTTATCGGGATTGAACAGGGTCGGAATTCTAATTCCATTTCCACATAGCAAATTTTTAGGTTATTGCGTCATAGTTTTAAGCGTTGATTTGATTATTATCGCCATGGTAATACAAAAATTATTTTTCATTATTGGAAACCGCTGAAGGAGCAAATATACTTCACTGCACTGTGCTACATAATGGATGTAGAAAACCAAGTGTAGTAAATCTGAAAAAACCTTTTTGGAATAAATACTAAATTTGCACACAAATGACTTTTATTTTCCGATGGTTTCTGGAGCTTAACAGCAATCTTTGGAAATTCTTAATAGCATTGAAGGAATGGCATACAGTAAAGCATGGAGAAATATACAAGGCTATTATTCTAAATGTGTTTGTCTCATATCAGCAATTCAGTTGTATTGCACTTATATGTGATTAAATTCCATTTATGACTGCATCAGTAAATGCATTTATAAGTGCTTTTCGCCAGCTTGCTTTGGAGATAATACAAATGTATATAGGTATATTAATATATGCAGTATTCCCCTTGCAAGAGCCTTTTCTCTAGTGTGCTTAGTTGTAACATATCCAATCTGTCCTCATTGTCAAGCTCCCTTAAGGTGCCCATACATCTATGAGATTTTACTTACCCAACCGAGCGCTCACGCGATGTTCATCGATGCTGCCGGAACCGCTTCTCGGTCGGGTAAGTAAAATCTAATAGATGTATGGCCACCTTTAGTTCCTTTATTAATTTAGTTGCCCTTTTCTGAACCCTTTCCATTTCCAAGATGTCCTTTTGTACACAGATTCCAAAACTGCACTGCATATTCCAAATGAGGCCTTACCAGTTCCTTGTAAAGAGGGAGAATTATATTTTTTCCCTTGAATCCATACCTCTCTTTATACAAGACAAACTCTTGCTGGCTCAAGCTGTTGCCTCCTGGTACAACATTTAAATTTGTTATCCAAAATCCTTTGCCAACAGAGATTCACTTACGGTAACACAGATCCATTTATAGTATAAGCAGCACAAGGATTTTTAACCAAAATACATCAACTTTGAGTCTCATCTGCTACTTAGCTGCCCAATGTTAGTCTATCTAGATCCCCCTGCAACTATTGCACATCCTCTAAAGCTTTTTATGATCGACAAAGTTTTGTGCCGTCCGCAAACACAGATACCTTGCTGACAATACCCACTTCCAAATCATAATAAACAAATATCTGTTGTATTCAATTAGATCAACTGGACTTGAAATGTAGTTCTTGAAGACGTTTCGCTAGTCATCCGACTGGCTTTCTCAATTCAGAATGACTTGTACAAGAATCTGTGGCAATTATGTACCCTGGAAAATCCCAATTAGCATATCACAGCCAGGTGTTAAGGGTGTGATTAGATAGTGGCTAAGAGGTGTTATAGGAACGCCCAGAGTAAGGTGTTAAAACAGCATTGTACATGGCAGACAGTTGGTGTCGAACCCCCCCAGACACCACTACATTACAGGGTTCATTACATGGTACATTACAGGGTATTATAAAATAAATAGTCCTTTGCACTCAATCCAGCAATGGGTGCAGACTTCTCTGAATATCCAACCCTCACTGGATAACAGATATCAAATAAATAAAAAAAATTGGGGGTCGCACTCCACAGATAAATTCAAAAATGTAAAGCATTTCGTTCCCACGGCGCTCTCCATTGACAGCCGCGTCTGTGACTCTCAGCCAGTCACGGATGCGGCTGCGGGTCCAGCCTTTGCTTGCAAGTTCCGGCAAGTATGGAGCCATTACAAGCAGTTACATTCTGATTGTTTTTTTAAAAAAAACTCAGCGTTTGGGGCTGGGCAGAGGGGAGCTACCATATATTAAAAATGTATTTTTAGGGTGGACATGCCCTTTACGATTGTGGAATAAAGGTGGCCATACACATTGGTATCTGTCGGCACACTGTGAAGGGAAATGCACACATATATCACCTGATGAAGGGGGAAGAGTGTCCGAAACGTTGTGTGCTATATTGATGGATCAATAAAAGTTTGTTTACTTTTCTATAAGTGTGTGATTCTTCACAATTTGCTTACTATATTGGATATTATTAATTCTTTAGGGGTAAGGGTTGGAAGAATCTGCTCCCCCTGCTCTTGGACACTGTTTGTTGGAGTTCAACCACACGCATGGAACTGTCGCACTATGGGTATCGGTCGGCCATGCGCCATGCACAGGCCTTACACAGACTTTTAAGTAAAGCAAGCTGACAGACAGAAATTTCCTTCCCGACTGACCCTAATGCCGACCATGGACGGTCATCGGCATTACGGTCGGTCAGATTTGTCAACTACACATTAGCAATATTAGGTAAATCCCATAGTAGGCCAATGGTATTTACCTAATATCGCTAATGTGTATAGCCACCTTATGTTTTTATAGGTGAACAGTATGTAAAAGAGAACAGTCTTACTTTTACTATGCAACCATGGGGGGAAGGAGGGGTGCAAGTTTGGGGGGATGGGGGGGTGGTGGTAATATGGTTGGGCTCTTTTGGAACACTAAAAGGTAAATACTGTACTTAGTACTTTTACTCAAGGGGAAGTTTAAAGGCCAACTCCACCCTCATAAGAACATCTTTTAGAAAGAATGGCCTCTTTATAATATGTTGATATATCATAGTTTGTCCTATGAATTCATTACTGTATGCCTGCTATGCTTCTGGAGGCCTCATGGAAACTGAGCAATTAAGAAACCTGTACTGAGCCTGTACTGAGCCTGGGCATGCTCAGAAGAGGCAGACAGGGGATTAACATTCAGTCATTGGCTGTGATGTCAACTGTCAAATCCATAACTGACAATTACTAACTGGAAGAACCAGGAAGAAGAAACGGGAAACAGGACATTGTGCAAGATTTCAGGTTAGACTTTTTTATTTCAGATTTCAAACTATTACCGTTTGGGGGGGTGTGCACTGATTTACCTGTATGTAAGTTTTCATTTTAGGGCTGGACGTGCCCTTTAAAGGGAGGACTTGTACTTTTACTATAGCAATAGTTTACTTTGGGTATTTCTACTCTTTTTAAATGGTTTAAAAGGCTATGAGGTACATGCTCTATATTTCGCACCTATACTGAGAAATCTAGTTACAGAAATTATCCACTGAAGTAACAATATTATTGGATCATGAATATTCATCCACATATTGACATAGAAATGTAATAACTGTCACAGTTTTCAGGTAGGGTTATGCATAGGAGCACAGGGAAGAAATCACATTTCTCTTCTGAAGGTTACATCAGATGTTGTTGGACCATATTGGATCCCTTTGGCAACTCCACTTCCTCAGTCTTCGTTCATATGATGCCCATGCATCCAAAAATATGGATTATCCAATCCCAGTATGGTATCGCACAATCAGTATTGGTCCAATAAAATTTTCTGGCACATCCAATAAAAGAAAAAAAACCCGGTAGTCAGACAAACGACCACAAACGGTCTGAATATAATATATCGGAATAACCTAAGATTGTACAATCGAATTGTGGCATGTATGGCCCCTTTCTCCTTAAAAGATACATTATATATAAACCATGTCTTAAACCAATATCTAATTAGGGCTTATAAGGGAATATTTATAAACTCCAGTGATGAGGCCACCCTTTCCTAATAGAGATAAATATACTGGCAGTTCCCTTCTGTACCACAATAAAAAGCTTCACCACATCTCTTTTTAAAAAACTTACCATAGGTTCCTTATTCTTAGTTACTGCATGTCGTGTTATATTCTGCTAAGTCAGTGTTTGTTCCTATTTGCAAACATCATTAAATTATACTGTAGGTAGCAGCAAAAAATTATGTAACTGTCAAAAAAAGGTTCATTTTAATAATGAATAATAGATTGTTGTAATATGAAGTTTGGGTTTACAGCATTTTTCTGTGCTGCATTCTATGTCCCCCACATCGGTTTCCAATGTTGCAGTTGAAAAACTGCTGAATAAAAGGGCATGTCCACCCTTAATACAAAAAAACTGGCCAATTTTCAGTTACCTGCCCCTAATCCCAACTGAAACGTTTTGCACTTTATTACCTGTATTACTCCATCCATGCAGTTAATTACAGGGCAAGTCCAGTCCCAAAATGAAAACTTACATACAGGTATGCTTGTGAAGGTTCTCATTCATCCAGGTCATGGTATATCTGTTGTATTCAATTAGATCAACTGGACTTGAAGTTTAGTTCTTGAAGACGTTTCGCTAGTCATCCGACTGTATCTCTCAATTCAGAATGACTTGTACAAGAATCTGTGGCAATTATGTACCCTGGAAAATCCCAATTAGCATATCACAGCCAAGTGTTAAGGGTGTGATTGGATAGTGGCTAAGAGGTGTTACAGGAACGCCCAGAGTAAGGTGTCAAAACAGCATTGTACATGGCAGACAGTTGGTGTTGAACCCCCCCACCTCTATTTAGGCTTGGTTTCTTTATTTTCACATAAATGGCCTCCTTAACACCTCTCTTGAACCAGTCACGTTCCTTTGCCAATATGTTAACATTACGATCTGCAAAGGTATGTCCTTTATCCTTAAGATGCAGGTACACGGCTGAGTCCTGACCCGAGGAATTGGCTCTTCTGTGCTGGGCCATACGTTGATGCAGTTGCTGTTTGGTCTCCACCACATACAAATCAGAGCATTCTTCACTGCACTGCACTGCGTATATGATGTCGCTTTTCTTGTGTTTTGGTATTGGGTCTTTCGGATGTACCAATTGCTGCCTCAGTGTGTTGTTCGGTTTAAAGCAGACAGGGATACGATGTTTTTTGAAAATTCTTCTTAATTTCTCAGAGACCCCTGCTACATGTGGGATGACCATGTTCTTTCTCCTGTCTTGCTTTTCCCCTTCACTGTTGGTTTTCATGTTCTTTTCTTTCCTTCTACTTCTTTTGACAAAGGCCCAGTCTTAAAGGACAATTATACTCACCTTCCCTCCGCTCCAGATCTTCATGTAGTAACTTTTACCCAGGGTGAGGACCTGAACCGCTAGGTCCTCACCCCGGGATTCACGAAACCTTCAGCAGCGTGTTGCAGCAACGCTGCTCTTGTAGGCTCCGCCCCCTCCTCCCCGTCGGCGACGAGGCCAATAGGAAGGCACGCTTGTTGCAGAGCGCCTGTTTTTCTACCTCCTCCATGTAAAGGTTGGCCACAATGGGTGAAACTGGAGATCCCATAGCACATCCATGTTTTTGCTTATAGAACATATCCCTGTATTTGAAATAGGTGGAATTCAGGCACAAGTCCAGTAAGGAACACACCTGTTCTGGGTTGAGATCAGTTCTGCTGGTAAGAGTGCTGTCTTGGCCTAACCGTTTTCTCACCATGTCAACAGCCTCCTTGGTGGGTATACAGGTGAAGAGAGATGTCACATCTCACTAGTTTCTTCTGCACCGAGTACTATATCTTCAATCTTGTTGGTGAAATCCTGAGAGTTCTGGATGTGATGCTTAGAACTTCCCACCAAAGGTCCTAAGATGTTAGCTAGATATTTTGCCACCTTGTACATTACAGAGTTGATGCTGTTGACTATAGATCTTCCTTATGTATCTTTGGGAGTTCATATATGCATGGATGTGCCTCACCAGGGTAGAGGCGATGATACATTGCTCGATCAATGGCTTTATCCTTTTGAAGCTGTTGTAGTAAGTCTATGACCCTTTTTTTGTAACGGCTGGTGGGATCCCTTGTTAAAGCCTCATATGTGTTGTTATCGGCCTTGGCTGTGATTTGCTAATTGGGATTTTCCAGGGTACATAATTGCCACAGATTCTTGTACAAGTCATTCTGAATTGAGAAAGCCAGTCGGATGGCTAGCGAAACGTCTTCAAGAACTAAACTTCAATTCCAGCTGATCTAATTGAATAAAACAGATTTACATACAGGTAAATAACCCCCAAAACCCTAAACGGTAATAGTTTTAAATGTGAAATATATAAGTCTAAACTGAAATCCTGCACAATGTCCTTTTGCCCCTGTTTCTGCTTCCTGGTTCTTCCAGTTAGTAACTGTCAGTTATGGATTTGACAGTTAACATCACAGCCAATGACTGAATGTTAATCCTCTATCTGCCTCTTCTGAGCATGCCCAGGCTCAGTACAGGCTCAGTACAGGTTTCTAAATTGCTCAGTTTCCATGAGGCATCCAGAAGCATAGCAGGCATACAGTAAAGAATTCATAGGACAAACTATGATATATCAACATATTTTAAAGGGGCCATTCTTTTTAAATTGTTAAAAATAGCAGTTGAGGTTGCAGGCAGATAGCTGACAAGTTACCAGTTTTTTTGTTTAATCAAACTTTTAGATGTAGCCTAATTGCCCCCGTCGCACCTCAGGGTCAACATTTATGTCCATTCTCATTGGCAGAGGGGAAAATGCAATCAAAAGTGACTGTGAGAGCTTTATTCACCTTTTTTCCAGATTTGCAAAGCTGGACCAATGTGTAGGAAACACTTAAAAAAGCAAGCAATTTTTTCAATCATTCGTTTAACAATCAGTTACTGTTAATAAAAGTATGTTTTATTCTATTGAGTAAAGTAAAACTAAACCCAAATTTTTCTATTCCATAATCTGAAAATATCCCTCCAATAAACTGTAACATCATTTCAGCAAATGGCATTAAAGGACAACTCCACCCATAAGAACATCTTTTAGAAAGAATGGCCTCTTCAAAATATGTTGATATATCATAGTTTGTCCTATGAATTCATTACTGTATGCCTGCTATGCTTCTGGATGCCTCATGGAAACTGAGCAATTTAGAAACCTGTACTGAGCCTGTACTGAGCCTGGGCATGCTCAGAAGTGACAGATAGGGGATTAACATTCAGTCATTGGCTGTGATGTCAACTGCCACATCCATAACTGACAGTTACTAACTGGAAGAACCAGGAAGCAGAAACAGGGGAAACAGGACATTGTGCAGGATTTCAGGTTAGACTTAAATATTTCAGATTTCAAACTATTATCGTTTAGGGTTTTGGAGGGTGATTTACCTGTATGTAAGTTTTCATTTTAGGGCTGGACTTGCCCTTTAAAGGAAAATAAACACGAGACGATATCCCCAACCAGTATTTTCATACTCTGGTCTATTTTTTTTCTTAATTGTACAAAAGGACTTTTGAACATGTTGGTAAATCATGGGCTATTGTGCTGTCTCCTATGGACATGTTAAACTGTTGACCCTGAAGAACTGTAGTAGATAACTGTAGGTATATGCCAATAACAATCAGTGACCAAACTGTGTGATGCTGATCTTTGCCTTGATTTCCATAGACAAGTAAGAAGTGCACTGTGTACAGTATGTTGTGGATAGATCGCTGCCAGCATGTTGGACGAACTTCAAGTCTCTATTGACTGTGGATAGAAAATGTACGATAAATCTCAGCTGAATGGCAAAGTCCCCATTCCAACCCCATCCAATGTCTTCTCTCTAGGGCAGTTTAACATAACATAGAGCTTGTAGAATTCCTCATAATGGAGCCTCTCTGTGTATTACTGTGTTGCACTAGCCCCCCCCCTCCGTGATTGCACGTGTGTACAGACCTTTATATATTGATGATGAACCGTGGCACTCCAGATGTTTAGAAACCACAATTACCAGCATGCCTTGATTGCATTCCAAAGCATGCTGGGAGTTGTAGTTCCGAACACCTGAAGTGCCAAGGTTCAACATAACTATATAGAGATCCATACACACTTGCAAACGTGGGGCCCCACCTGTGACGCACAATGATGTATAACTCTCAGTTAATGTATAGGCACTGGGTTGGCAGTAACAGCTGTTCAGTTGAGCATTGTTGATGATCTGACCTGGCGCCCATACTTATGGATACTCGGCCGAGCTTTAGAACAGGCATTCATATTGCACTGACCTTAGTTGCAATGCTGCAAATATACCTAGCCCTATAATCCTGCTCACTAGGTCGCATAAACTCAAACCATTTGTCATGGTACTGTACACGCACATACACACCATTGGGTAACAGGAACTAGTTACACTGTCTCTGGTGTAATTTTCTCTTTAATTTTCAACACATTTTTAAGAAATACAATACATCATCCCATGACATTATCACACGGATGTTACTGTTCTTAACATTGAATCATTTCCTGGCAACTGCAATTATCCCATAGACAGAAAATAAATCTCTTAATATTCATTATTATTTTTATTAACCTTATAGAGTGTGTAGTCCTAACAAAATAGTGTGACATAGAGCAGTTTTATTGTACCTGCCTGTATGGATACCAACTGCCCTCGTACTTACCTTCAGCAATCAGCACCCTGCCACTGTCTTCCTGGTTCACACCTCATTTATAATTGTACCAGATCTTCGCAAGTGCTCTTTGCTGCAAAGAAGGAGTTTCTTGTAGCAGCAGGGAGTGTCAGTGATGTCATGGCGATGTCACAAAGGGGTGGGCGGTGGTGGAGACTGGGCAGGGCAGTAACAGGAGGGGGGGTTAGGGGGTAACAGGGTGGGGTGTAGGTGTTCTAGTTCATTAGAACATTATTGGTGTTACGGGACCTCCAGTTCATTAGTCGCTGTTACTGGGCCCCCCAGTTCATTAGCCGGTGTTACTGCCCCCCCCCTGACTGGGGAGGCCAGTAACACCGACCAATGAACTGGGGGGCCCAGTAACACCGACTAATGACCTGGGGCCAGTAACACCAACTATGAAATGGGGGGGCAGTACACAACTAATAACTGGGGGGCCAGTACAACACTAATGAACTAGGGACCCAGTAACACTGACTAATGAACTGGGGCAGTAACACCGACTAATGAACTGGGGGGGGCAGTAACACGACTAATGAACTGGGGGCCCTTAACACCAACTAATGAACTCGGGACCCATAACACCGACTATTGAACTGGGGGGCCGTAACACCGACTAATGAACTAGGGACCCCCGTAACACCGACTAATGAACTGGGGGGGGCACTAACACCGCTATGAACTGGGGGGGCCCAGTAACACGACTAATTAACTGAGGTCCCGTAACACCATAATGTTCTAATGAACTAGAACACCTACACAATCTTACGATAATGGGTAAATCCCAATAGTCCTGTCATTGACACTAAACGTGGCCTTACACTCTTACGATAATGGGTAAATCCCAATAGTCCTGTCATTAACACTAAAGGTGGCCTTACACTCTTACGATAATGGGTAAATCCCAATAGTCTTGTCATTGACACTAAAGGTGGCCTTACACTCTTACGATAATGGGTAAATCCCAATAGTCCTGTCATTGACACTAAAGGTGGCCTTACACTCTTACGATTATGGGTAAATCCCAATAGTCTTGTCATTAACACTAAAGGTGGCCTTACACTCTTACGATAATGGGTAAATCCCAATAGTCCTGTCATTGACACTAAAGGTGGCCTTACACTCTTACGATTATGGGTAAATCCCAATAGTCTTGTCATTGACACTAAAGGTGGCCTTACACTCTTACGATAATGGGTAAATCCCAATCGAGTGTAAGGCACACCTTTAGTGTCCATGAGAGGGACATTGGGATTTGAACCATTATCGTAAGAGTGTAACGGCCACACCTTAGTGTCAATGACAGGACCTATTGGGAGTTACCCATTATCGTAAGAGGTACGGCCCAACCTTTAGCCGTCAATGCAGGACTATTGGGATTTACCATTATCGTAAGAGGGTAAGGCCACGTTTAGTTCAAGACAGGGACTATTGGGGTTTACCCACTTATGTAAGATGTAAGGCCCCTTTGAGTGTCCCCAAGACAGGACTATTGGGATTTACCCATATCAGTAAGGTGTATGCCCACCTTTAGGTCAAAACAGGACTTATAACAGTAATAGGACTGGTCTCCATGCAGGGGAATTAGTAATAACCCAGGCAGACTGAATAACAAATGAGATCTCACTGTCAGGTGTCCACGATAAAACATCCTCAGTATCATTACCAGATTTATAAGCTTATAAGTGGAGAGTAATTAACATTGATTTACCATGATAATACAGTTCACCCTAATAACCTTGTATAATTAAAGCCCCAGTATTGTCTTAAAATAAAGAAAAAAAATTAAAGGGCAAAAGTGCAAAGTTTGGACCGAAGAAAAACATGAAAACTTGTTCTTTGCAGTCAGAACCATAAAAGTGACACCACTGCTAGGCTGGTACTGGTGCTGTGGGTACTGGCAGGGCCGTTTTTTTAGCCATTGTTACCCTGCTTGACTAGATCGCAATCCATCGCGCTTAAAGTGCAGTAGTCTAGCCTACCCTCCAAGAGTATTGCCGTTACACTTCAGTGCCACCAGACTTCCCCAGAGTATTGTCATTACCACTTTCAGTGCCAGCAGAGTAATTAACATTAACCCTTCAGTGCCAGCAGATACGATAATGGGTAATCCATTAGTCCTGTCATTAACACTAAAGGTGGCCTTACATCTTACGATAATGGGTAAATCCCATAGTCCTGTCATTCACTAAAGGTGGCCTTACACTTTACGATAATGGGTAAATCCCATATCCTGTCATGACACTAAACGTGCCTTACACTCTTACGATAATGGGTAAATCCCAATAGTCCTGCTCATTAACACTAAAGGTGGCCTTACACTCTTACGATAATGGGAAATCCCAATAGTCTTGTCATTGACACTAAAGGTGGCCTTACACTCTTACGATAATGGGTAAATCCCAATAGTCTGTCATGACACTAAGGTGGCCTACACTCTTACGATTATGGGTAAATCCCAATAGTCTTGTCATTAACACTAAAGGTGGCCTTACACTCTTACGATTAATGGGTAAATCCCATAGTCCTGTCATGACACTAACACTAAAGGTGGCCTTACACTCTTACGATAATGGGTAAATCCCAATAGTCATGTAATTGACACTAAAGGTGGCCTTACACTTACGATAATGGGTAAATCCCAATAGTCCTGTCATTGACACTAAAGGTGGCCTTACACTCTTACAATAATGGGTAAATCCCAATAGTCCTGTCATTGACACTAAAGGTGGCCCTGTACCGGACCAGTCAAATCCCTGCTAGCTGCTCCTAGCCCACTCCCTGTACCAGACCAGTCAAATCCTTGCTAGCTGCTTCTAGCCCACTCCCTGTACCGGACCAGTCAAATCCCAATGCTGGGATTTGTATACAGGGAATGCATGGAACTTGGCTCCTGTAATCTGGGGAATGCTGGGATTCATAGCCAGGGAATGCTGGGACTTGTATACAGGGAATGCATGGAACTTGGCTCCTGTAGTCTGGGGAATGCTGGGATTCATAGCCAGGGAATGCTGGGATTCATAGCCAGGGAATGCTGGGATTCGTAGCCGTAAATAACTGTTTAATTGATCAATAAATAGAGGAGGACACTGTAGTGTTCCAGACATTCCAGATCCCATAGATGTTAATCTGCTTGTCTCCAATATAAACTTATGAAAAACTGAAATGCAACGTGCATAAAACGACTTCATAACTAAACTGTGCATTTTTTCCCCTTTATTTTTTATCTGTATTATTTTTAGATACTCCACCTTTTCATGGATTACCTTATTGCAGGGCTTTAGTATCCAGGCAGTGCATTCATTACATATGTTTGCATTAACCTGTTTTCGGCATCAATGTATTATCTCATCTTCTGTGGTTTACTTTCAATGGCATAAAGGATAAACAGACAGTGATTACCAGGTATTGTATCCCCTTTTCATATTTTGCATCAATGTGTAATATAAAAGTATTTTCTAAGGTTTTCAGTCATGCATCATTGTTACAACAAATATATTCCACTGAAAATAGGAAAATAATTTGTCACAGGATGTCCTAGTTAAGTTGTGGAAATAAGGCAAATCGTGTGACAAGCTCTTTAGCATTTGAGGAGCTTTATTGTAACGCACAGTACCATGTAAAACCTTATCCTAGCAAGCAAGCACTGTTCTTGCAGTTCATAGGATCGTGTCCTACTACTTCTGCCTGGGTCCAATCTGCTGGCTGCTGCTACTGCTAGGGTTTTTCTCGTCTGCTTCCTTCTGCAGACTTGGCTCCTAGATCCCTTGACCTTAAGCTAAAATCCCATCAGTGTGTTTTGTACTGACAGATTGTTATAGTGGCTAGCACTGATGCGCTGAAGACCTGATTTGGAATCCACCTTGGACACATCTGCAAGGAGTTTGTATGTTCTCCCTTAGTATCATAAACTCTCCTGTTATGTATTTTTTGCTGTAGCTGGAATGGTAACAGTTGGTAAGTGAACTGCATGTGGGAAATTCCCTCTCCCAATGCTGTCTCATAGGGATTACTGAGCATGCTTGCCCTTACAGAGAGTCGATAGTCTGGCAGGGGCTGGGGGACTAAGGGAGTAAGCTTCAGCAAAACAGTACTGGAGTGAAGTCCTGCAGCAACACAAACACATCAGAGTAAGTGCTACTTACATGTATTCATTTATAGAATAGAATGAAGCAATGTCATTTTTTTTCAGTGTATTTCTTTTAAATATTCACATAACTCTGACTTACCCAAAGTTGCACAGCTGCTGGTGAATCTCCATTAGGGACTGCCAAGGTGTTTATAGCACTGTAGTTTAAAGAGGTGTCAAAACAGACTGTATTGTGGCAGATAGTAGATGTCAAAACATTACAGTCTTCAAATGAGTGTCCCTTTACCTTACACTGGCACCCGTGTATTTTCTTTTCATGAGTTAAGGCCCATTTTTAAAACTTTTAAAAAAGTATTATTTAAATTATATTAGCAGAACACACTATGAGGAACAAAGATTGATTTAAACTATTCCACCAAAGTCCCCCAGAAATGCATTCACGTCTCATTAGATTTTTTGGAATTTTGCCACTTTAAATCCCGTTATGGTTTTCACAAGGTTAAACGGAGAAAATAAGCAACCGCTTTATAAATACCCTCCTATTCTGTTTAATAAGACCCACATTTGGATACAGAAGCCTGATGCAACGTTTTTATAAGCCATGTGGAATTACAAATATTTACTTGTTTCTTTTCTTCACCTTCTAGAGCCTGAGTACACCTATGGAATCCTTTTAGGTATTTTAAATGTTTCCACAATTCTGCTTTGGGTATGGCATGATCCAAGGCCCAGCAACAGACTGACACAGATCAGTTGTCAATCTTTGGAAATACAGAGAAAGTTGACATTTTTCAATGTCAATTTTAGGCTGGATGCTAAGCCATGTTTATCCAAGGAACAGTTTGCTTACTGTTAAGACTACTGATTATGATGGAATTATTTACAGTTTCAAGTAAGTAATGTGTTCTTTCTTTTAAAATAACAATCCTAAATTTCTATATGTTAATAGCTCTGCAGCAATGGATTTTTTGTGATTGAGCAGAATTGAGGGAGCAGGTCTGCACGGAAAGAAGAGCTGGGCTTCTTTCAGACCATCAGAAATGTGGAACTAAAGATATGTTTCAATATAAATATTTAGATGTAAATTTACTGTATCCTCCTTTAAATTTTAGCAGGTTTCATTTGTTAAGTTATCCTAATACTTTTTTTAAGGGAGCATGAAACCCAATATTAAGTGGTACTGTGTTCTCAAAAGAACTCTCTCGCCATTTCAAAAACAAGCCTAGGATTTTTTTCAATCAAAAGTTTACAAGGCTTGTAAAGTTTCTCTTCTACTCTGCACTGTCTCTGACATTCATGTTTTATACCATGCTGAAGCTAGTTACAGGCTTGTAATGTCTGTGCTTTCCCTTTCCTTCCCCCTCCCCCCCCCTTTCCTTTTCCCCCCTTCCCCCACCACTTCCCCTCCCTTCCCCCCTTCCCGTTTGGCCGGCGAAGGAGTGGCGCGGGGGACGCGGTGGGCACGGGGGGAAGAGGTCGCGCCGGGGAAAGTCCGGCCCTTCCCTCCCCTCCCCCCTCTTCCCCCCCCGCCCCTTCCCTCCCCTCCCCCTTTCCCCTCTCCCCTTCCCTCCCCCTTCCCCTCCTCCCCCCCTTCCCCCCCCCCGTGCTTTCCCTCCCTTCCGTCCCCATCCCGTCTGTGCTTTCCCCTTCCTTCCCCCTCCTCCCTCCTTCCCTTTCCCCCCCTCCCTCCCGCCTCCCCCTTCCCCCTTCCCTGCCCTTCCCCCCTTCCTTCCCCCTTCCCCCTTCCCTGCCCCCTCTCCCCTTCCCCTTCCCCCCATCCCTCCCCCTTCCCTCCCTTCCCCTCCCCCCCTTTTCCCTTCCCTCCCCCCTCCTCCCCCTTCCTCCTCTCCCCCCCTTCCCACATTCCCCCACCCCCCGTCCCCTTCCCCCTTTCCCTCCTTTCCCCATTCCCCTTCCCCTTCCCCCTCCCCCCCCAATCCTCCCTCCGGTTCCGATCTCCCACTTTTCCCCCCTCCCCGGACATGCCGTCCCCCCCCCCACGTGCTTTCCCCCCGTGTGTCGGTCTTCCGCTCGCGGGCCAGTGTGGGGCTGTGCGAGTGATAGCGTACGCGAGTGACAAGGAGTGCGTCCTGGTGTGGGTGTGTATTTGTGTGTTGGTGCCTTTGTGCCTGTTAATGTTTAGTGTGGTATTATATGTGTGTCCAGACTGGCAATGTAATGTTAGGGGTATATGGAATATGTGATGTCAGACTGGCAATGAAGTGTAGGGGTATATATAGTGTGATGTCAGACTGGCCATGTAATGTTAGGGGTATATATAGTGTGATGTCAGACTGGCAATGTAATGTTAGGGGTATATAGTGTGATGTCAGACTGGCAATGTAATGTTAGGGGTATATATAGTGTGATGTCAGACTGGCAATGTAATGTTAGGGGTATATATAGTGTGATGTCAGACTGGCAATGTAATGTTAGGGGTATATTATCTGTGATGTCAGACTGGCAATGTAATGTTAGGAGTATATATGTGTGATGTCCAGACTGGCAATTGTAGAGTGGGTGTGTCAGACAGACTGGTAATCCATTCTAGTGAGATTGTGCACGGTTTGAATCACCTACATACCCATACATATTACTCATAGAGATTAGCAGGAAACGTTATTTGAACCCCTTGACGATTCAGATGTTCTGGGAACTAAAACTCCCAGCATGCCTTGGTTACAGGATGCCACCGCTGGGAGTTGTACTTTCTAATCATCTGAAGTGCCATGGGTTCGACAATAACATATATAAAAGGTGTAGAACATGTGGATATTTAACTATCAGGCAGAACATACTGGCACCCTACAGAATGTGGATATTTAACTATCAGGCAGAACATACTGGCACCCTACAGAATGTGGATATTTAACTATCAGGCAGAACATACTGGCATCCTACAGAATGTGGATATTTAACTATCAGGCAGAACATACTGGCATCCTACAGAATGTGGATATTTAACTATCAGGCAGAACATACTGACACCCTACAGAATGTGGATATTTAACTATCAGGAGAACTACTGACACCCTACAGAATGTGGATATTAACTATCAGGTCGAACATACTGGCATCCTACAGAATGTGGATATTTAACTATCAGGCAGAACATACTGGCACCCTACAGAATGTGGATATTTAACTATCAGGCTGAACATACTGACATCCTACAGAATGTGGATATTTAACTATCAGGCAGAACATACTGACACCCTACAGAATGTGGATATTTAACTATCAGGCAGAACATACTGACACCTACAGAATGTGGATATTTAACTATCAGGCAGAACATACTGGCATCTACAGAATGTGGATATTTAACTATCAGGCAGAACATACTGGCACCTACAGAATGTGGATATTTAACTATCAGGCAGAACATACTGACACCCTACAGAATGTGGTATTTAACTATCAGGCAGAAACATACTGGCACCCTACAGAATGGGATATTTAACTATCAGGCAGAATCATACACACCCTACAGATGTGGATATTTAACTATCAGGCAGAACATACTGACACCCTACAGAATGTGGATATTAAATATCAGGAACATACTGGCATCCTACAGAATGTGGATATTTAACTATCAGGCAGAATACTGACACCTACAGAATGTGGATATTTAACTATCAGGCAGAACATTCTGACATCCTACAGAATGTGGATATTTAACTATCAGGCAGAACATTCTGGCACACCTACAGAAGTGGATATTTTTAACTATCAGCAGAATACTGGCACCCTACGAATGGGATATTTAACTATCAGGCAGAACATACTGACACCCTACAGAATGTGGATATTTAACTATCAGGCAGAACATACTGGCACCCTAAGAATGTGGATATTTAACTATCAGGCAGAACATACTGACATCCTACAGAATGTGGATATTTAACTATCAGGAGAACATACTGACACCCTACAGAATGTGATATTTAACTATCAGGCAGAACATACGACACCTACAGAATGTGGAATTTAACTATCAGGCAGAACATACTGACACCCTACAGAATGTGGATATTTAACTATCAGGCAGAACATACTGACACCCTACAGAATGTGGATATTAACTACAGGCAGAACATACTGACAACCACAGAATGTGGATATTTAACTATCAGGCAGAACATACTGGACCCTACCAGAATATGAATATTAACTATCAGGCAGAACATACATGACACCCTACAGAATGCGGATATTTAACTATAGGCAGAACATACTGACATCCTACAGAATGTGGATATTTAACTATCAGGCTTAACTGGCATCTACAGAATGGGATATTAACTATCAGGAGAACATAATGACACCTACAGAATGCGGATATTTAACTATCAGGCAGACATACTGGCATCCTACAGAATGTGGATATTTAACTATCAGGCAGAACATACTGGCATCCACAGAATGTGAATATTTAACTATCAGGCAGAACATACTGGCATCCTACAGAATGTGGATATTTAACTATCAGGCAGAACATACTGGCATCCTACAGAAGTGGATATTTAACTTTCAGGCAGAACATACTGACACCCTACAGAATGCGGATATTTAACTATCAGGAGAACATACTGCATCCTACGAATGTGGATATTTAACTATCAGGCAGAACATAGGCATCCTACAGAATGTGATATTTAACTATCAGGCAGAACTACTGGCATCCTACAGAATGTGGTATTTAACTATCAGCAGAACATAACTGGCATCCTACAGAATGTGGATATTAACTATCAGGCAGAAATACTGACACCCTACAGATGCGGATATTTACTACAGGCAGAACATACTGGCATCCTACAGAATGTGGATATTTAATATCAGGCAGAAACATACTGGCATCACAGAATGTGAATATTTAACTATCAGCAGAACATACTGGCATCCTACAGAATGTGGATATTTAACTATCAGGCAGAACAATGCGCTCCTACAGAATGTGGATATTTAACTATCAGGCAGAACATACTGGCATCTACGAATGGGATATTTAACTATCAGGCAGAACAACTGGCACCCTACAGAAGTGGATATTTAACTATCAGGCAGAACATACTGGCACCCTACAGAATGTGGATATTTAACTATCAGGCAGAGAACATACTGACACCCTACAGAATGTGGATATTTAA
The DNA here is from genome assembly GCA_019447015.1 of Hymenochirus boettgeri. Classification (NCBI taxonomy): domain Eukaryota; kingdom Metazoa; phylum Chordata; class Amphibia; order Anura; family Pipidae; genus Hymenochirus; species Hymenochirus boettgeri. Next base: position 136,108,220 of record CM033477.1, read on the forward strand.
CTATCAGGCAGAACATACTGGCATCCTACAGAATGTGGATATTTAACTATCAGGCAGAACATACTGACATCCTAAGAATGTGGATATTTAACTATCAGGCAGAACATACTGACACCTACAGAATGTGGATATTTAACTATCAGGCAGAACATACTGACACCCTACAGAATGTGGATATTTAACTATAGGCAGAACATACTGGCACCACTACAGAATGTGGATATTTAACTATCAGGCAGAACATACTGACACCCTACAGAATGTGGATATTTAACTATCAGGCAGAACATACTGACACCTACAGAATGTGGATATTAAATATCAGGCAAGAACATACTGGCAACCCTAAGAATGTGGATATTTAACTATCAGGAGAACATACTGACATCCTACAGAATGTGGATATTAACTATCAGGCAGAACATACTGACACCCTACAGAATGTGGATATTTAACTATCAGGCAGAACATACTGACACCCTACAGAATGTGGATATTTAACTATCAGGCAGAACATACTGACACCCTACAGAATGTGGATATTTAACTATCAGGCAGAACATACTGACACCCTACAGAATGTGGATATTTAACTATCAGGCAGAACATACTGACACCCTACAGAATGCGGATATTTAACTATCAGGCAGAAACATACTGACATCCTACAGAATGTGGATATTTAACTATCAGGCTTACTGGCATCCTACAGAATGTGGATATTTAACTATCAGGCAGAACATACTGACACCCTACAGAATGCGGATATTTAACTATCAGGCAGAACATACTGGCATCCTACAGAATGGGATATTTAACTATCAGGCAGAACATACTGGCATCCTACAGATGTGAATATTTAACATCAGGCAGAACATACTGGCATCCTACAGAATGTGGATATTTAACTATCAGGCAGAAACATACTGGCATCTACAGAATGTGGATATTTAACTATCAGGCAGCAGAACATACTGACACCCTACAGAAGCGGATATTTAACTATCAGGCAGAACATACTGGCATCCTACAGAATGTGGATATTTAACTATCAGGCAGAACATACTGGCATCCTACAGAATGTGAATATTTAACTATCAGGCAGAACATACTGGCATCCTACAGAATGTGGATATTTAACTATCAGGCAGAACATACTGGCATCCTACAGAATGTGGATATTTAACTATCAGGCAGAACATACTGACACCCTACAGAATGCGGATATTTAACTATCAGGCAGAACATACTGGCATCCTACAGAATGTGGATATTTAACTATCAGGCAGAACATACTGGCATCCTACAGAATGTGAATATTTAACTATCAGGCAGAACATACTGGCATCCTACAGAATGTGGATATTTAACTATCAGGCAGAACATACTGGCATCCTACAGAATGTGGATATTTAAATATCAGAGGCAGAACATACTGGCACCTACAGAAGTGGGATATTTAACTATCAGGCAGAACATACGGCACCCTACAGAATGTGGATATATTTAACTATCAGGCAGAAACTACTGGACCCTAAAGAATGTGGATATTTAACTATGGCAGAACATACTGACACCCTCAGAATGTGGATATTAACTATCAGGCAGAACAACTGCATCCCTACAGAATGTGGATATTAACTATCAGGCAGAACATACTGACATCCTACAGAATGTGGATATTTAACTATCAGGCAGAACATACTGACACCCTACAGAATGTGGATATTTAACTATCAGGCAGAACATACTGACACCCTACAGAATGTGGATATTTAACTATCAGGCAGAACATACTGGCACCCTACAGAATGTGGATATTTAACTATCAGGCAGAACATACTGACACCCTACAGAATGTGGATATTTAACTATCAGGCAGAACATACTGACATCCTACAGAATGTGGATATTTAACTATCAGGCAGAACATACTGGCATCCTACAGAATGTGGATATTTAACTATCAGGCAGAAACATATGACACCCTACAGAATGTGGATATTTAACTATCAGGCAGAACATACTGGCATCCTACAGAATGCGGATATTAACTATCAGCAGAAAATGACACCCTACAGAATGTGGATATTTAACTATCAGGCAGAACATACTGGCATCCTACAGAATGTGGATATTTAACTATCAGGAAGAACATACTGGCACCCTACAGAATGTGGATATTTAACTATCAGGCAGAACATACTGGCATCCTACAGAATGTGGATATTTAACTATCAGGCAGGAAACCACTGTGGATGAAGTAATGTAATCGGAGGTATAATAGTGTGATGTCGACAGACTGGTAATGTAATGTTAGGGGTATATATAGTGTGATGTCAGACAGACTGGTAATGTAATGTTAGGGGTATATATAGTGTGATGTCAGACTGGCAATGTAATGTTAGGGGTATATATAGTGTGATGTCAGACTGGCAATGTAATGTTAGGGGAATATATGTGTGTGATGTCAGCATGGCAATGTAATGTTAGGGGTATATTATGTGTGATGTCAGACTGGCAATGTAATGTTAGGGGTATATATAGGTGAGTCAGATGGCAAGTATGTAGTGAGTCAGGCATGTAATGTTGGGTATATAGTGTGGTCAGACTGGCAATGTAATGTTAGGGGTATATATAGTGTGATGTCAGACTGCTGGTAATGTAATGTTAGGGGTATATATAGTGTGATGTCAGACTGGCAATGTAATGTTAGGGGTATATATAGTGTGATGTCAGACTGGCAATGTAATGTTAGGGGTATATATAGGTGATGTCAGACTGGCAATGTAATTTAGGGTATATATAGTGTGATGTCAGACTGGCAATGTAATGTTAGGAGTATATATAGTGTGATGTCAGACTGGCAATGTAAGTTAGGGGTATATATGTGTGATGTCAGACAGACTGGTAACCATTCTAGTGACTGTGTGCCCGGTTGAATCCACATCCCAAATTATTACTATAGATTAGCAGCACTGATTTTGAACCTTGACGATTCAGATGTTCTGGAACTAAAACTCCCAGCATGCCTGTTACAGGATGTCACCTGCTGGGAGTTGACTTTCTAATCATCTGAAGTGCCATGGTCGACATTAACATATATAAAAGGTGTAGAACAGCCCGTACCCAGTGAATGTGTGTCAGTGCCATATATTTATCATACTCACTTGCCATAAGTGTCCCTGTCCGTACTGGAATCCGCTAGTATCGGTGACATCCTGCCGATGGACAGAACCGAAACACTGTACTTGTTTGACAACACCAGGTGGGACTTCCTTTATATGCACATGGAGAGGGGGAAGAGACATAAAGGGTGCGAGTGGCTGGGATGCGGGGGTGTTGTCCCTGTCTACCAATCACCTGTCTCCCTGCTGGTGACTGACAGGCTGGTCACGCTGGTAAATTCCTGGTTGAAGTGAGCGGTGGGCGTGGCTAGCGCCTTTTATTGAACTGAACGGTTCTGTCTGTGGGAAGAAATAAAAAGCGGGAAGTGAGTGGAAGTGTCAGTGAGGTCCCAGGGTGTGGCCCTTCCTGATAGGAAAGACATAATAATAATAGTAACACAGACTAATGAACTGGGGGCCAAAAATGACGACTAATTAACGGGACCCTTAATGCCGACTAATGAACTGGGGACCCAGTAACGCCGACTAATGAACTGGGGGCCAAATAACGCCGACTAATGAACTGGCGGCCAAATAACTCCGCCTAATGAACTAGGGGGCCCAGTAACACCGCCTAATGAACTGGGGACCCAGTAACAACGAGTAATGAACGTGGGTGTCACAATAACGACCAACTAATCGCACTACTAGAGCGGGCCGATAACGCCGACTAATGAAACGGGGCCACTACAGTAACTGCGGGACCCACAAGCCGCCTAATGAACGGGGGCCAAATAACAGCGACTAATGAACTGGGGTCCAAATAACTACACCTATGAACTGGGAGGCCCAGTAACACCGCTAGAACTGGGGTGGCCAGTAACACCGACTAATGAACTGTGGGGGCCAGTAACACGACAATGAACTGGGGGGGGCAGTAACCGACTAATGAACTGGGGGGGCCAGTAACTCCAGCTAATGAACTGGGGTCCCAGTAACCACTGACTAATGAACTGGGGGGGCCCGTAACACCGACTAATGAACTAGGGACCCAGTAACAAGAGTAATGAACTGGGTGCATATACAGCCGACTAATGAACTGGGGGCCAAATAACGCCGACTTATGAAACTGGGGACCCAGTAACACCGACTAATGAACTGGGGACCCAGTAACGCCGACTAATAATGGACTAGCCGAACTGAGCGCCGAAGCGAACTGGGGCCAAATAACGCCAACTAATGAACTGGGGGCCAAATAACGGCGACTAATGAACTGCGGACCCCGTAATGCTGACTAATGAACTGGGGACCCAGTAACGCCGACAATGAACTGGGGGCCAAATAACACGACTAATGAACTGGGAGCCAAATAACACAGACTAATGAACTGGGGGACCCAGTAACACCGGCTAACGAATTACATACCCTCCAACATTCCAAAACAAGAAAAAGGTACACTTGACACAACCCTTGCTCCGCCCAAACCCCACCCATCGCTCCGCCCAAACATCTAGCTCCACCCTAATATAGAAAGAAAACGGTAGCTCTGTGCAGCCGAGGACTGGCGCACACGTGATCCGGCGGTACACATGCCAGGCACCCGGTACAAGCCGGTACTTTTGTTATGCCCGGTACTCCGTTTTAAAAACGGCACAATACCGGGAAAATCGGTACACTTGGAGGGTATGGAATTAGGGACCCAGTAACACCGGCTAATGAACTAGGGACCCAGTAACACCGGCTAATGAACTGGGGGACCCAGTAAACCGACTAATGAACTGGGGGGACCAGTAACACCAACTAATGAATTGGGGGGGCCAGTAACTCCAGCTAACTTGGGGGAGCCCAGTAACATCGACTAATGAACTGGGGGGGGGGCAGTTACACCAACTAATGAACTAGGGACCCAGTAACAACGACTAATGAACTGGGGAGGCCAGTAACACCGACTAATGAACTGGGGGGGCCAGTTACACCAACTAATGAACTAGGGACCCAGTAACAACGACTAATGAACTGGGGAGGCCAGTAACACCGACCAATGAACTGGGGGGCCCAGTAACACCGACTAATGACCTGGGGGGCCAGTAACACCAACTAATGAAATGGGGGGCAGTAGGGGCATAACACCGACTAAACTGGGGTGGCCAGAACACCGACTAATGAACTAGGGACCCAGTATAACTGACTAATGAACTGGGGTGGCAAGTAACCCCGCGCATTCGCCCGTCCACCGTCCACGGAACTTGGGGGGGCGTACTTGCGCAAGTCAGAGTACAAGTAACGACCACAAGACTAATGAACTGGGGGGCGGACACCCGCTCCGAATACAAACGCAACTAATTCCGAAACTTTTCGACACAGGACCCACGGCGCTAAGTCACACGAGTCCCGCACGTAAACAGATGCGGAAACGTCAACTGGTGCGCGCAGTGAACACCGGACAATTGACACTAGGCGTAGGACGATAGAACTGGGGGGACGTCCCGACACGAGCTATGATGAACTCTCGTGGGGCCCAGTACAACCGACTTATGAACTGGGGCGGGCAGGTACACCTTCGTAATTGAGCGGCGATAACCCAACTTCAGCACGTAACAAAACAGCCAGCTAATGAACTCGGGCTGGCTGGGTTGCGCCACTATGTAACACAGAGAGAACCTGGGAGCGTAAGGGACCCATGTCTAGTCAGACACCCGACTACAGAACTGGGAGGGCCACAGACTAAACACTGACTGAGAGAACATACGGGATCCCCGAGTAAAACCCAACATAAAATGGAAGACGGTAGTCCGTCGTTCCGGTGGCCAGTAAACACCGGCTAATGGAACTGGGTGGGCCAGTTACACCAACTAATGAACTAGCGGAACCAGTAACAACGACTAATCGAACTGGGGAGGACAGTAACACCGACCTAATGAACGGGGGGGCCAGTAAACCCAGACTAATGACCGGGGGGCCAGACACAAATAATGAAATGGGGGGGCGTAGTAACACCAAACTAATAAACTGGGGGGCCAGTAACACCGACTAATGAACTACGGGACCCCAGTAACACTGACTAATGAACTGGGGGGTAGCAGTAACACCGACTAATGAACTGGGGGGGCAGTAGTAAACACCGACTAATGAACTGGGGGGGCCAGTAACACCAACTAATGAACTCGGGACCCAGTAACACCGACTAATGAACTGGGGGACAGTAACACCGACTAAACGAACTAGGGACCCCGTAACAACGACTAATGAACTCATTAGTCGTTGTTACTGGGTCCCTAGTTCATTAGTTGGTGTAACTGGCCCCCCAGTTCATTAGCCGGTGTTACTGCCACCCCCCAGTTCATTAGTTGGTGTTACTGGGTCCCTAGTTCATTAGTCAGTGTTACTGGCCCCCCAGTTCATTAGTCGGTGTTACTGGGCCCCCCAGTTCATTAGCCGGTGTTACTGCCCCCCCCCCAGTTCATTAGTCGGTGTTACGGGGTCCCTAGTTCATTAGTCGGTGTTACTGGCCCCCCAGTTCATTAGTCGGTGTTACTGGGTCCCGAGTTCATTAGTTGGTGTTACTGGGCCCCCCAGTTCATTAGTCGGTGTTACTGCCCCCCCCAGTTCATTAGTCGGTGTTACTGCCCCCCCAGTTCATTAGTCAGTGTTACTGGGTCCCTAGTTCATTAGTCGGTGTTACTGGCCCCCCCAGTTTATTAGTTGGTGTTACTGCCCCCCCATTTCATTAGTTGGTGTTACTGGCCCCCCAGGTCATTAGTCGGTGTTACTGGGCCCCCCAGTTCATTGGTCGGTGTTACTGGCCTCCCCAGTTCATTAGTCGTTGTTACTGGGTCCCTAGTTCATTAGTTGGTGTAACTGCCCCCCCCCCAGTTCATTAGTCGATGTTACTGGGCTCCCCCAAGTTAGCTGGAGTTACTGGCCCCCCCAATTCATTAGTTGGTGTTACTGGTCCCCCCAGTTCATTAGTCGGTGTTACTGGGTCCCCCAGTTCATTAGCCGGTGTTACTGGGTCCCTAGTTCATTAGCCGGTGTTACTGGGTCCCTAATTCCATACCCTCCAAGTGTACCGATTTTCCCGGTATTGTGCCGTTTTTAAAACGGGAGTACCGGGCATAACAAAAGTACCGGCTTGTACCGGGTGCCTGGCATGTGTACCGCCGGATCACGTGTGCGCCAGTCACTCGGCTGCACAGAGCTACCGTTTTCTTTCTATATTTAGGGTGGAGCTAGATGTTTGGGGCGGAGCGATGGGTGGGGTTTGGGCGGAGCAAGGGGTGTGTCAAAGTGTACCTTTTTCTTGTTTTGGAATGTTGGAGGGTATGTAATTCGTTAGCCGGTGTTACTGGGTCCCCCAGTTCATTAGTCTGTGTTATTTGGCTCCCAGTTCATTAGTCGGTGTTATTTGGCCCCCAGTTCATTAGTCGGCGTTACTGGGTCCCCAGTTCATTAGTCAGCATTACTGGGTCCGCAGTTCATTAGTCGCCGTTATTTGGCCCCCAGTTCATTAGTTGGCGTTATTTGGCCCCCAGTTCATTAGTCGGCGTTACTGGGGTCCCCAGTTCATTAGTCGGCGTTACTGGGTCCCCAGTTCATTAGTCGGTGTTACTGGGTCCCCAGTTCATAAGTCGGCGTTATTTGGCCCCCAGTTCATTAGTCGGCGTTATTTGACACCCAGTTCATTACTCGTTGTTACTGGGTCCCTAGTTCATTAGTCGGTGTTACTGGCCCCCCCAGTTCATTAGTCAGTGGTTACTGGGACCCCCAGTTCATTAGCTGGAGTTACTGGCCCCCCCAGTTCATTAGTCGGTGTTACTGCCCCCCCCCAGTTCATTAGTCGGTGTTACTGGCCCCCACAGTTCATTAGTCGGTGTTACTGGCCACCCCAGTTCATTAGGCGGTGTTACTGGGCCTCCCAGTTCATTAGGTGTAGTTATTTGGACCCCAGTTCATTAGTCGCTGTTATTTGGCCCCCAGTTCATTAGGCGGCATTTGTGGGTCCCCAGTTCATTAGTCGGCGTTATTTGGCCCCCAGTTCATTAGTCGGGCGTGATCTGGCCCCCAGTTCATTAGTTGGCGTTATTTGACACCCAGTTCATTACTCGTTGTTACTGGGTCCCCAGTTCATTAGGCGGTGTTACTGGGCCCCCTAGTTCATTAGGCGGAGTTATTTGGCCGCCAGTTCATTAGTCGGCGTTATTTGGCCCCCAGTTCATTAGTCGGCGCGGGTTCCCAGACCATTCCCCAGGTATCTGTGTCATTTACAGTAACCTACTATCACTATTTGTCCCTCAAAATGGACAGAAACTTTCAAATTTATTTCTGCCATAGACTTCTATGGGTGGGTTTTCAAATAATTTTCCGAAAATCTAAAAAAATTTAAAACAGAACGAAACTCAACAGTTTCGAATATCTCGTGGAAGCACTCCAATTAGGCTAATTTACAACTACATTTAGTGGAAGTGCTACTGATCTGGTCAAACATTTATACAAACATAGAAAAGATAATCAATGCACATTCCTAGGCCCCATACAATATCATATTATCTGCTCACTGGCATACTTTATAAACAAAGGGGTTTTAGTATACATTACTGTATACTATATATATATATTTTTTTTTTTCAAATTTATTCATAGCGCAGGAACTGTCATGGTATATATGACGAAGAGCTGTTAACTGTCTGCTCACTTGGTGGCAGCTGTTGCACTGTGGGAAAGGACACATAAAGCCTCAAGCGTTATTTCACTCTCGACCTGATTAAAGGGTTGTACTGTTAAAAGCAAGGTGCAGATGTATTTGGTTGCTTCCTTATTTTACAGGCATTGAACCAGGGACTGTTGTGATCACAGATGTGGCAGTGGATTCGTTTTTCAGGCCGCAGTTCGAACAAGTTGTTTTGGACAAAGTGGTTGTAAGAAACACTGAGCTTCATCAGGAGCTCGCTGAACATCTACTGCAGTGCAGCAAGGAGATTTCGAGTTTCCCGGCAATTATTGGCCACACAATGTGCACTTATGACTTCTATGAAGGTAAATCTCTTCATTATTCATTGAATGTATTGGAATGATTTCTTTCAAAACCAAAAGTGCAGAGCTGAGCTTGTGCAATGCTCTAGTCAGCCTAACTGATGCGTAAAATTCTCTTAAGGGCTGCCATGAAAATTTCCAAGCATTTTCCTTTCACAAGGCTTATTTGCATTTTAAAGGGTATGTCCACCCCCCAAACTAAATTGATATCTTGCAGGGAATTGCTATAAAACTCGACCTTGCGAGGCTTAACACAACTCCCAGCTGTCCCCAAATGTATTTACCGCCCTTCATTCCTCTGCTGCCTTCTGCTTAACTTCCGTGTCTTTCCGAGCGCAGAAGTCAAGCAGGAGGGGCCTTGACCGACATCTGCTCCTGTGATTGGCTAAGGCAGGATATCCGTCTTACCTGACTGGGATCCCGCGAGACTTACTGTAGGATCCTGGTCAGGTAAGATGGTCATTTTTTACTTCTGCATCGGCCCCGTACAGCGTTCCTGTGGCGTTAATCTGAACTTGGCCATTACTACATTGGCTGATTTTTGGAAATTACGTGGCAAATGCTAAATTGCTGCGAAACCCACATTAACCTGTTAGTGTGGGTTTTCCCACTAATTTTGGCAAAAAAACAGCTGATATAGCATCGACCCCTCAATGTCTGACCTATATATGCCACATGGAGTGTGGTAATATTTGTGCCAAAGAGAGATTGGTACATATAAGTGGCTCACAATGACTGGTACATACACGTTTGAACTTACTGTGCCAGGAAGTGTGATGGTAGGCAGAATCAGCTCCTGCATGTTTTCTTCGTGGTGGCCACAACCCTGATTGTCTGTCTAAACCTTCTTAGCAATTTGCAGTGGGTTATTTAATTTTCTTTTAAGTAGTAAGTGATTTTATTTTTAAGGTCAAGGCAGACTGGATGGAGCACTTTGTTCTTTCTCTAAAGAAGAGAAGTTTGAGTATCTACAGAGAGCATACCTAGCAGGAGTCCGGAACATTGAAATGGAGTCGTCTGTATTCGCCGCTATGTGTCATCTCTGTGGTCTTAAAGGTATTTTATTTTCAGTGTTTTCGTTAATATATTTTTTTTTAATTTTCTGTGCAACTGTAAAAATCGCACCAATAAATTGGTGTGTTGGGCTAGTGTTACTGGGGCAATTGAACTAAACTTTTTGTACACCATAATCTGAAACGCCCTTCCTAAGAACACCAATAAACTGGCTGGGTAAACAAGCAAATATTTTGGGCTGACAAATGGATATTTCTGTATATCTGCAGTGATTTTGTTTTAATTTCTGTGTTTGGGGGCGGGCGGCCCGGTGCTGTTGATTGAATGTAGGTAAATCATGGCCAATTGTGCAGTCTTCTATGGACTACGTGATTGGTCATAGCTTCTTTTGCCATGGTAAATATAACCTGGTGTATGGGCCACACCCCCTGAACTTGCTCCCTTGTTTTATTTATGAAAGGATTGCCTATAGACTACTAGTGGGTATGACCATGTGTAACAAGTTCCTGCAGTAGGACTAAGCATGTGTAAGAGACATAATGGTCAGTGACCACACTGTGTAATACCAGAATGAGTGTACAAAATCCTGGCCATGAACATATTTATTCAATGGTGAAAAAAAATCTACAATCTGCAAATGTATAGTATAAACTATTATATAGACATTCTATTACCCTTTAAGGTAACAACACACATGCTCAATGTAACGTTTCGCTTGGCCAAAATAAGTAACTTCTGTATCTACCTAACACGTATACAACCTTTTTTTATTTCAGCCGCAGTGGTCTGTGTGACCCTTCTTAATAGACTAGAAGGAGATCAGATCAGCACAAGTCACGACATACTAGTGGATTACCAAAAACGTCCCCAGCAGCTTATCGCAAAATACATTAAAAAACAATTACATTTGAGTTAACAGCCGCTTGCACTAATCTACCAATGAAGATATTAGATTTTTCCTTTTATATATTTTTTTAAATCTGTGTAACCCCATCAATGTTATTGTATTATTTAGAATTAATGGATTTGGGTTTGGGCAGTGCAAGGTTAGTCCATGTAAGTAATGTGGCTGTGTGTGATTGTTTATGCAGCAGGAATGAGACTGTGGCTGGGAACAGGTTGGAATGTCACATGGGTGAGTGACTTTTTATCATGTGTCAGACTATTTTCATAATGACTAGGTGCTGTAAACCATTATTGGCATAGAACTACTGCCCCAAAACAAGAGGAAGACGAGACTAACTCAGTCATTCAATCAGAATTTTCTACTGGGGGGGGAGGAGTCCCTAACGGCTACCCAACAATCAAATTCTGTCCCTTAAAGACACAGCAGGTTACAGGCAGCAATGGTATAAGTAGAAGGGGCTCTGCAATGGCTAAACGGTTAATTTCATCGTCCTCTATGATGGACACTCTAACTCTGGGCCAGATCATATATTGTAATAAAGGAGGACCCAGAATTGGTTAATCTGTTAATTTATATTGGAGGTTTTTAGTTACTGTTTTGGGAGATAAGAATTTAAGAAATTGTTCACCTGCCATTGTATATAAGTAATTTTATCCTTTAAAGGGCATGATCACCAAAAATTACAACTCTTCTGACCTTTTTCCATATCCTTAATAAATCCCAACTGCTCTAGTCTTGCGTATGAAATTACCTCCTTTGGCTAACGGCACCAAGGTTCAGCCATGTTGTTTCCTATCTCCGCCTCCCTGCTATATACGCAGGTTAAGAACATGCCCACTGTCATGCACAGGGCAGCCTTAGGCTGAGGCCCCACTACAATGCACTAAATCTGTACGGTGCCACGTTTGCGCATGTGTTTTTAAATATAATTAAAACGCGTGTGTGTGTAAAAAAAATGGTGCACGCATTAGCAAATGTATGCGCGACAGAAATCAGGATTTTTTTGCGTTCCCGTGATTTCCATGTTGATGAAAATCGGGGAGCGAAAACATGCGCAAACAACACGCTAGTGTGGCCTAACCCTAAGTCAGGAACCCTGATCAGTCATTGATGGACGAGTCAGGACACAGCTGATCTATGGTGCTATCATTCTGGCTAACAGAGGTGATTGTAGATGTATGACTAAAGGGAATTGTAACTTTATAGTGGACCTGCCCTTTAGGTTCTACATTTCATGACAGATGATACAGTACATGTCATACATTCCAGGGCCAATTCTATTAATTACAGTGAGATGGAAAACAATCTTTCTAGGGCTAGGCCACACTAGCTAGATTTTAATGCGTTTGCTTTAACATTGCAATGCACCGGAAATGCACGTTTTTGGGTGCAATGCTATTGCGATCTGCATGCGTTCCTCTATCTCTAAAGAAAAAAAAAACTCCTCGAAATCACATGCCCTTAATGGAGGGGAAAAAGCTTCAGTCACCTGATCTGACATTAAACTGGAAATAAAACAATTGTGGCCTTTCTCATACTTAAAAGTTAAAGGCCAAGTAATAATTAACAAATGACACTGAGGTAGTTTAAGTAAATATTACATTTCATAGAACACTGAAATTCTTCAACAGTGACATTTGGAATGAAGTTCGGTAATGTCTTTTCTTGCTATACCTGCCAGAGAATTGTTAATGTTAACAGGCTTAATCTTTAACTTAATCCTGGGTGTCAACAGAAAATTATTTTCATTGGGCAGTTCAGGCTTTTGTTATCCAGTTATTAGAAACTAGACAGCTTGGCCCTTTAAGGTGTTCTGTGGTGTGTAATTTAGTAGGTTGAATTAAAAAGCTCTTGAGCTGTAGTAAGGGATTCCTAGTGATGACTGTCTGACTATAATGTGCTTGAGGAAACTGGTAAAAAGGTATTAACCCATTGTGGGGAAACCATAAAGTAATTTCAGCAGGAGTTAGATCAACCACCCAAGAAAAATTTCATGTCCAAGATCCTGTTATTTAATAGGACAGAACATATTTCTATGCCCTTGAGTATTACAATGGCTGTTTCTAACCAGACCATTAGTAACAATTTATTTGCCCCAAGCCCGTTGAAGAATACAAATCGCTCTGTAACATTTGTTCAATGTCCATTAATATTCTCTAAATGTAAATGTTATTGTGCTATACTATGACATGTAATATATATTTTATTATTATTGCATAAAATATTTGTGTATTTATATATCCTATTACAATGATTTATGAAAATGGTGCAGGTAATTGCATAACCTCTGTGGCTACTTTTAGAAAAATGGCAAGCTTGAGTGGTTCCAGATGTTTGCTGCTTGAGGAACGCTACATGTAACATTCCTCTAGCGGCCACCATCATGGAATCGCTCGATAAACTTTTATCGAACAGCATTTGCAGTTTATCTGAATGTAGCCTAACACTTCTAGATACAACATATTGCAGAGATTCAGGGGGAGGATAATGAAGTGAACCTGATCTTAGCACAGCTCTGAAATGCATTTCTCAATAGTGTATCTATTTTATAGGGGAATGTTGGATTGTAGGTGATTGCATTTACTGTATATGTAAAGACTAAGATTGGATGATTTTGTTTTTATTGTAATATATGAATCCCTTTATTTGCAATGTTTTATATGCACTCTGTGGTAATAAACTTACTGTGTGCTTGAAGTTTACAAAAAAACGACTGCTCTCCTTTTGTGTACTTACAGACACTCTTTTTGGTAGGGGGAATGGGTGAACTATGCCAATCAGATGGTTGCGGCTGTGAGGCCCTCTGGGTAATCTGATTGTTATTGGTGCTCTTTGTCTTACATTTCCAGTCATTATTTGAAACCCACAATACAAGTGTCTACTAAGTATAGAATTACATAAATCCTTACACTGAGAATGCTCCTGCAGCCAAAGCTATAAACAAAAACCACAAGGAATAATTAGAATTTAATCAGTTGTTACATTTACACGGATGCAGTACTACAATTCCCTGAAATGGCCTAGGGGTCAGTAGCTTCAGACAAATGCTATCTATTAATGTTAAATCCCATTTCTAGAAACTTTCAATGGAATAAAAGGAAACACATTACCCAACATGAAACATCTTTTATTTTTTAAAAACCGTGGACTCCATATCTTTCCTTGGTGGTTTGAGTGGGGATATTTTAGGCATTATTTGAGCAGCGTACGTGGTGTTATGAAGCCCCGCCTCCCTTAGCGCCATCTCTATTCGAACTCTGGGATCAGAGATGATCTGTGGTTAGAAGACAGAATTGGTTCTAAGTACACTTTAGGGTTACAGTTCTATCAATGTGTTGGTGAAATAAATCTAAAATACAGAATAATCCTGAATACATCATAACAATTACACAAAACAATTACATTTTAACCCTTGTAAGTGTATTAATGGATTATTTTTATTCATGCCAATAGTAAATTGTAACAATGAGCATTGAAATAAGTTTGATTTGCGATGATGCACTCTTACATTGAAATCAGAAGAGAATTATACTCAACTCACGATGTAACTTCTTTCTGGACCCTCCCATAGTCATTGTCACGGACTATTTTCCCATCTGTGACAGAGGGCATAAAGGAGGGGGAGGAGCTTGAAAACTGTTAGTTACTGCCAGAAAGCAAATCAGTTACAGCCAGAGTATAATTCTCCTTTAACAAAGTAAGTACTGGTAATAAAGAGTAGCATACGCAGATCTGTTAAATAAAAAGTGGGAGGGCAGGGAGTGTGCCATTTTATACATGAGCATCCTTTCTCCAAAGACCTTGCGCGCACACACACCCCCCAGACAGTTACTTGTTATTGCCCTATTTATAAAATGTGAAATTTTGCCAATTTCAATAATACTGGTAGATTAAAGGATAACTATTGCCTCAATGCATTTTTTGCTTTCAAAAGAGTAAAGGTATGCAGCCCTCCCTCCTTTTTTTTTTTTTTTTCCTGATTTCGAGCTTCTCTCTGCCTTCAATTAGCCACACTGTGAAGGGGGTGTAACAATTCTGTCTGCCTGTAACTGTCACTCAAAACTAGCAGTGAGAAAACACTACTCCACCCATCCTTGATCAGCTTAATTATGTATGTAGGCTGAATCTTAGCAACCGAACAGTTCAAGTTTGTTTGACTGGCAGAGGAGGAAGAGAGAGGTTGTAACAGACATTCCCACCAGCCAATGACAAGTGATATGTTAATCATGGCCCTGGGCCGTATAGGAGGCGGACTTTTAGCACTCATCTTTGCTGTGATATCTAAGGGAAGGCAGCACGGTTGTAAATGAGAGTAAGCGATTTCAGCTGCTGGAAGTGTGGACATGTAACGGGGGAGATGTTGTTTTTTGTGGTATTGTTGTCCTTTAACTTGCTGTTTCACTTTTAACTCCCATCTTTGTATTATAACCCAAAAACACTGAAATAGCAAGATTTGTAATAACTTAAAGGGATAGTGATATCCTTAAGGAAAAAATTCTTATTGTGCTTCAAAAGGGCCATATTTATAAACATGTGATCGCACATTAGTGTAAACTGCCACAATGGTATTCTGTGGGGATTGTAAATTTACGATATCGATCGTACATTAACAAATGAATGATCGTTTTAGAGTTTGTTAAACCGATCTTTTAAGGCGCGGTATTTCTAAAAAGCGATGCCGTGCCTTTATAAATATGGCCCAAAGTGAGTTGACACCCACTTCTTTGCACTCCCATTTAAATCAACTGACACTGTAGGATGGCATTATAGGGGAAATAAAGCAGGGGCAACGCTTTCAATCTAATGTGTCCTGTTCCCACTAGGGCATCATGTTGAATATCACTGCACTAACGCACAGCTGCATGCATTTTTACGCGTTGCGGAGCCCATCAGACATCAATACAAGTCAATGAGTGCGTACTAACGCTTTGTGCATTGAATGCGTGTTTGCGTGCAATATTCCCACAATCTCTCTAGCAAAGAAAAACGCACAAAAACACACACAACATCGCATGATAAGGCATATGTGTTATATGTTTTACAGCACATTGTAGTGTGATAGAAGCCGTACTTAGGAATGCCAGTTTGGCAGTAAATACCTGTCGTTCGCTGTACGTGTGCAGATCAAACAGAGGCTTTTGGAGGAAGAATTCCTCCTCCGTTTCAATTCCAGTTCTGGCTTTAGATGCTTTAGTGTCACTCATCATTCTGACTGGATCAAATTCTGCAATGACTGCTACCTGTAATCACAGGGAAGTCTTGTATGTTAGTGTAATGTTATATATGTTATACAGTGTTGGGTTTAGGGCATTCCTTGTTGGACTGATTAATGTAATCTTCCTTGTCATCCACAACCGAATGTGAAACATCAGGCCAATCTGATTGTGTGTTAAAAAGGGAACACATTTATTAACAACTATGCTGGCTCATCACACTAGGTTTTGGGGGCTTAATTCCCCCAACTGCCTGAATTGTCAGGGATGGGGTTGGTCAAAGTAAATAAACCACGTAATGGAAAAGTATATCCCTCCAAACCTCCTCCTCCTGGCCGAAGGGAAGTGGTGCTCTGCAAGAAGCATACCTAGTCATAGGCCCAACCCCAGGGAGGACTTTCTGTATTTTGAGCAATCTAATTTGCCGCACATTGGTGAGGACCTAGTGTTTTAGGTCCTTATTCTGGGTACATAATAAGGGACAAAAGCTTGGACAGTACCAGGAAATGCCCACAACCACACCCACTGCATCATTTTCTGAACAGGCCACATGCGGTTGGGAGTTTGTTTGGGTATAATTGTCCTTTAAATATTTATTGTTCTATTATTTACATAGAGGGGTGTGTGTAGTGATGTGTAGCTGGTTTTCTAACAGGACAAGCAAAATGCTAATTCCCAGCGCTGTGTTTTACCAATAAAACATGGTTCTATCACATCTGTTCTTGGCATGTCAAGAGGTTAAAAAACAAACATTGTTACTTCAAAGATGAAGAGCTAATGGATTTATAAAATTAAAAGTTAGTGGTTCCTTTAACATTACATTTTGAATCAAACCTGACACTGTAGAAATTTACAGTCTTTAATTCTCTACAGAACTTAAAGGGCATGTCCACCCCCAAAACTATAATCCCCCCAACTACTGGCCCCACCATGTAGTGTAGTTTAATCCTTACCTCACATCCCAGCTCCATAGGGTTCTCCTGTAGTCCCCCCCCAAAGTCCCAAAAAATGACCACCAGGAGGCTAGCAGGTCCATATAGGACACTGCCTGCTACCTGGCCTCCCGGAGATCATTGCCATGCGTACTGCAGCCCTTCTCCCCCCTCCCTCCCTCTCCCTCCCGTTCTGCTATCCCTCCCCCTAGCATAAATCCCCTTTACAGTAGTAATCCCCCATGTCCCCCCAGCCCCAACCGCATGATTTTTATTTTTATAAAGCTCCCCAAACTTTTACTTACCATCTCTGCTTTCCTACGCTGGAGTGAGCTGCCGGCAGCCGCGTCCGTGATTGGCTGCCGCTCAGCCAATCACAGACGCGGCTGCCGGTCCCGCCCCTCTGCTTGCATTTCCTCGCAAGCAGAGGGCTGGGAGCGCGTCGGAGGAAAGAGGGGAGGTAAGTAGAGTTTGGGGGGCTTAAAAAAAAAAAATAATGCGGTTGGGGCTGGGAGCCCATGGGGAATAGCATAACAAAAATTTAAATTTAGGGTGGACATGCTCTTTAACATGATTCATGCCAATGAATGGAACTAAGTTGTAGTAATCATTACACGAGACCGACGGTAAGACACTGGACAATGCCAGATACCTGTTGTCGTAAGGCTTCTAGTCTTCTCTGCCTGTCCTCCTCTTCCTGCTCCTCTAGTAGACACATCTCTCTCCTTTCTAAAATTCGTTTCTCCAAGAGCTGCTGCCTATAAACAACCCTGAGGATATGAATTATGACTTCATCAGGGTTTGGTGTGTTAATTTACGCCACACAACTGACAAATCAAGGAAATTTAGAAATTACTTTTTGTATCGCCCATGTTAATCCAATGTTGAATAATTAGCCCGTATATTCCATCTTTTTCTAAAAATCCAGTCTGTTAAAAGTAATAAAAACCTTCTAGTAGAAGGAGCAGCTGACATTACTGCACCTCCTTTTCAGTTTCTCACCTAAAATGATAATTTGTGTATCCAGTTTCACAAGCAAGGGTTGGTTGGGTTTAGATGGGCCATACACACTGTAAATGTAATGCCCAACCTTTACAATATGACAATTGTTCCATCATATCTGCTTTTTTATTTTTAATTTATTTACTTGCCAATTTATAAGAAATATTAAAAACTGATTTTTTGAAGTCAGATGCAGAAAAATTACCAGAAAAAATAAACCTTTGGTACTGTTACTGCTGCATTCCTGCAGTTTGGAAAGTCTGTCATACATAAAACAGCCATATGCTCAATGCTGTGTTAGTCCCTGCTCTTGACCCGACTTCTCCCTCTTAACTCGGATGCTCACAGAGCTTGGGTGTGCTCAGGAGAGGGTATCGAGTTTTCGTTTGCATGCTGAGTTGGAAATAATAACAAGGACTAACGCAGAAGGAATCATAATGAAGTACGGTATGTTTAACGGCTGATTTCTAAGCATGTAGACCAGAACAGAAAGAAGGAATAGCAGCTTCTAATAAAATCCCCACTGAATTAGATATATTAAATTGAAAAGTGAGAGAATTAATGCCCTTTAATTTAGTCTTCCCTATATGAGATCATCTAGCTCATACTGAACCCCGCCTCCAAATGAACTCGTCCTTAACCCTCTCCTTCCCATATCAGGATGATATCTTCCCTCCTGATAATACAGTCAGACAATTTTGCTAATTTTACCCCAACCAATCAGATGTTATTTAACATTTGAAAGCTAACATCTGATTGGTTTTGGCAAACTTAGCACCATTTTTAACGATAAGAACTTTTATTACATCTCCATGCGAGATTTGAAGAAAACTAGCCTCATCGGGGATCTGTATAAGCTTTCATTTAAAAACTTTATATTTCACAACATAACTAAGGCAAAGATGTGACATGTTAAGTGCTGTTTGTTACCAATAAAATAAAATGTATTTTTTAAATGGGGTTTAATGCATATTTCTGTTAATGTTTTGGGGGCGTGGTAAGGTTAAATTAAGGGCATGTTCACCCCATTGACATATTTCTACCCCCACTTCAAGGTAAATATCTTCTTTCAGGGGTGCAGGGGAGAATGGTATAAAAGATTGTTCGGGGGGTGAAACCTGATAAAAAAAAACTAGACAAGCTTACTAAAAAAAAAAATACAAATTTTACAAAGATTTACATTTGCACCATCCGGCCTTTCTACATATTTTTCCCCCTGGTCTGTTTGAATCGACCCATTTATTTTTGTTTCTAGTACAGTAAATATTTGGTTACAACGAACACTGACTGCCCTGAGCTTGTAGCTCTTCTTAATGAAGAACGAAGGATCAATATCAGTCTCAGAGATCTGGGAAAACTTGGCAACTTGTCTGTAATGCTAAACATTATCATAGCTTTTCCTTGGTGCAATTAAAGAGTTCAAGTGGTAAACTGGCAGTGGATAGGTAGGGGGATACCTAGAGATACAGTAATCAAAATAAAATGGCTTCAGTTTGAAACACAAATGTGTCAGTCCAACTCCCTGTACCTCCAAGTGTTGTAATAAATATTTTTTTTTAATTTCATTTCATTGTAGTAGCATGTAGTATTATAACTATGAATGGGTGATGGGATCACATGCACCAATCAAATTGCAGTTGTAGACTATGCAACCTTTCTGAATCTGATCCTACACAAGCTCCTAGTCCCTGGTCTTCTAATCTTTCCAGATTGTGAAAAATACAGCACAAGCTTCAGGCACCTACATCAAACCAATCCTGCAAAGATCCTTTTAATTAGTACCTGTGTTGCGGGTGAACACACTGCTTACCTTTCTTTGTCTTTTTCTGCTTGCTGGGCCATCAGTTTCTTTAGTTGCTCCAGGCGCTGTAGATCCCTCTTCTGTAGTTCTTCCCATGCCTGCTGTTTCTCTGCCTTGTACTTCTCTATCTGAAGGGGGAGAAATTAACAATTTAAAATTTGCCTGAACCAGCAGCATGAAAACTGATACAGAATAAAATGTAAAATGACAGTAGAGAAATGTGAACAATGCACCAATCAATGTAAATGTGCACCCAATTTAATGGTAAGTACTCATCCCTGGGCGTATCTTGGAACTCCCGCACTTCAGGCTTGATTATTCCAGCCATTCAGCTTGTGTCTGGCCAATGGGAACACATGCCTCTAGCAGATCTTCTGATTGGCCAATCAACACATTAACAACAGATATTGAATCTAATTTTGTTTTGTCCTGCAACTCATTCATGGAAGCACATAGAAAACATATGCAAATGTGAGTGTTATTCGGAGTGTCTGATTGGCAGTTTATAATGATGGCTGATGGCTCTTACCCTTTCCTACCTCCCCTTGAAATGTGGTTTATAAGACTTCAATATAATTGTCAATTAATCTTCATCTTCATGCAATCGACAGGTTAATGCAATAAATTGAAGACTTTTGCATCTATTAGTGCAAAACTAGCGCGAGATTTGAGTAAAATGCTTAAGTATAAGACCCGGGTAAGACATGTTAAACTCATGCAAACGTTTAATAAATGAACACAAAAGAGGCTAAAGGAAAAGAAGTTTAGAATACAATTACAATTGTGTTTCTTGCTACATCCATCCCCCTATGCAAAATCTGTAAGAAATGCTAAAGGGATCACAGTTCCATTTACTACCAGCAGGTGGTAGTATGTAGCTGTTCTATTTCTGACATTCAGCAGGTTGTCCTGTGTTCCAGAGCAGGTAATAATCTTTATATACTGTATACTATATACATGAGCGATATCTAAGTAGCTAATAAACATTTGGCTGTAGAGGAAAATCAAATAAAGACAATAAAGAGGATTGATGTCAGTCCTATGACCTTCCAGCTGTTAATTTACTTATTTATTATTTATGTATCCCCCTTGTACGAGTTTAATGTATTGAAATATTGTACAGCGCTAAATAAATAACAATAACCATACATAGAACTACAACCGCAAGTGCTGCCTATTCATGTTTATTATCTGCAGAATGCTGGGAACTGTAGTTCACACATGTTTAGATGCATTAATAAGGTGCATGAAAGAAGTGACATACATGTTTCTATATATGTTTATAGTCAGGACAATGCAGCGAGAGCCACTCTAGCACACTGTAGTTGGCTTTGGCCTAGTAGTTGGTAGGTGCAATCCTCCAATCCCCCCTACCCAGAGGGTTAAGGCAATTCAAAGAGTATATAAGCAAGAGGAGCACACTACTTCTTAGTGAATTTCCACAATTTATTAGTGCATAAACAATGAATAAAACGTTTCGGGTGCTGCCTGCCCCCTTCCTCAGGTACCTGAGGTAGGGGGCAGGGAGCTCCCTGAAATGTTGTATTCGTTGTTTATGCACTAATAAATTGTGGAAATTCACTAAGAAGTAGTGTGCTACTCTTGCTTATATACTCCGACACACCGAACCCTACCGGACTGGGAGCAGTTTAAAACAGCTATTCGCACGGACCTTTACTAACATACACACAACGTTTCTGCCCAAGAGGCATTCATCAAGTGCTGCTTTTATATTACTGCCCCTTTAAAGAAAACCTAAGCCCATGTGACTAATCTAGGGTTGTCTCCCTTTAATACCACATATGAAATCTATATGATGAAAAGACAATTACCAGTTTATGAAAGTCTAATAACAGTTTGGATTATTCCCCATGGAATAAGGACCCTATCTGTTCTAGTTTTTATTTTCGAATGCTAACAAATTCCATAATTCTGTGGCCACACTACAACGCACTGTAACACATGTAAAATGTGCAAATGCAATGTTGCGTGTTTCATGTGCGTTCTGCCAGTATTCCGTTATTGGAGCACATGTGATTCGCAAAAAAAAGGTGATCGCATGCACTGTGAGAACGTATCACAGGACAGCACAGATAGTGGGGCCACTCTCATTGTTTTAGTCTGGCATTCATTTCTCACAGATTGCTAAACATGATCGTAAGCACATGAGAAACATGCTAGTGTGGCCTAGCCGTAAAAGCATTCTAAGCATTAAGTTCCCTTTCTCCGTGTTTCTTTGCTGCTGTGACATATGACCTATTTAAGTCCAGATTTGGCTTTTTGGGGAGGTGTTACCTGAAACAGAGGAGCTTGGGAAGAAGAGGAGGAGCAGAAACAACAACACAGCAACAATTTCTAGGCAACTGATAGCATTTCAGATGTTAAATATATAGCATAACTTTATTACAACAGGCATAACCTGAACTTCACTTTCTAGTTATTCACATTACTAGATTCAATTTCAAAGTTGCTGACATTCCCACAAATAATCCAGGGACACTTTTGTTTGGAAAGGTCGTATGTGTCGAGCAACAATGTACAGTTTGAGAAGGACCACTTTCAAAGTCACAGACCTAAACATTCTAGTATTTTTCTTGCCATTTCTATAAAGGAGCACACTTTACCTGCAGAGGCACTGCCCAAAAACAGGGTTACAGGTTGACCCCTTTGTGCCAGTATATCACTTGCATTCTCCTATTTGCAAATCTATCTTTCCTTGTCTACTGCAAAAAACAAATTCACCACCCACCCTATTCAGTTTCTCTCCAGTTCCTTATTGAGTGTTTATTTCACCAGTGTCTTACATACCATGGCCAAGAAACGTCAAGACCAGTCCACCAGTTGGGATAATACTCTCTACTTCTCTACTCCCACCAAGTAGAGAAGTAGAGTAGAGAGTTGTGAAAAGGGTTACATTACAATTCTCAAACCTTCCCCTCCAGTAATAGTGCCTTCCCATTGGTTAGGCCCTAGACTAAACAAAGGGGGTCAGGACTAGATTGAGATATTCAGTAAGACTTCTACAATAATGTACAGTGGATAAAGGGAAAACCCAGGCATGAGGACCTGGCATTATAATTGCCCTTTAAAGGTAAGGATAGGAGATTTAAACATACAGGGGATTTAACAGCAAGTGAGCCCAGATTGTAATGAAGATGTAATGATCAATATATCAAGTGGTTCTTTAGAAACATATTAAATACACAATGGAATGAGGAAGGTAATCAACACCTTAATCACAATAATACACTCTAGTGTTCTCTGTGCTCAGTGTGTTATTTGTGCTACGTGACAACACAGTTGAGTTAAGGCAGGACTAGCAGTGCATTTGGCAAATGTAGTGTGTTTAGAGCATGTAATAAGGTGGAATTGGACTTTTTTATGGTAAAGATAAAATAAGATGAATGTATTATGGGACCCGTTTCTTTTTCTATATTGTAAAATTTTAGGGGCAATAAAAAGAGATCAAGGCTTATAGGACATTGTCCTGATCATTTATGCAACTTTGTTCTATGTGATACCTGGATCCACATGGGCCTTACTCAATAAGAGGTGCGACATTTTGCCTGTGTTCTTAATCTGCAGCAACCAATTAAATGTTTTCTGCAGTAGACCAGTAAAAAGGTAACACTTGATTGGTTGAGGCAAATTAACAGCACAGACACACACCTCTTGCCAAATAAGCCTGACTGTGAACAACAGACCTGTCCAACTTGCAGCCCTTCGGATGTTTGCAGTCGCAGGGAATGCTGGGAGTTGTAGTTTGAAAACATCTAGAGGGCTGCAAGTTGGACACCCAGTTGTACATTAGGTTTTATTGTCACACACATGGAATTGTTTCAGTGGTATATAAATCTACTGCAGTGCAGTCTTTTCTCACTGCAGTACGCAGAGTCCCCACAGTTCCTACAATACTGCAGCCAGAATTAAGGAAATGATTGAGAATGTGCCTGGGCAAGATAAGGGGAATTTCATTTCCTTAGAGGTTTGGGTTTGTAGGATCAACATAAAAAGCTTGGGAATGAGGATCCGATACACACTTCATTGGTTTCATTCATTGTTATACAGATCCGGGGATTGTTTGCTGCTAGGGGTTCTGGGAGATGTAGTCTAGCTGGGTTGTGGGTCAGGGGTATCTAGATATTATATACATTTAATACGGTGTTCATACTTTCTCTTTTTCCCCCGCTCTCTGCATTCTTTCTCTTTCCTTCAGCTGTTTCTCTCGTTTATTTTCTTGCTCCCTCTCTCTGGCAGCGATTGCAGATTCCAGTCTGGCAGCTTCCTCCTGGTGTTGGCGCCATTGATTCACCTGGAATGGAAGAAAAAAAACGTTAGTCACTCTCCTATGAAACGGAGCCCCCCAGACTGAACATTGGCGAAGGGTTCTAATGGTCCTGGGAGTGTTTTTTAAGGTTACGCTCAATGCATTATCTACGGCAGGTTAACAGACTCTGACGTGTGGGAACATCGCATGATGTGTCTAAATTACAAGGTTGGCTCCATTATCTTTCATTGTGAGATTCGAGATTCTGCTATTTGGGTGTTTGAAATAATAGGGAGATGCAATATCCCATGATTACGGGACAATAAGTGCAAAACCCACGCTACTAGTATTAGCACTAATTATTGCACTTCCCCTGTACCGTATATACTATAGTAGAAGTCGAGTTTTTTAGGCTATAAAAACAGCCTAAAAATCGAACCTCGATTTATACTCGAGTCACTTACCTGTCCGGCTGCCGCACGCTACCGCATCCACTCTTCTGTCTGCTGACGTCACTTCCCGGCGCCGAGTAGTGACGTCAGGCTCCAAGAGTCAGTGGAATACGGAGCAGCCGGATTGCAAGTCCTCTCATCCTCCTTCTTACAAGTCATCCACAAGGAAGTCCTCTCCTCTGGTCCACAAGGAAGTCCTCTCCACTGATCTAAGGGGCATGGAGTGATTGCCACTGCAGATGTTTGTAAACTACAACTCCCAGCACCTAAAGCTGGGAGTTGTAGTTTCTAAACACCTGGAGTGGCAATGAATTGGGGGGTTTCTGTGTGGGATTACAAATACTGAGTGGGATTATCATTTAAAAGGCAACTAAAACTTTTAAAGCAATACAGAATCAGGAGGATGGTATCTATTTTTAAAGATTGCCTTCTGATGCTGTATTGTTTTGAGGCTTTAGTTTCCCTTTAAATAGGACAGCAGAATTCCCATACAGTAATATCCATACTGGATTTGGCTATTACTGTATGGGACTACTGTATGGAAATTCTGCTGTCCATTTAAAGGGGAACTAAAGACTCAAAACAATATAGAATCATAAGGCAGTAGTGGTAAATTTCTACCCTTGACCTATACTCAAGTCAATCATGTTTTACTAATTTTTCAGGTAAAAATAGCTACCTCGACTTATACTTGGATCGACTTATATTCGAGCATATGCGGTATATTGAACATATAGGGGCATATTACAATCCCTTTACTGTGATAATGGTGCATAATTTGCACCAACACTTATTGTAGACAAGTATTAGAAATGCCACCTCTTTACGATCTAATACATATGAAATCTACATGCTGCATGGCTGGCTAAATACCACTAAAGAACTTATTATAGTTCTTTAGTGGTACTTTAAAATGATATGTATGTATGGTTGTTGCTCCGCCCCTCTTTTTGTCCAGGGGCTAACCAATGGTAAGACACATTATGCAAGACAGATCCCAGACTGAGGTGAGGGCGAAGCTGAGACAATGCAGTTGGAATAAATTCTTTGGCTACATTTACCCTAAGTCTTTTTTTAATGCAGCGGAACATCGCGTTTGCGATTTCGTGCAATGTTCTGCTGCGTTAACGCATAACACATGCCATTATTTTCAATGGCAATGCTGTGCATTAATACACCAAACTGCTGCATGCACACAACCCACTACATCGCAGCAGTGCAATGTGAACACACCATTCATTTCTATCCATTAATGTTACTGCACCAAAACGCGCTATAGTGTGAACGAAGCCTAAATCCTACCATTGCAGATCTGCTTATTACATTTACAATCACAGCACAAGCCGTTAACCTCAAACTATCTGTATACGAATACAACAACTGGTATATCTGGTCACCAGAATTGGATCAAATACTTTTCACAAAGCAAACGCAAATTCCTTTACTGTTTTCCTGGGTAATTAATCATTAAAGTAATTGCTAGAATTCACCCCCCCCCCCCAAAAAAAAAAATATATATAATGGGGCCCCCTCCCTTCTTTCTCTAGGTCACCTGGGGCCATATTTATTAACACCAAACGTTCGGTCATAGAATACTATGCGGTAGTAAACTACCACAATGGTATTCTATAGGGATCGTAAATCTACAATTTTGTTATCGATATCGGCAATTTATGATCGTTATCGTAAATTAATGATTGTTAAACCGATCGGAAATAAATGATTGTTTTACCGATCATTAAAGGCGCGGTGTCGCGATACCGCGCCTTTATAAATATGGCCCCTGGGGGTGCTGTTCCTATGCTAGATACGTCGCCACATGGATTCGTTGGTCAAGTTTATTTTTGTCAAGACAAGTGTCAATGAATCCGCAATAGTTACAATGATTACACCCTGGCTGGTGTAAAATCTTTCTAATGTACCAGCGACATATTAAAGACAGATGGCAACCCATGGGATCCATCCATGGCATCTTCCTCCCTCTCTTAGCAATGACACCAGCAGGTGCTTGTCCTTGATTACTCTGAATTGCATCTCTCTGACGTGTGAACATTAGGCTGAGCCTACACTGACTATTCAGCCAAATGTTTTCTAAAGATATCTGGTAAAGTCTGGAGTCATTAAGAGCCAAGCACAAAATCATTTTGCCGCCTTGCTTATTGCAATATTATACAGACCTTACCTGGCATTGCATTGAAGAGATAATCAAGCCCACTTATTATTATTATTAGTATCCCATCTGTTCTTTATTTGATACTCGATGCAAACGGTTTATTGTCTAGTGACTAGAGACCGTATTTCTTATAGAGCCTATTGGCACGATGAACAGGAATCCATACCTGCTTACATACTTCCTGCTGTTCCATTCATTACAGTCACATGACAATCTGGAACGATCCCATTTACCCAGAGAATGAATGAAGATAATTCGCTGCCTGCACACTGAGAAAATGGGATGTTTTATAAAGTAGCTAAATGATTTCCATTCATTCATCTTCACATAAACGGAATACAACAAATTAAAAAATTAAAAAAATTTAAAAAAATTAATTAAAAAATTTAAAAAAAAAAAAGATTAAAACTGCAGTGATATATGCCTGGACGCATTTCCCAGAATGTACATATAATGATTGATAATTAAGACTGAAATCCACCCACAGTAAAATTGTGTGCTGGTAATTATATGTTCTACTTTAATTCTTTACAGTGTGGATGTCTTAAATGGTACTTACAAATAATTGGCCGTTAACTCAATCAATATAGTGAAGATCTTTTTATCATGTGTCCTATGATTGTGTTAGTGGTTGCAGTGATTTAGGGTGAGGTCACACTGCAACATGCTCCCACGTGCACGGAAGTGTGTACGCTAATGCTTGTGATTGTGCGTGCTTTCCCAGTGCACGAGAACGCGTTGTAGTGCGCGCACTATTGCGATCGGCCAATGTTTCACAATCGGAGTTCAGGAGCTTGCGCAAAAAATGCAGATCACGTGCGCTCTGATTAACGGATCACACGCGCAGCGCACAGTCGCACACTAGTCTGGCCACATAAATTGGGCCACACTAGTGTGTGCTTTTAAAAGCGCAATCAGATCACAACCACGATCGGGTCACGATTAAAAGCGCAATAGTGTGGCCTAGCCCTTAAATCTACAGAAAACTCCTAACATGGTCCAATAGGGATAGACAACCAGTAGATCTTCAGATGTTTGGCAACTACAATTCCCAGCATTCCCTAATAACAGAGTGCTTGTAAAGAAATGCTGGGAGTTGTAGTATTCAAACATGTACCCATCAATCTGGGTACACACAGGAAAGATGTTTGAAAGATGACAGATATAATCTGGAAGATTCTGTCTGTCATTGTTCAAAGATCAGGGAACACACAGTCCCGAGCGTTCTCCCTATACACAGCTCGTTCGGAAAATAAGCTGCACACACTGCCGATAAAGCCCCGATACTATCGGATTCGATTCGTACATAGCGTCACTGTACAACACTGGAATTATTACAAACCAATAGTGCCGTGTGCAGAATTAGGTCACACACTGTAAATGCTATGGGATTTGTCAACTACTCTCTGTAGGTGTCCTGGTGGGGAGAATCCCCTTTAGATATATTAGGATCCATTGCTTTTTATGACAGGCATTACCATGTGGTTTGTATCTCTGAATATCAAACATAGGCAGCTAGAACTATAGAAATAGTCATTGAGCAAACTGAAAAGAGAAGGGCAACTAAATTAATAAGGGGAATGGAGGGGCTTGAATATGCAGGCAGATTAGACAAGTTAGGGCTGTTTACATTGGAGAAGCGACGTTTGCGTGGAGACATGATAACCTTATACAAATATATTAATGGGCCATACAATGAACTCTCTGGTGCATTGTTCACTAATAGGTCATATCAGAGGACACGTGGACATCCTTTAAGGTTGGAAGAAAAGAAGTTTCATCTTCAGGTTAGGAAAGGTTTCTTTACAGTGAGAATGGTGAAACTGTAGAACTGTCTTCCAGCAGATGTGGTAATGGCAAGTTCATTGAATAGCTTTAAAAGTGGTCTGGATAAGTTTAAAATATTGAAAGGAAATTTACTGGTATTAATACATATAGCGCCAAATTTATAAAGGTGCGTTATCGCTTTTTAGTGATACAGTGTCTTTAATAATCATTATGGCGATTATGGTAAATCTACGATAATGATCACAAATATGCGATCGCCCATAGAATACCAATGCGTCAGTTAACTATGAACGTTCGCCGTAAATGTATGATCGCGGCCGGTCGTACAGTAACAAAACCCATGGTATCGCAATATTACAATACTGCGGGTTTATAAATATGGTTCATAGTTCTCGTTGATCCAGGGATCTTTCCAATTGCCATTTGGAGTCAGGAAGGATTTCTTTCCCCCCCTTTATGCTTTTTTTGCCATTCAACAGTTAGACAGGGGTCATGGGTCATGGACTAGATGGACGTTTGCCTTTATTTAACTTCCAATACTGAACTGTTTGTGTTTATTTAACTTCCAATACTATGTTAATAAGCCATCTAAAATAATATAATATAATATAATAATAATAAGAAAACTATATTAAATGTAATGACCTTTGGTTAGAGTAATGTATGGTATCTTTGTAGTCAGTACACAGTTACCACTCTGTGTGGGAGGCACAGCAGACAATGCTTTCATTGTAAATTATCGGTGCACATCAAAGGATGTCATGTTTTCATATACTTTCAAGTTTCATCACACTTAACTCATTTCACATCAAACTCCAGTCATGTTGTCTTGACAGGGAGAATAGAGACAGAAAGTGTTGGCTGGTTCTCTTATGGGAAAGGAACTAGTTTTTTCTTTTAACAGAAGGTTCTTTGCAGCCTCATGCTATATGAATAGGCTACATAATCTAAGAAACAAGGAGCAATTTCTCACTCCCAGGATTCTCAGAAAAATGGGTGGAGATATGCAAAGTTTAATATTTTATATAACATTGTTGATGGATGAGCTACCAATCATAACTTACAATACAAATTCAACCTCTTACTATATTATATGTTCAGTTCTAAAGTTGTAGTGCTTCTTTTTGTTGGGTTGGAGGGGTTGGGGTTTGGGGGGGTTTCAATTTGTGGAGGGATTAAAATTTTCTTTTTTAAACCTGAAATTTACTGTGTAACTGTGTACCTCAATAAATACATAAAGCTGTTCATATAAATTGGACCATACAGCTATAATTGTAAGAAAGTAATAAGTACCACTGTGCTTAAAGGGCAACTGTGGTCTCTAAACAAGCTAGGGTTAAATAAAAGCCCTTCTGTCTAAGATTTAAAATGAACTCTGGATCATATTTCTAGGTAAAACTTAGAAGTTATATTGCTGGAAAATTAAGCACTAAGACTTTCTGAACACTTTCTATTTTCACCAGCTTGTAGCTAAGTAACCAAAATTTGCCTCTAACAATAGCCCCCTCCCCTCGACAGTCTGTGCAGGTACTTCCTGTCTTAAGTGAGCATGCTGAATTCTCGGGGACAGAGAAGCAGCAGAGGGTCAGGTGATGTCACTCATGCTACCGGAAGCAGGAAATTAGTACATTATGCAAAATATCATTTTTCACAGGCAGCAGCCAGAGATGTGATCCAGGTCTCATTTTAAAGGAAAGGGCTTTTATTTAACATTTTTGTTTAAAACTAAAGTAAGATACATGAAAGCTGGCAAACAAGGCACAATATTTTGGACTGATCAATCACCTGGAAGATATTTTTTTGCTGGTCCAAACGATCGGATGTGTGTGAAAATCATGGCAAATTATGAATTATTCAATAGGATGCATAATTGGTCAGGCAAAAAAAAACAGCCTACTGATTGGTATATCAATTGGTTCTATCAGTCAGAATTATCAGGTCTGTGTGTGACCTTATAAAAGGCTCATCCATGAGACTAAAGGTTTGTACACACGTGCGATCACAGGTCACGATGCACGATGTGTCCGAATGTTCGTTTCCGTCGATAATTGACCCGTGTATGGGCACTTTATTGGCCGAAACGGCCGGTCGAAGATCTGCCCGGCCCGTCAGGCGTCATTAACCGACCGAACGGCCGCCTCGGCTGACAAAGTGCCCACACACCGGCTGATTATCGGGCAAAACTAACGTTAAGACACATTGTGCGCCATGGGTCGGGACCCGCGATCGCACGTGTGTACGAGGCTTAAATCTGACATTCCATTAGACAATGACCACAAAAAATTAAGAGGTTTAATAAGACCAGATAAACGGGACACCTTTCCCATCGGTAAACCTGATTGGTTGTATGTCTGGGGAACAGTATTCACCAGACAATATTCTAGTGCAACTCATCACGCAATTGGGTGAACATTCTTGCCACACCCAATCAATTTTTTTATCTGAATTTTTCAACTTGGTTGTGGCTAAAATTTTGGCCAATATTTTCGCCCACTCAACTGCCGAGGCTGAAAGTTTTGTCAATTGGGACAAAATATTGGCCTTTGTCTACACTGCCTTACACTGAAACATGTAAAGTATGAATGTATTCAAGGAAACTTTATTGAACTAAAACACAAGTCAAACTTTATTTAGTTTTTCCTGACAAAATATTAAAAAAAAACCTGACGGACTCTGATAGAAAAAGACAAACCAAATACAGGTAAGGGTTATTGCCTGAGAATACATACGGATAAAACTCACTGCCCATAGCTTTCCTACAAGGGATTCCTATTATATGATTCTGCTTTGTTGGTGTCACATTGTCGAAGGAAAGATTCTTTTTGCCTTCAGCATTTGAAGTGTGCAAGAAGAAGAATTTCTCTCCGAGACCAATTATATTGACAAAACACCAGCCAATACCTTTAATAACCAACCATTGTGCATAATGGGAATTACAGCTTGTGTGAAATTATAGCTAGCTGCCTCCCAACATGTCCTCTTTAAAGAGAGCTACAGAGGAATAGTTGGAATGGAGAATGGATACAACCACAAAACTGTTTTCAATGCAGTTAATTATGTCAAAACAATTTTAAAAATGTGTCACAACAGCACAAGGTGACAATTAAATGTCCATTTATCACTACTTGCCTTTAAAAAGTGAATTCAGCAGTAACAATGGCCAGTGACAATTCTATCTCTCAATCTATGGAAAATCATTGTTGCGCCTTTTAACCACAAAATCCTTCACATCTTTTGGAAAATATATGTGTTATGTGTCATTAATGTAAAATAAAGTCTAGAACACTGTCTATTTGTCAAGCTGATTGGCATAACTAATCCAAGTGACCAATAGCTGAATAAGTATGTAAAAGAAATAAATTGATTGGTTCTACAGAAGAAACATGTGACCTCCCTAACCACTTACCTAACGACCTAAAGAGATCTCACTTGGTTCCAAGTCAAAAGATGAACTGAGTACAGTCACTTCTAGAATTCTTCTTAAATTAAAGAACAGTGGAAGTTACTGGTATTAATACATCTAGCTCTTATTGATCCATGGATCCTTTTCAATTTCCATTTGGAGTCAGTAAGGAATTGTATCCCCTTTTATACTGGAGGTTATTTTGCTTTCCATCTGTTAGGCGGGAATTTGATGTATGTCTTTATTTAAACTCCCTAACTAAGTAAAGTATATATGTTACTTCTAGAAATATTGATTTTCTGTATTGTTTTACTAGTAGCTATTTGCAGACCATAAAGTTAGATAATTGATTATTCTTCCACATATAGTCCTATTCAAGAAAGCACTCACAGGACTTTTACGGGACGTAAACAGTTTTAACGCGTTTCCGCTTTCACAGGAGCCATCTTCAGAAAAGGGTCACCCACGTGTAAAGCCCATCCCTTATGACACCTCCCGTACACATAACCCCCCAGTGCATAGTCATAAAAACATGCATATAAAAACATTTAAGGTACAGATACCTATATTGAAGTATAGTCCATACTTCATTCTGGGCCAGTGTGTATCAAAATTACGGGTCTAACCCCATAACAAAAGCAACCCGAGTCTCCTACGAGGCACGTAACGATATACTATATATATATTTATAAATATTTAGCTTTATTTTTCCTTTAAATAAAATGAGAATGATTTTTAAACACTAATTACTAGTCTTACAATAGCAAATAGATATTTTCATGATAATCTCAGCTCTAAATCATTAATATAACACGTTATGCATTTCTCTGGAGGAACTCAGTTTACCAAACATTAGTACTATGAACCAATAATAAATAGTTTTATTGTGGCCTTGGGTAATCACGGTGCTTCTGTCTAATTTAGTTACACAGTTAACACAGAAAATAAGAAGAGATTAATGGTAAACTGACTCTCTCTCTATAGCAAGATGATCGCATTGAAAATAATTTATCCCCAAAGCTGTTTGGAGCTGTTTAAAGGGCATCTATAGTGGGAAAATGAACTTTTTTTCCTTTCTTTCCATGAGTTCTATAATTCCCCCCAACCCCCAGAGTTTCTTCATGAGATACACAACTTAGAAGAATACTTGATTGTATTCCTCTACTCCTACTTGTACTGTCAATCAAATCCCTGTGACGTGATCCTCTTCCCTGCTCAAGTCCCTCCCCTCCTCTATGCTCTGTAATAAACATAGAGATAAGAGCATTAGCGGGGGGGGGGAGATGTAGCTTTGATGGCAGAGATAAGGCTGCACTTGACCCCCCTTCTTGATAGACTTCACTGATTGATGATGGGACACAAAGAGAGAGATCAGGACACGGAGAGATCCGTGTCTCCAGGACAGCTTGCTTTCTATTGGCTACTGTACGAGGGTGTGTTTTTCAGGATGTTGAACTTTTAACTCCTACTGCACATGATAAGCTTGTCGGTTAGCCGGAGTTGAGACACGGAGAAGGTAACAGAGGGGAGGGGGAAGGGTGGAGTGCTGCACAGAGATCTGACACCATGGAAAAACAAAGTCACTGACAGAGATAGGATTAAGGCAGCACAGAGTACATTAATTTAACTTTGCAATGGACCAATGTGTTTTTTTCACTATAGATGCCCTTTAAGTTCCTCTTACAGTGGTTAATATACAGTTAAGTGTTGTTGCTATTGTAGCATACACGGTCATTTAGAATCTATTATTATAATGTTAAAGGGCATATCTACCCTTAAAACAAAAAACTGGTGTATCTGCATTTGTAACCAGATATTAAATCAAAAGTTTTTTTTATGGAAAAAGGTATCTGCCTCTATCTTTGGCTCACAGAGCTTTTATATGCTTAAGCATGTGCAGAGGAGGCAGGTGAAACAGCAGTCAATAATAGGTTGTGATGTCAGCAGTCACAGCCTTGTTGACTGCATGGAGGGTGGGGCCAGCTTAGTCTGCCAGAATGGGAACAATAATTATCCTTAAAGGGCATGTCCACTTGATATAAGTAACTTTTCACATAATGATCTTTAGGGTTGCCCACCCCCAACCGCCATAATAACACAAAAAAAATACTTACATCTCCTTCGCTCCCGCGACTCTCTTCTTTCCTCTCTGCTAACAGCAAACAGCAGAGAGGGGCCGGACCGGCAGCCACGTCTGTGATTGGCCGGACAGCCAATCACAGACGCGGCTGCCAGCTAGGAAGATAGGCCCGAGAGCGAGGGGCTGAAAGTAATTATTTGAGAGGTTTTTTTAATATTATTATGGCGGTTGGGGGTGGGCAACCCTAGGCATCATTATATTTAAAACATTTTATGCTAGGAGGAAGGGGTGCCAGATCTGGAGGCAGGGAGGGAGGGGGGGAAAGGGCTCCTCTGCGCATGTCAGCATCCCTCCCGGAGGCATTACTGAAGGGAGAGACCATTGGACAGGAAGACAGCCACTGCTCTTCAGTTTCCTGGACCTTGGACATGGACTACAGGAGAACCATAAGGAGCAGGATTGTAAGGTAAGGATTTTTTAAAACTGAACATAGGGGCCAGCACTTGGGAAATTTTTAGATTTGGGGGTGGCCATGCCCTTTAAATATCTGGTTAGTAATGCAGGTGATAAAGTGCAAAATATATTGGTCGGGGTTTGGGGCAGGTAACTCCCAAATTACCAGTTTTGCGATTTTTAAAACGTTGTATTTCCAAGACTCATTCATCAAAGTGAAAAACAACTTTTCATGTCTAGTTCTGCACCTCATAGCCACCCATAATCTAGCCAATAGGAAGACACTTCTTACAGAGCATGTCTTCCCATTGGGCTTGTCACTGACAGTCCATGGGATACAGTTACATTAACGGCGAGGGAAATTAGAAGTAACTATATGTGTAGAGTATATACCCGGGGGGGATACTATGAAGGATCACAAGATAACAGACCCTGGGGTGCTTGTAAGGTAAGTTATCATTAGAAGGCTTTGTTTCCCTTTAACACAACTAAATTACGATAAGAACTTTTATTGAATTTACCTGTCTGTTTCCCAGAATTTCCAGACCAAATGATGTGCTTTACGCCCATAATTTACGTCCTGACATGAACAAGGTAAAATACAGTAGCATCCTCTGCTGTTATCTGAATGAACAGATTGTATGTACATACCTTTATGCCTATATATGTAGGAGGAACTTGTTTCCATCCCTACTAATCCTCTGCTGACCCACAGCCAAACCTTGCAGTCTAATCTATTCAGATTTAATGAATGCAATCTAACAACGTGGAAGTGTTTTTTTGTCAGGTGTTCTCAGAAAATTGGCTAAATCATAGTTAAGAAAGAATGAAAATGTTCTGGGAATAATTCAGAGAGTGTTTTTAGCTGCAATTATATTTGATTTTGTACTTGCCTGGTTCTTTCTGCTATAATTACCCTTCCGTAATAAGAAATAATGATCTATTTTTATGGAATGTTAATAAATCTGCACATTGTAAGACCGGTGAAGTACATTTTATACAATTACAAAAGGTTCGGAAGATGGAAGGAAGCGGAAGATGCTCTCAATATTTGAATTTTCAGATTGAAGCAAGGGGTAAGATGGGGTTTACAAGGTTAAGGGTGAAGTTTACCTTGAAGTTAACATTTAGTATAATTAATGAAGGTGGCATTCTGAGTAAAAAAGGAGAAGTATAATCTAAAACGATTTCTATACTGCATTACGTTCGGTTTTTTATCAAGCCAATCAAACTCTTTCATTCCATTTGGTGGAGTCTATAGCTCCCATTCATTCTTAAAATAATTATAATAATCCGCGAAAGTAGCGCTCAATTTCGGTAACTCTTGAAAATAGAATGCGGAAGCTCAAAAACATCCCGATCGTGAGGAAAGATAGTTTTAAAATAAGTTTTGGTTCTATTTACGGGTTCCCCAGACCATTCCCCAGGTCTCTGTGTCATTTACAGTAACTTACTATTACTATTTGTCCCTCAAAATTTTCGAATTTCGAAATTACCGGAAAATTCGAAAATTCGAAACTCAACAATTTCGAACATCTCTACTGATGACCTGTTACAAAAAGCGACTTCAGCAATTGCAGGTTATGTGTGTGGCCAAATCAGTAATCAGTGTATTGTTTGATCTACCTGTGTAGAAGCTTCCAGGGGGGAAAGTCAGGGAATTCAGTAATGGGGACAACTCATTATGTAGAAGTAAAATGATGTGTGTAGCATATAAATGGCACAGACTGGATGCTGTGAAAATAGTAGACTTTATTATAACAAACATGTGTGCTATATGTTTCGGACCAACGTCCTTTCTCAAGCATTGATGCAGTCTGTGCCTTTTATATGCTACACACATCATTTTACTTACCTGGAATTGAGTGTGGATTGGAGGAACCATTCGGTGTAGCATATAGGAACTCCTCCTGCTACCGGTATAAAGGGCCTCTTCCCCTACCCGCATTATGTAGAAGGTGTTGAACCCTATAAATGAGACATGAAAACAGTCAAAGTACATGACATAACCCAATTTAGACTTCTTTTTTAAACCCCCCACAATAAGCCGTTAATATTTAACTCATCACACAAGGGCAGAAGTGAACAGTAGAATGTCAACTTTGGATATATTTTTTTTTTTTTGGACTATACTTTATATTTTATTCTATTTTTCTTTTATCGCTAATTAGTCGGATGAAGTTCTGCCGCAGAACTGATATCTGGTTGGAATGGTTAATTAGCATTGCCAGCCAAGCGGAGGTTTGAATGACAGACATGAAATGAAAAAAGACCAAAGTAGCAAGTTAAGTCACAAGTTAAGAAATTGTAAAATTCAAGCTTTACAAATAATTAAAATGTTCTACTGGCAGGGGTTAGGGAGCCCAAAGCCAGGATGATTTTGTATTTAAGGTGAAAAAGAGAAGCATAATAGAAAGTCAAATAATTAATAGTCACGTCTGTTACAGTTTTAGTTTCTTTTTAATTTTACAAAAATCACGGTAGACAAAAATTGTTACAGCGAGGCTGAGTACACATGGGCCGACATTTGTCCCAGCCGACTGTTCACCACTAGTGAGCAATCAGCCAGGAGGAATCACTCTCAGAAGTAGGAAAAGTAGCTGGGGCTAATCATGCGATCCAATTATTCGCCTATTCGTCCGATCCGAATGAACTGGGGACCAAGGTCTGTCTCGTCCAGGTCGGCCAAAAATATTGTATGGTGTGTACCCAGCCTAACAGAAGTAAGCCCGGATACATATATTTACCCACTGGGTGAGGGAGTTTCATAGTACTGCACTGATACCAGGTGTTCCACCCACTGGCTATGACAGGATGTATCTCTGAAACCTTTTGATTCCATTAAATATAAGCCATACAGAGATAAAAGGCAGTTTCAGACTCAATTAAAAAAATTACCACAGTAAAGTAGGGTTAACACTTTCCCTTAAAAATATACTGCCATGGGTGGTGCTTAATGGCCATGCAATGTATGGCCATTATCCCCTACAATAAATGTCTGGCCTAGTTGCAGCAATCCCCATGGCTGTCAAAATTCCAGGGACCAAATCATCACTATAAAATGATATAGTTATCGCAAGGAAGTATTGGGGCCCTAGTAGAGGGGCCTGAAAGTAAATAAAGGTGACCTTAATTCTACCCAAAGAGCTAAAAATATTGTATTGTTATTATTGAAAGCCTGGGGTCAGTGCTTATGTGTTGGACACCATAGAGAACACACAAGTGCTTGTTAGATTAAAATAAATAAGGGTGCAATTTAATTCAGGCAAATGAATCAATGGGTGCCAAATAAGACCCAAGCCCTAGCCACCTGTGTATAAGCGCTATGTAAGAAAATAAATACAGTACGGAAATCTGCATTAAGGTGCTGCACCAATTCCCTGTTCGGAATACATTCTACGTTACCAAGGATTACCCTACACACTATAAACTGACCTTTCCAACGAAGGACAGACATTATCAGTGGGGGCATCACTTGTCAACATAAAACAGGTTGATATCTCAGACAGTTGAAAAGTTCTCTGTTTTGTGCAGCGTCACTTTGCTCACCTTTTGTTTGAGTTCAGTGCAGATCTCTTGTTGTTTTTTCCGGTCATTTTCCATAATGATTTCAGTTTCGTATGCAGAACAGGCTTCAGCGATGGTCATTACTGCTTTTATTACAAAGTCTTTCCTGTATCGAGACCAGCTTTCCATCAAAGCCTTCCTTTGATCTTTAGTGAAACGATGCATATCCAAGCATTTTTCATGCTTGATCTAGGAAGAGTGAAGGCCAAAAATGCTTACGACTGCTAATGCTTTAGAACGTGAGAAATGCTCGCAAAAAAAGCAAGAGCGCTAACCTGATAAATTATTGTGAACCTCTGGGTCAGCCTCAACAATAAGCAGTAGAGATGGCCGAATGACCTGGGAAATGGCCCGGGGAACACGTACATATCACAAATTCAAGGGTTACCAAATAAAATTCGAGGGCCACATAATTATCGCTGAATTCGAGGGTTACCGAACGTCTCATTTGAGGTTTACGACTAAATTCGAGGGTTATCGATGAATTCAAGTGTTAGTGAACGCTACATTTGAAGGTTATCGACGAATTGTGGCGTTTGGTAACCCTTAAATTCCACAATAACCCTTGAATGTACCGAACACAGCATTCTAGGTTTATGGAATGTAAAACAAAGTACAAAGTGCAAGATACTGACCAGTTCCTCTCGCGGTTTGTGGGCTAAATGCTTTAGCAGCATATCTAAATATAACCCTCTTCTGTTCGGTAGGTCTGGAGGGTATTGGCTAATTACGAACTGGAAAAGCCAATGTTCCTCATCGCTCCAACTGCAATTTCTGAAATGATAAGGGAAGCCATCAGCAAAATGGTAACAGAAAAAAATCGCACACATATAACACTCGATTAATGGAAAACTGATGACTAGAGTTGATATTGGTCCCATCATACAGGGGCCTAATTCAAACCTCCTAATTCAGTGTTTCTCTACCATTGGTCCATGAGAGGTTGCATGGGGGTCCTCAGAAAACTGTATAGATCCATTATTGTGATGAAAACAGATATTTTTCTAAAGCTTTATCAATGTTTTATATTTGCATGTATAACAAAGATGGCAGCTCCAATCCTCTCCAATCCAGCACACTTGGGTTCAGGGGAGGACTGGGACCTTTTGGCCTGGGGGGCAAATACAACCAAGTGGCCCTTTCATGGTAGATTGCAACATTTGTAACCATGCTCACTTTGCTAAGGTCACACACTGTTTAAGTTATGCCCATTTTTTAGACCACTGTTCCCATTTTACATTGTTGCCTGCAACATTTTCTAGTGTATGATGTGATTATAGGACAACCAATTACCTTCCCCTTACAAGTACCTGGAGTGAGGACCTGAATCGCTAAGTCCTCACCCCATGGCACACTTTCTAAGTCAAGTTATACTTGCCCAAAGTTTCCTTTGTTCCTAATGAACTGGAGGACTGACTAACACCAGCTAATGAACTGGAGAGTTTGCAAACACTGAATAATAAACGGGGGGGCTGACTAACACTGGCTAATGAACAGGAGGGCTGACAAAATTACGAATGAGCTGGAGGGTTGACTAACACCAGCTAATGTGGAGGGCTGACAAACACTGAATAATAAACTGGGTGGCTGATTAACACTGTCTAATGAACTAGAGGTCTGGCAATACTGGTCTATGAACTGGAGGGCTGACGACACTGGCTAACGATCTAAAGGACTGACAACACTCGCTAGTGAGCTGGATGGTTGACAACACTATCTAATGAACTGAGGGCTGACAACACTGGCTAATGAAGTGGAGGGCTGATGACACTGGATACTGAACTGGAGGGCTAACTAACAGTGCTAATGAACTTGAGGGCTGACTAGTAAACGATCTGAAGGAAGATGAGTTTCCTGATTCTTGTACATGTTAGAGCTAGAGGTGTGAGCTGTGCCTTTCAAGCCCATAACTTACTAATAGCTTCTGTGGCAGCCCAAATTTTTCATTGGAGACCAGCCAGGGGGGCATTTGCCCCTCAGCCTACTGGGCCAGTCCTCCCCTGCTTGGGTTGCCCTTCCTGTGTGCTCAGGGAACACTCATTCTTTCCAAATACATATAAAAGAAAAAAGAAAAGAGCTGAGGCACCACATAAGAGCTTATAATAAAAACATTCTTTATTAAGTACCTGTAAAATTACAGAGTCCGGTGGGTCACAGCAACATCACCAGGGCACAGAGGTAATCACCCTGACGCATTTCGGACGAGCAAGTCGTCCTTAATCATAGGCAAAAAAAATTTAAATTATGTTTTTGGTGTATTGACGTCTGAGAGATAAATAAAAATGAGAAATAATGTTTCTATGTTAAGGGTTCTCTGAGATATTAAAGGAGAACTATACTGCAGATAGTTTTTTCAAAAACAGCTAAAATAAAAAGTACTTAGATCAGGGAGGAAGGATTGGTACTTTCTACCTCCCAATATCCTTTCCATGAGGAGCAGCAGCATGAAGAAAACTGTTTCTGCCAGGCTTCCTGAATGCTTCAGCACTATCTTTAACACAGGAAGGCCCAGGGCCATAACCTGGCATATGAAAACTGTATCTGCTGTAGCTCCTCAACAAAACAATATTGGGAGGTGGGAATAATCAATCCTACCTCCCTCCCCCAGGTACTTTTTTATAGTTGTCACATATTTTCAAGGGTTCCATAAGCATAAAAAGGGTGAGAATAGACCCATCACCTGCGGGGAATTTGAGTGCATTTTCTTAAAATAGAGATACCATTATATTTATAGTTCTATTTGTATAATAATGTATTTTACAGGAACAAAGTAACTATGCAGGGAGGCACAGGCAAATCAATACTTGCAAATAAAAGTGGTTATTTATTGTAAGCAGCAATAAACACTTTTATTTGCAAGTATTGATTTGCCTGTGCCTCCCTGCATAGTTACTTTGTTCCTGTCTGATGTGTTTGGCGTGGTGCAGATACGCGGCAGGATTTGATAACTGCGAAGAAAAAGATAAATAATAATATTTAATCATTATTTTATGTAGGGGTTCCCCATGACAGGAATATTGTTTTAAGGGTTCCCCACAGATAAAAAGGTTGAGAAGCACAGCTTTAGATAGAAGGCAGATTCTACCTTACTTGCATGGGCTTCCACACCTTGTAATGTCATTAACAAATTGAAGGAGCTTTGACCTCAACATATTTCCAAGTGAAAAAGAAAATGGATTTAGGATACTGTGACATAAAGAAGTGCAGTTCTCTTGTATGGTATATACCGAAGCAGGTAAAAACCGGAACCATTGTTGACATTAGATGTCCTTAAACTACATGGCATCTTCATAGCTAACTTTAAAATTGGCAGCAGTACAGTAATTTGTGCAACTGCGGACAATTATTTTGTGATTAATTTTATGCTTTAATGTCTAAGTTAAGGCCATGGCCTTGGCCATAAGATGGCCCAATATTTAGATTTGATGTCTATTATGGGTGTAATGTGGGCTTCTAAAGAAATATAAAGCCAAAGAGAGAGGAAGAAATCTTATTTGTGTTTACCCCCTAGATAGGTAAGAAATGGAACAGACATTAAAGGGCATATCCACCTGCAAAAAGAATGTTAAATACATTCTAGGGCACCCTAGCCCACCCCCAACCGCCAAGTTTGTTTGTTAAAAAAGAAGCAGAACTCTACTTACATTACTTTGTTCGCCCGGCACTCTGTTCCCGGCCCTCTGCGTGCTGGAAGTAGCAAGTAGGTGCCGAACCAGCTAAGAGGCAGCCAATGATAGCCACGGCTACCGGCAATGCAGAGCGCCGGGGGAATGATATAATGTAAGTAAAGTTCTGCTTCTTTTTTTAACAGATGAACCTAGCGGTTGGGGGGTGGCTAGGGTGCCCTACAATATCTTTAAAGTTCTTAGAGGTAGAGCACCAGTCAGCAAAGAGAGGTCCAGAGGGAGGGAGGGGGTTGAAAAGGCTCCCCTGAGCATGTCACAGTCCTTACTGAGGACAAGGCTGAAGCAGGGACCGGATGGCTCACAGACAGCTCCTACTCTTCAGTTTCCTGGACTTTAAATAGACACTGCAGGAGAACCATAAGGAGCAGAGATGTAAGGTAAGGATTTTCTATCACTTCACAGGGGGGGCCAGAAGTGGATTACATTTTAGTTTTTGGGGGTGAACCTGCCCTTTAAGATCAATATAATTTATTTAACTTCTGATTAATTATCTTCTGATGTTTCGCAGTTGACAAACATTCCTTGGCAAAAAGGAAAAATATTTGGTTGTAAAAATAGTTTTCTTGGGTTTTGCATGGAAGCTGTAGTAGAAGATGATAACCGGTAGAGCTCGTAAATTTTAGTTCAAGGTGAATACATATAAAATCTAAAGCAGAGTGTTTGGTTATATACAGTATTGGTTAGTCATAGATAATGCAGGAACATAGGAAACCAGGGTATTTAGGACTAGTGCCTGGGAATAGGGAAACATATCTATACAGGTCTTTCAATAATTTCCCATTAGAAACTGTACTGTACTATAATTATTTCAAATCTCTCAGAAGAGAGATAATTGGCACTTACCTAGCTGGAGCTTTAACCTGTCTGTAAGACAAAATGCTGTACTACTGTGTTAACAGACAAACATGCCTGGGATTGAACTCCTAATGGATTGTGGGAAGCCTCTGCCATGAAGAATTATGTTCACAAAATGTGCTTTATTGAACTTGATAGAAAGTTCAACATCTTCCCTGAAAATGATCAGTAAAAAGACCAGAACCTCGTTCCCAACTCATTACCATGTTATTCAGAATTTGCACTCAACCTTGATTATGGAACAAAGGTTTCATACGGAAAACGTTGATTCTGAAAATGACTGCAAATAATCTGAAGCACGCGTTATGATTATGTTACAAACAAGAGAAAACAGCGCTAGTGGAACAAAACCCACACTTAACATCATCCCAGCCTCCCACTTGTTTCCTCTTGATGTGATCATTTCTGAATCGAGACGAAGGCTTAGACTTCTCATAAACTGAGTTCTAGTGAGGACAGATGAGGTTCGTTGGGGTTACACTCCTGGCTCACTAAAATCCTAATCAGCAATTATAAAGAAAATGGAGATTTCTGTGTACTTCCAGGGCCGCCACTAAGATGGCAGATTGCACGTAACAGAGGGGACAAGGCAATAGGGAGCCTGACAGTGACTAAAGCACTGAGTGACTATCAGACTCCCCAACTCTAGCCCCATTATTAGGCTAGGTTCACCCGTGGTGATATTTAGACCCTTTTGACCAGCAGAGACAATATTCTATGGGTTGATCATGGCGAAATGTCATCATTTCTTTTTCTACCACTGATAACTAACTGTCATGGCAGACAGTCAAGCAGGTGAAATATTCCTTTGTGTTAGTCTCAGACTGTGTAAACCCGACCAATAGTCTGTCTCATGGATGGCAAAAAGTGGCAACATTTCAGCATTACAGATACACAATTTCCACCACATCCTATCCATTTTCCCCCACAGTTTGTTAAAAAAAATCATACGAAAAGCTCAATCATATCATAAATTTACAACAAAATTATAGACCCATTGACCTACGCAAATTAAATTTCAGTCAACTCGGACCATGTACCGGTATGCACAGTCTTTGGGAGAGCCCAGTTACACTACTTTGTGATGAATTGGGGGTGTCCTATATACATGAGTTATCAGAAACTCTTGTGTTTTGGAACAGTGATAAGTGAACTGCATGGTGGGAAATTCCCTCTCCCGGTACTGCCTCAAAGGGATTACTGAGCATGCTTGTCCTCACGGATAGTCAGATACTCAAGAAGAGGGATACTGAGCATAAGCAAAAGTAGAAGGCCATGCAGCAACACACACATCAGATTAAGTGCAATTTACACATCAGATTAAGTGTATTTATTTATAGATATATAATGATATACAGTATATGTATACATCTTTAAACATATAAAAGCCTTCATTGGCCGTATTAGCACTTATGTACATTTACTTAGGAAAAAGGTCACACAAAACATTGATTGCTCTCTAAAACACACAGTAAAAAATAAATCTTTATTATTTGCTTTTATGTAAAAGTCACAGCTTATCTACCTATCACTATGCAAGATAGAGATGAATGAAATTACCGGGATCTACCAGATAAGGGCAAACTGTCTATCAAGGAGATTTACCTATAGCAGAAATAGCTCCTGGTAAATATCCCCAACTGAATTTAATGTCGGGTTTGTGTGTGTGAGTAAATCCCGCGAGTTTAGCTATTAGCTGGC
Organism: Hymenochirus boettgeri; assembly: GCA_019447015.1. Classification (NCBI taxonomy): domain Eukaryota; kingdom Metazoa; phylum Chordata; class Amphibia; order Anura; family Pipidae; genus Hymenochirus; species Hymenochirus boettgeri. Next base: position 136,152,651 of record CM033477.1, read on the forward strand.
TCTAAATCTAGCGCACGCTCGTTATTAAATCGCTGGCACCAGTTGCGTGGTTGTCTTTTGCAAAACTCACACAGCCGGTGGAAAGAAGGAGTTAAAGTCTTGCTAAGTGATATTAAATCAGTTAACGTGATATAACGCTGGAAAACAGTGCAGCACCCTTGAACAAATAAGCAAGTATAGGTGGGGAAATTTCAGCATTATTTCATTCAAGTCTAAAATCATGTCTAACAACATAAAAAACTGTATTGGTATCTGGGCAATGGTAAGAGGAATATATACTATGGTATAGATGGTTAATGAGAACTATACACTTCCAAGCCACTCCCTTCCATTCTGGTCAGGCTCTGTCCCCTCCCCCCTTTATCCTATGGGAATCCGCACTCTGCAAGGGACATGTCTTTCTATTGGCCAGGTCCTAGACTGTAGAAGGGGGTGTAGTTAACCAAGACTGGTAAGTATAGCAACTGATCTAGGGAAAACCAAAATGTGAGGACTAGTGGTTTAGGTACTCAACTTTTAATGGGAGGGGTTGTTGTTTTTGTTGTTTTTGGGTGCACTGTACATGGGAGCCATACAACAAGGTTTAGGTTTATTGAACAGCTTACCGTATGTGGAGACAAATACAGAGTCAGTCTTAAAAAATTACACATGTCCCTTTAACACAAATGATTCCATGGACACAGTTTTGTGAATCTCAAGACTACTAAATGAAAAACATGAGTCACAAAAAAATATTACATTTACACCAAATATATTCCTTAATGGCTTATTGTGCGTTTCTTCAGCTCACTGCCTTCTATAGAAATGGAACTGTCTGCACAGTAGGATTCCAACGCCATGATATAAAAAAAAAGCCTCATCACGTAGGTGATTACCCTAAGATTTCTAGAGAGAAACTATAAATAATAAAATAAACGTCCCACTGAACTCGATATTTCCATGTCATTTTCTTTTCATCTATTGCAATTCAGATTCTGCCATCACACAGAAACTGCCTATGGCAGAGAATATACGGGAAAATCTCATCCTGAGCTTGAACATCCTCAATTTCCAGTCTTTGACACATTACAGAATAAATCAATCATTGGCAAATTATAAGCAACCGGGAGCCCTGGGCTGTGGACCACCCTGCTGCGAGCTACAAGTGAGAATGTAATGTTAGGGGCTGCTGCTTCGAGCTGGAGATTTTCAGCTTTTCTGATTTAATTTCCTCTTTCGTCCTGCACATTACGGTATTTGAGGATAATGATCTATGATGGTCTGCAGCTGTGCACTCAATCTAATCAGACTTATCACTGCTGAGATCTGTAAAATGAGTATGGAATATGACACCTGATAATCTTTAAGGAAAATGAAAGTTAAAATATTAATCAACCTTAATGGATTCTATAATTCCTAGTCAATCTCGTGCCTTTTGTCTTTAAAATTAGCAGAGCTGCTCAGAAAAGTTACTGCAGCCTGAGAGAGTATAACCCCCACCCCCACCTTTTCTGGTCTCAGACCAAATACGTCTGCACATGCTCAGTGAGTTAGTTGTATAAATATATATAGATTTGATTGAGGAATGATATCACCAGCCATGGGAAATTCAAGGAATCATTGGACCCCATTGCTTTCTATTAAATTCCTCCCCCCCTTAAGATTAACCACAGCTTTTCACATCACCCTTCCTCTTGATCATCGATTTCAAGTGGTTTATCGATCAGAAAGAAACATTTATTGATCCTACCCACGACCACAGAATCTTTAGTAGATTTCAAGATGAAAATTGCTAAGGATTAATGGTGTGAGAACATTTGATGTTCAGATGGGCAATATCAATTGCCTGCACCATTTTGCTAGTTGATCAAGCCATGTATGATTTTTTTTTCTGCAATGGCGCTGCCAGGGGGGCCGGTGATGCCCCCATAACAAGCTTTTCATTTAGTGGTACACTTTTGTTCTAAGGAGTTCATGTAGCTGTTGTAAGCACACATTGTGTGTGAATGTGTGTGTGTGTGGGGGGGGGGGGTAGATAAAAATTCCACCGCTGCCCTGTGCAGGATTTTTAGTCTTTTTGCCACCGTTCTGATACATTTCACCAATTTTTTAGTGCTCTAGTTTCCTGTGCACATGAAACATTTCTTTTTAACCCAGCTCTACAATGATGATTAAAAAAAATATGGTGTTAATAGCAATTCAAACGTTAAATGATCATCTTTGCCATTTTACTCTAGTATTTTTAACACTATTCATTAGGGGGGGAATCACGGTTTGGCATTTGGAGAGCTTGCGGATTACTCTAATGCATACAGTATTTAGTTATCCTTTACTAATTACTGCTACTTAGAAATGTCCGTTCTATTGGCAGAGGAGGAAGAATAGGAAAGCAATTATTTTGTTGCAGAATGGGTCAAACAGAACTGAGCACCTTGTCATTTGGGAGATAACACAAGTATTTAATTAAAACTTTCATAAGAAATGTTAAGCTGAAGAAACAGTGAATTTTATTCATTTTCTGCTTTGTTAACAGTTTTATTGGGGATTATTTGGAATAATGTGGAATTATTTTGATTATATTTTGCAAAGCCAAAACATATTAGAATATTTTTTGAATACTCATATTGAATTGTTATTGTTTCGCATTGTTACAATCCTTCAAATTAAATAAATGTCCAACAAGGGGCTGCTGCAATAAGAGGAGCAACAGTTTGACCCGTGAAATCAAACGTCAGCCACCTACCAGATGTTATGTTTTTACTGGGTTACTGCAGTTAGATCTCATCTGATTGGTGGCTGGCGGCTGCAGATTAAAAGCCCTGGGCAAACAGATACATATATCTAGTGATGGGTCTAAGGTGATACACCTGGGACATCATTCACTTTATGTATGCCCTCACCTATATTATTCCATATTTTTTAGCGGGAGTATGTTATTATATTTCCTGTATATGTGCTTTAAAAAAATCTATGGATATTGCGAACCTGTGGAAAATGCTACAAATTGTTAATAGCTAAGGAAATGGTCTTGGTTTCCTGATGTCAATGTAATGTGTTGCAGTTGCCTCCCCTTGCTGATTGAGCGTGCTCAGTTAGTTCTCTATCCCACTGGCTGAGTTAAACTGGCTGAACTCTTCCTGACCTGTTTGAGAATGACTGTGAAAATATTAACAATTTAAAGCTGAGAAGGAGGGAGTAGGAGGTATAAACACACAAACCTGGATAATTACAGATATTTAAGAATTGAGGACCACGCCCCCCTCACAATTCTGCTCTTAGTTGATGCAAATATGCACTCAGCATCACATTGACAAGTCTGGAAACAGTCACAGACTGTAATAGGGGGTGGGGCTAGACATGCATCTAGGGTAAACCCAGGGCTGAGGGTATAGGTCCTCCTACTGAGTATTATTATGGGAAGGGCTATTTAGGGGTTTCATTTGGGGCACTACAGATGCCCTTTAATTCAAACACATTCATTTACATTTTATCTTTAGTTTTCCTTTAAGGGAGAACAACACAATGTTAAGAAAAAAACATTGTTATTGTGTAAATTATGATTTCGCTTTAGGCAATTTTACAATGGTGATTTAGTCCATTTTATAAAGATTCTAATAAGATTAATACAACGCATTACAATTTATCCTCTCTAAGATACAAATCTTTTTATTTGACCTTATAATGATGTATATGAAATAAAGGGGCAGTAAAGAAATACCTGTCAATTTCCTTTGTTTGTTGAGTAAGTTCCTGTAGTTTATCGAAGTATTGTTTGGTACAATGTTGATATTCTGCCACCATCGAGATTTTAAGATCAGGGTAAGGACATTCTGCTTCCTGTATGATCAGTGGAGCCTCAGTGTAAAAGTTTGCCACAATGTCTGAATGGAATAAATCCTGACAAAAAAAAATTATCACAGAAAATCCCATTATAGATAAAGATCACAGAGAATTGTCCCCATCCATTTGTTTAAAAACACAGATTAGCCTTACTTGATCTTCAAGTTCCATGAGTTCGTTTTCCAAAGATCTTTGCTTTTCAGCAAGTCTCTCTAATAATGTTATCTGTTGTTCATTCACAAATTCAACCTGGAAAAACAAAATAAGCATTGAATGACTCATTATACCTTTCCTGTCAGAGAGAGAGAGACAGTCTCCCCACTAATGGTCCAAATCAAGGAAACTAACGTGTCCTAGAAATGGACAAATAATTAGGTGTAGTTTGAAAAAACTTTTAAAAAGTGATAGATATTGTTTATCACTTCCTGTATATGTATATTTATTTATATAGATATTTTCCCAAAACTCCCACTAACCGTGGGTTTTGATTTGTAGAGAATGGAGGAAGCCAAACCATAAAGTATAACATCTGTGAAAGGCCACATTTCGGGAAGAGAAGACAATAGACTTTTCTATCCTCATTATTCTCTGCATGTTACCAAAAGTTTGGCAAACCAAATGTCCCTGTAGTAGTCGGTTTATTGGCCTCTCTGCCAATAGATCTGACTGAAGGAATGTCAATGGTCTACCAAATGGCCAGGCATTTGAGTAGCTTGTTATACTAAACAAAATGTATCCCTAGCTTTACAAGGTGTCCTATGGATGTATATTTGTAATTATTTCTATTGTTTTATTAAAGCACAATTATACTCAACTCCACCAATCCTTTCCTCTTCTAACTATGTTAAAGGGTATCTTCACCCTAAAAAAAAACCTTTTAATATCTTGTAGGAGACCCTAGCCCACCCCCAACATGCCCTTTAAGTACCCAGGGTGAGGACCTTAAATGTAATACTTACCTAAAGATTCATTCGCTCCAGTTGTTTGCATGCTGTCTGCAATCCAGCCAATGTTAAGATGCGCATCTTGCATAGTGCATCTTCCCATTGGTTGTTTCACTGACAGTCTGGAAGGTGGAGATGCACTGGAGAGATGAAGGTAAGTATTACTGTAGGTAGAAAGTGTACCCAGGGGTGAGGACTTTCAAACATGCATGAGTTCATAAAACTGCACACACGTGAAGGAACCCTTATAAAGGGACCATACAGAGACACAAACACATCCGCAAAAAATCATGTGTGTTTTTTTCTTTGCAGAGACCGTAATACATGTAATCCTCGTAATCCTCATCATTAGATGACTGGACTATAATTGGCAAGTCTAAAATTCTACTTTGACTGGGACATTAGCACAAGGGACCATTTCGGAATAAAAATGAATGTTCAATAAAAAGGTCAAACAAAAACTTTTACACTTTTCTAAATCCATGAAATAGAATTAACGCAACGCCCATTCCAAAAATAGGTCAATTCTAACAATGAATTTGGAATAGTTTCCCTTTAACAATATTTGCAAGTAGAAAAGAAAACTATTATTCGTCTTCAGGCAATGAAAAAAAGTTTTCTGTGGGCTATAATGGAAGCATCAGGCAAAGAATATAATCAAAACCAGCAAATAACAGATTTCACATTCGGTATTATTGGCCCGACAGCGCCTGATAACGGCAAGATACATAACAGTTATTATAGGCCACACTGGTTCGGTTCTGCAATAGTCTTTTATTTTCCCCCCCTGTAATAAAGGAATGGGAATAGTTATATAAAGTAACAGGCTATAAGAATGGCTGTGTAAAAGGAGACTAGCGATGTTTACCTGTTCGATGATTTTTGCTGGATCAAAGTCACTTTCCGTTTGATTCTGATGGGGAAAGTGATGGCGCAGTTCAGAAATCCTGTGTTTTAAATCGTCCCTTAGCTGCCAGATGGGATGAATGGCGCTCGCCCTATACTGGTCTCTTTCCTCGGATAATTGCTGCTCTGCATCCAAACAGAAAACGTTATCGTTTAATGGCTGCTGGAAAATGGAGCGTTTTACTGCCAACAGAGAGCAGAAGCTTTGAGGTCCCTTTGGGGTTTAGAGGGGTTAATTAAGGTGACTGCTATATTTTCTTTTTATCTGCCTATGTCTTTCCTACTGGCAATTCAATGTGTTCCCTTATCTGCTACTCCAACAGCCTTTCAGATCAGACGAGGATGAAAAAGAGGAATCAAGCTCTTATTTTGTAAGTTACATGATTAGGGCGAGGGGGGGGCTTAGCTAAATCTTTTGGTCCTTCCAATGCAGAACATCAAAAAGCCACTCACTTGTACGTACATCAGAACATTGTATGCAGAAATGCTTCTTAAGCAATGCAGAATTAAAGCCTAAGTAGCAATTAGAACTTTGTTTCCATAGGAACTAAAGGTGCTTATAGACTTACAAATATTATCTGGCAACTGTTGGGAAGTGTATGTTAAGAAGATGGGGCCCCCTTGGCTCCTGAGCCCCCCTGCATTTGCTACTCTGGTAGTTACGCCCGTGGAACAGGGGTCAGTGCCAGTTAAACACCAGTGCCCCAACCTAAAAAGAGAAGGAGGCATTCGACATGATTCACAGGTAAATTACCACCAATAAATTACCATTGTCCTTTAAGGAAGAGTAGCTTAAGACACTTTAGGGCTCCAGCCTTAGGGAACAGCTACAAGGAATGTGACTAATAAATGGAACTAAATCATATATTATATAATATTACTATTATATTACTATCAGAATGCGCGTGCATCTGAAACTTACAGAACATTGTCATTCCCGGACGAGAGAGAGAGAAATTATTTAAGCCCGTTATTTAACGGGCTTAACTGTCTAGTAGAAACAACCCTTTCAGTAGAAACAACCCTTTCAGTAGTAACATCCCTTTCAGTAGTAACAACCCTTTCAGTAGTAACATCCTTTCAGTAGTAACACCCAACCCTTTCAGTAGTAACAATCCCTTTCAGTAGTAACATCCCTTCAGTAGTAACAACCCTTTCAGTAGTAACAACCCTTTCAGTAGTAACATCCCTTTCAGTAGAAACAACCCTTTCAGTAGTAACATCCCTTTCAGTAGTAAAAACCCTTTCAGTAGTACCAACCCTTTCAGTAGTAACATCCCTTTCAGTAGTAACAACCCTTTCAGTAGTAACATCCCTTTCAGTAGTAACAACCCTTTCAGTAGTAACATCACTTTCAGTAGTAAAACCCTTTCGTAGTAACATAACACCCTTTCAGTAGTAATATCCCTTTCAGTAGTACCAACCCTTTCAGTAGTAACATCCCTTTCAGTAGTAACACCCCTTTCAGTTGTAACAACCCATTCAGTAGTACATCCCTTTCGTAGTAACATCCCTTTCAGTAGTAACACCCTTTCAGTAGTAACAACCCTTTCAGTAGTACATCCCTTCAGTAGTACAACCCTTCAGTAGTAACATCACTTTCAGTAGTAACAACCCTTTCAGTAGTAACATCCCTTTCATATGTAATATCCCTTTCAGTAGTAACAACCCTTTCAGTAGTAACATCCCTTTCATTAGTAACAACCCTTTCAGTAGTACAACCATTCAGTATAACATCCTCATAGTAACTCCCTTTCAGTAGTAACACCCTTTCAGTAGTAACATCCCTTTCAGTAGTAACATCCCTTTCAGTAGTAACAACCAAACCACCCCTTTCAGTAGTAACATCCCTTTCAGTAGTAACCCTTTCATAGTAACACCCTTTCAGTAGTAACATCCCTTTCAGTAGTAACAACCCTTTCAGTAGTAACAACCCTTTCAGTAGTAACACCCTTCAGTAGTAAAAACCCTTTCAGTAGTAACATCCCTTTCAGTAGTAACAACCCTTTCAGTAGTAACATCCCTTTCAGTAGTAACAACCCCTTCAGTAGTAACAACCCTTTTAGTAGTAACAACCTTTCAGTAGTAACATCACTTTCAGTAGTAACACCCTTTCAGTAGTAACATCCCTTTCAGTAGTAATATCCCTTTCAGTAGTAACAACCCTTTCAGTAGTAACAACCCTTTCAGTAGTAACAACCCTTTCAGTAGTAACATCCCTTTCAGTAGTAACATCCCTTTCAGTAGTAACAACCCTTTCAGTAGTAACATCCCTTTTAGTAGTAACATCCCTTTCAGTAGTAACAACCCTTTCAGTAGTAACATCACTTTCAGTAGTAACAACCCTTTCAGTAGTAACATCCCTTTCATTAGTAATATCCCTTTCAGTAGTAACAACCCTTTCAGTAGTAACATCCCTTTCAGTAGTAACAACCTTTTCATTAGTAACAACCCATTCAGTAGTAACATCCCTTTCAGTAGTAACAACCCTTTCAGTAGTAACAACCCTTTCAGTAGTAACATCCCTTTCAGTAGTAACAACCACAACCCTTTCAGTAGTAACATCCCTTTCAGTAGTAACAACCCTTTCGGTAGTAACAACCCTTTCGGTAGTACCATCCCTTTCGGTAGAACAACCCTTTCGGTAGTAACAACCCTTTCGGTAGTAACATCCCTTCAGTAGTCCAACCCTTTCAGTAGTAACATCCCTTTCAGTAGTAACAACCCTTTCAGTAGTAACATCACTTTCATGTAGTAACAACCCTTTCAGTAGTAACATCCCTTTCAGTAGTAATATCCCTTTCAGTAGTAACATCCCTTTCAGTAGTAACATCCCTTTCAGTAGTAACAACCCTTTCAGTAGTAACAACCCTTTCAGTAGTAACAACCCTTTCAGTAGTAACAACCCTTTCAGTAGTAACAACCCTTTCAGTAGTAACAACCCTTTCAGTAGTAACATCCCTTTCAGTAGTAACAACCCTTTCAGTTGTAACAACCCATTCAGTAGTAACATCCCTTTCAGTAGAAACACCCTTCAGTAGTAACACACTTTCAGTAGTAACAACCCTTTCAGTAGTAAACATCCCTTTCAGTAGTAACACAACCCTTCAGTAGGAACATCACTTTCAGTAGTAACAACCCTTTCAGTAGAACATACCCTTTCAGTAGTAATATCCCTTTCAGTACGTAACAACCCTTTCAGTAGTAACATCCTTCAGTAGTAACAACCCTTTCAGTTAGTAACAACCCATTCAGTAGTAACATCCTTCATTAGTAGTAAACACCCTTCAGTGTAACAACCCTTTCAGTAGTAACATCCCTTTCAGTAGTAACATCCCTTTCAGTAGTAACAACCACAACCCTTTCAGTAGTAACATCCCTTTCAGTAGTAACATCCCTTTCAGTAGTAACAACCCTTTCAGTAGTAACATCCCTTTCAGTAAACAACCCTTTCAGTAGTAACAACCCTTTCAGTAGTAGTAACATCCCTTTCAGTAGTAAAACCCTTTTCAGTAGTAACATCCCTTCCGTAGTAACAACCCTTTCAGTAGTAACATCCCTTTCAGTAGTAACACCCCTTCAGTAGTAAAAACCCTTTAGTAGTAAAACATCCTTTCAGTAGTAAAACACTTTCAGTAGTAACAACCCTTCAGTAGTAACATCCCTTTCAGTAGTAAACCCTTTCAGTAGTAAACAACCCTTTCAGTAGTAAAACCCTTTCAGTAGTAAACCCTTCAGTAGTAACAATCCCTTTCAGTAGTAACATCCCTTTCAGTAGAACAACCCTTCAGTAGTAACATCCTTTTAGTAGTAACTCCTTTCAGTAGTAAAACCCTTTCAGTAGTAACATCACTTTCAGTAGTAGTAACACCCTTCGTAGTAAACCTTCAGTAGTAATATCCCTTCAGTAGAAACAACCTTTCAGTAGGAACATCCCTTTATAGTAACAACTTTTCGTAGTAACAACCCTTCAGTAGTACATCACCTTTCATAGTAAACATCCCTTTCAGTAGTAAAACACCCCTTTCAGTAGTAACATACCTTTCAGTAGTAACAACCACAACCCTTAGTAGTAACATCCCTTTCAGTAGTAGTAGTAAAAACCCTTTCGGTAGTAACAACCCTTTCGGTAGTAACATCCCTTCGGTAGTAAAACACCCTTTATGAGAACAACCCTTTCGGTAGTAACATCCCTTCAGTAGTAACAACCCTTTCAGTAGTAACATCCCTTTCAGTAGTAACAACCCTTTCAGTAGTAACATCACTTTCAGTAGTAACAACCCTTTCAGTAGTAACATCCTTTCAGTAGTAAATCCCTTTCAGTAGTAAGTAACATCCTTTCAGTAGTAACATCCCTGTTCAGTAGAACAACCCTTTCAGTAGTAACAACCCTTTCAGTAGTATCATCCCTTTCAGTAGTAACAACCCTTTCGTAGTAAACACCTTTCTAGTAACAAACCTTTCAGTAGTAACAACCCTTCAGTAGTAACATCCTTTCAGTAGTAAAACAACCCTTCAGTAGTAAACATCCCTTTCAGTAGTAACACCCTTTCAGTAGTAACAACCCTTCAAGTAAGTAGAACATCCCTTCAGTAGTAACAACCCTTTCAGTAGTACATAGTAACAACCCTTCAGTAGTAACATACCTTTCTTCAGTAGTAACATCCCTTTCAGTAGTAAACAACCCTTTCAGTAGTAACAACCCATTCCAAGACAACGCTCAGTGTAACACCTTCAACCTCATCCTTCTAGTAGTAACAACCCTTTCAGTAGTAACAACCCTTTCAGTAGTAACATCCCTTTCAGTAGTAACATCCCTTTCAGTAGTAACAACCCTTTCAGTAGTAACATCCCTTTCAGTAGTAACATCCCTTTGAGTCTTTACAAAAAGACATGGGTGGGACTTTGGCACTAACTGTCCTTGCTTTGTGGAGGAAGTGGAGGAAACCCATTCATTTTCCTCCACTCTACACTGTAAACCTAGAATATCTTTCTATAATATTATTAGTTCGTAAAGTTCCAGTTTTACAAAGGAATTCCCCCAAGAAAGTATTTTTTCTGTATATTTTGACCTTCTGTATCAATCAGTGGCCATCCTGGGTAGGGTTAAATGATTAAAGCAAATGGACACGTCTTTGCGTAACTTTGCGTAACATTTGATAATATTATAATATACTGTAACAATTAAACAGAATTTAACCTCAGCTTTTCCCTGACAAAAGCCTTTAAAGGACTTGTTCCCCCTTAAGACAAAAAAATGGACAATTATCAGTTACCTGCCCATAAACCCAACTGATATGTTTTGCACTTTATTACCTAACCAGATATTTAAGGATCATTATTGTCTCCATTCTAGCATAGTAAGCTGGCCCCTCCCTCCATGCAGTTAATCAAGGCTGTGACAGTTGACATCAGCCAATGATTAAATGCTGTTTCACCTTCTGCCTCCTCTGCACATGCTCAAGCTTATAAAAAGCTCACTGAGCAGAGGGAGGAGCCAGATACCTTTGCCAAAATGGAATAGAGCTCATCATTAAATATCTGGTTATAAATACATGTAATAAACTGGTAAAAATAGCAGTTGGGTTGCAGGCAGATTTGTTTTAAGGGTGGACATGCCCTTTAAGGCATTGAGGCTTGATGGCTTTAAGGTTTTAAGGTTTGAGGCTTTATCAAGTTGTTTGTCACAAACTTTGCTTTTTTTTTTTAAATTTGAGCTACAAAATCCATTTTGGAAAGTCTTACTTCCAAACACAGTACATGAAGGATCATTTGTCCACTGGCTCCTAAGTCTTTTTCTATGTGCCACTTATTTCTCTACTACTGTTCCATTAGTACAAATCTTGACTTGACTCCGTTTTTGGTTCTCAGTCTGTCACTTTTTCTCCCCCAAACCCGCGTGCGTCTCCTTGGTAACGTTTCAAACTACTGTGCCCGTTCCTCTAGACAGCCCATTCTTCACCCTCCCTCGGATTCTAAGTTCTAATTTAGCAGGCACCAATTTGTATCAAAGGCATTTTAATTTATTTGTGTATATTCCACTGTGAAAATAGTATTCCCATTGATTTAAAGTAATCAAAGTAATCAGTTTATGAGTGACTTCCACCATTTTACATAATTTAATCATATGCAGGATCCTAAAGTCTAAATCCCATATTAGGTGTAAAATGTACCAGTTTGGGAGTTAAAATGAAATATATTTTACGTGCATTTTGTTCTGGGCAGAGGGGCTTTCTCACTCATACAGATGTTTATTTACAGATTAGTCTCTGTGACTAAGCGCTCAGTAAGCACTTAAAGAGGTAATCAATCATTTTTCTTAATAATTTGGCCTCTGGGGGGCACTGCTTCATTGAGTCAAGTAAATTATTTGCACAGATCCTAAGTGATAAATAGAAAAAAACTAGATAGGGCACTAGCAATAGTAAATCAGATCAGGTAGCCTATAAGGGGCTAGGTAGGGATAAAATAAATATCACTAGCAGATTAGAGAGAAAGATCCCTAGTAAATGGTCCTGCACACTCCAATAGTAAATAAGTAAAAATCCTTTATTCTGAACAGGGATACATAGAAAAATGACTCCATTTGAACATTAAAGGGCATGTCCACCCCTAAAACTATATTTTAACCCATTACTGGCCCTACTAAGTAATTTACAAAAATCCTTACCTTACATCTCTGCTCCAAATGGTTCTCCAGCAATGCTTGTCCAAAGTCCAGGAAAGTGAAGTGAAGGAGGTGTCTGTGAGCCATCCGGTCCTTGCTGATTCCTCAACCTCAACAAGGAATGTGACATGCGCTGCGGAGCCCTTTACTGCCCTCCCTCCATCATGATCCATCCTCTTTGGCCGTTGCACCTAGCGAGAAAACATTTGGTTACAAGGTAGGCGCCCCCTTCCCACCCCCAACCGCGAAAATATTTTTGCAAAATAATGCTCCGATCGTTTTTTACGGACCCTTCTCTCCCGCGCCGTCTTGAATGACGTCAACCGCATCTGTGATTGGCTGCGTCTTACCCAATCACAGACGCGTCTGCGAGTCCAGTTCCTGCTTGCAGCTTCCGCAAGCAGGGAGCTGGATTAGAGACGGTGGGGGAGAGAATGGTCCATAAGTAACGATGGGGGCATTATTTTGCAAAAATATTTCGGCGGTTGGAAGGGGGCACCTACCTTGTAACCAAAAGTAGGTTTTGGGGCTGGACATGCCCTTTAAAAACATTTAAAAATATGTACAATCCTCTGAATTGTGTACACTGCCATCAGTACATCTAGTCATCCTAATGTTAAGATAAGTATATAAGAGCTTAGAATACCTTATGTAATACCAATATATATAGAGAGAGAACAGTCAGCTACTTATCTGTCTACACCATTAGTGTATGGTCTGCGGACAGGCAGGTGTAAGTGGACTGCAAACTATCTGTATAGGCCAACAACCCCAGAGGTATTCATTCAGCTCCAAGAGATGTGGAAGACACGAGGAGGGACGGACAGGCTCGCCGATGACGTTGGCTTCTGCTGCGGCTGGAGCCGCAGCTCCTCGTGTCTTGCCACATCTCTTGGAGCTCAATGAATACCTCTGGCGTTGTTGGCCTATACAGATAATTTGCAGTCCACTCGTACCTGCCTGTCCGCAGACTGTTCAAATGGAGTAATTTTTCTATGTATCCCTGTTCAGAATAAAGGATTTTTACTTATTTACTATTGGAGTGTGCAGGACCATTTATTAGGGACCTTTCTCTCTTTTCTACTACAGATCCTGAATGATAGCATAACTATGCAAACTAATGAATAAGCACATGATCTACTGTCAATTACTAAGGAAAATAAATACAATGCCTTATAGAACTGTGAAACCAGTTGAGTGCTCCTGCTAGGTCTGGATAATGATAACATGTGCACAATTTTTTATTTCCTTTTCAACCAATTGAATTGGTCAAAAAAATAAAAAATCTCAATTAATTAAAAAAAAAAGCACTCAAATGAATCACATGCCATAGAGTACTTATCACAATTTCTTAAGTACCCCCAGAAACCTTTCAGGAAAAGCCACACTGGTCTACACACAGACCACCTTAACATATTCCATATTACAGATATTCCAGTTCACCAAAAACAAGCTAAACCAGCACCAGTGCAAGGCCTAGAAGGCTGTACAGACCAGTATTGAAGGTACAAAAAGACAAATCCATTAAAAAGTGTTTATATTCTACTGTGACTCAACAGCTTATTACTAATTACACTTAATGCCGGGTTCAGGGGATCAGTAACTTTAACCAGGTTGGAGTAATGAATCCTACCTCCTTTTCTTTCTTAAAAAGTACATTTTTGCAATATAGTTAATTGTATAGAACACTATACAGATTTCATGTACTTTATTAAACGGTATGTCCACCCCCAAAAAAAGTTTTTAGATTTGGTTGGTGACCCCCCAAAACCTGACCTTGCGAGGTGTTTATAAAATCCAAAGATGCTTCTAACAGTACTTACCCAGCCTTCGTTCCCCCGGCGCGCTTCTGCTGTCTCCCGTGCCGTTTCCATGCACGGAAGCAAGTACAAGGGGCCGGATCAGAAATCGCTTATTTCCACCTCCCTGTGAATAATACAACGCCGGGGTTACCGGGCTACACTTACCTACCAGCGCTCCACTTGCGGCTCCTTACCAGCAGATGTCGCTGTGTGCCGTCCAAGCTCCATCTTTGATGCATGCACGCCAATACAAAAGATAGGAGCCCAATCGGACAGTGCGCTTGTCAGCTGGGAAGGAGCCGCGAGTGGACTGCCAGTAAGTAAGTGTATCGCTGTAACTTGGGCATTCTATTATTCACAATCTCAATAATAGCTACAAATTTACTGTACTTAATAAATCCGGTTTAATGTCCCTTTAACATTAAATTCATTCTAATCTACAGTTTATTTATAATACTGGGACGACATGCAAACCACATGTGTGGCTGATTTTGACTTCGGTGCTGTTCTCAGTTCTAACCACTGAGCCACCTGTATGAATTATTACTATTATTAATAATTAACTGGATATGTTTTTTTTAATTAGCTGGCCAGCTATGTTATTTGCTTTGCAAATCTCATTAATTGCAATATTAATTTTATTATTAGTTATTTATTGATTATTATCCATTTAAGGCAAAATGTATAAATAATGTAATTCATTTGTATAGTCTTTATTACCTTACTATTAGGGATGGCCGGACCCAGATCCGAACCCAGATCCGCCGCGGATTTATCCCGTTCGCGAACGGCGGATTTTTCCGGATTTTCCGCCTTCCGAACCGCAGATTTTTTCGTATTTTCGACAATTTTCAAAATAATGAGGATTACTCGTATTTTCAGAAATTTTCGAAAATATGTATTTTTTTCATTTTAATGGGTTCGTTCGCGGATTTTCGAATTTTCTAATTTTTTCAAAAATTCGCGGATCCTCGAGCGGACCGGATTTTGCGAAGTTCGGACATCTCTACTTACTATATTGGTGAATACCTGGAGGCTTGGATTTGTGGACAGTGCTGGAGTAGTGGATTCTGGGTAAATAGAAATTGTCGTCCTCCATATTTACATTCATTTAACTAAGTTTGTTATGATACCATATAACTGCCCCATTGATTTAAATACATTTTCTTTATATAGAAGGACTGAATAAAAGTGTCAGCTCTACCAAGGCAAGAGCACAATATGAAAACCATAAGGTACTTGTATTAGAACGGCTTAGAACTTACCAAGGTCAATCATGTCTGAAAAAAAGGCACAATTCAAACTGGACTCATCAAGGAAAGACTGAAGCTGGGACTCCACTTTGTTGCTGAAATGATCAAATGTACATTAGAAAATACAAAGTCAGATGATAAGGAAAACAAACCGACAGTGGGCCTCATTCACCCTGACTCGCTGGGCAAATATATGGAGGTAAAGTCATGCTAACCGGTTCGCTAAGGGTTAGCGCGACTTTAACTCCATATTAGTTGCGCAAAACTCACCAGTGCATCTGAAGCTCGCGATTCAATATCGTGTTTGCGCTAGTTTTAGCGCAGGATTTTAATGGATTTTAAAAGCAAATAGCTGGTGTTAAATTCCACAGTGGGTGAATCCCTTACCGGGATTTACCCATATTTGCAAATGCGATATTAAATCGCCAACAGGACTTTTACCCAGAGCGATAATGGCTCTTGGTAAATGTGCCTGTATATGTTACCAATATGACATCTAGAACACAATAAGCAGAGACTTCTTCTTACTCGTCTTATTATATTTATACTAAATACCCTGGATCCCCCATAAAGTCTGCACTAGCCATCCCATGTTTGCCTATAGGACCACTATATTGTCCAAGCTCCACCCCCACTCAGTCTGCGATCTATCTAACCGGAACAGGAGCTTCTTTGCAGAGCGTGTCTTTCCAATGGTTAGGCCATGGGCCAGATGGAGGCAGAGCAACAACACTACATTTTTCCTTTAAGGGATAGGCCACAGTAGCGCATTTTTCATGCGTTTTTGTAAACGATTGCGCCCGTGATTTTCGATAACATGGAAATAGCGGGAATGCGAACATTCCGGCGATTTCCTATGCATATGCAATTGCGCGTCCATTCGCGTTTTGCGTTCAAGCATTTTTTTGTGCAATCGCATGCATTTTCTCTTTGTAAATGACGAAAGTGCATCCGTGCTTTATATTAAAGGCATAGGACCTCCCATAAAAGGGGCGTGTTGGGGGTGCTATAACCACAAACAATACAAGGATTTTGGAAGCACTCCAATCAGGCTAACTTACAACTACATTTAGCGGAAGTGCTACTGATCTGGTCAAACATTTCTACAAACATATAAAAGATAATCAATGCACATTCCTAGTCCCCATACAATATCATATTATCTGTATATACAGTATATCTATATATATAAACATAGAAAAGATAATCAATGCACATTCCTAGGCCCCATACAATATCATATTATCTGCACACTGGCATACTTTATAAACAAAGGGGTTTAAGTTACATTATTGTATTACTTATTAGTACTTCTTTATGGATGAATTAAATGACTTGGCTTAGAGTCAGCCAATCACAGACTGGGGCTTGTTTTACAACACTAACACAGTGGTGGGGGTACCCTACCCTACAGAAAAAGCTTTTAATGGTAGGGGAGGCAGCAATGAAGGGACCCCGAGGGTGGGAGGAAGGAAGGGCTACCCTGCGCGTGCTAGACTCCTCAGAAAGGACAAGGAAGAAGCAGGGAGCTTATGAAACACAGACAGCTCCTACTCTTCACTTTCTGGGACTTTGAACAGTCACTATATATATATATATATATATATATACACATACACATACACACACTACATATAGTCACCATATGGAACAGAGATGTAAGGAAAGGATTTTTTAACACTACACATGCATTGGGGTGGGCATGCCCTTTAAGGATCCAAAGGTTTTTTGAAGTGCAGTTTATTGGTAAGAAAACTCTACCTGGGGGTGGTATATGTCTACTGAGCATTTACCAAGTGGTTAATCTGTTTTTTTAAAAAGTGAGTGTTTTTTCAAACACAGGCTTGACCCACAGGCAGTGAGCCATGTTGGTCATGGTAAGCCATTTACATGAACACCAGTAACAATAGCTTAGAAACGCTCTAGAGCCGATGCAATTAGGCTGGGTACACTCGGAGGGACTTTTTGCCCCGAGCGAGTGCTCGGCCGGGACAAATGTCCTTCGGTCACGGAAAATTCGTCTGCAGCCGAATTTGCGAGTGATCGATCATGCGGTCCCATAAGGAACCACACGATCGATCTGAATTTTCCGACATGCCCGATCGTTCATTCGTCCGATCCGGTCATGGTTGCCTGCCCCACCACCGAAAATATTGGCTGGTGTGTACCTAGCCTTAAAGGTGCGAACATTTGTCGGTGCTATTAATTTGCATAAACCAATCAGATGTTTGCTTTTAACTGGGTTTCTGCAGTTAAATATCATCTGATTGGTTGCTGAAGATAAATACATTTTATTGCATCTGCCCCTCTGTCTTCAGCACCCAGCAGTTTCTATACAACTACCATGGCTATGCACAGAGAGGCGTTATCAGCTATTTTTGTCTGAAAGACACATTAAAGGGTATGTCCACCCCTAAAATTGATTTTTAATATGCTGCTCCCCCATGTCCCCCAGCCCCAACCGCATAAATATTTTTTTCAGAAAGCCCCCCAAACTCTTACTTACCTCCCCTCGTTCCTCCGCCGCACTGCCGGCCCTCTGCTTGCGAGAATGCAAGCAGAGGGGCGGGACCGGCAGTCGCGTCTGTGATTGGCTGATTGGCACGTGCACAAAAACGTGGTCATGCAACCATTACAACCATTATATTGAGCAATAGAGAGTGATAGCGGCTCTGTACATAGCCCTGTATATTCTGCCAGACCAGTAGGGAAACCAGGGAAGTTGATAATATTGTGAGAATGTCTGGTGTTTACAGGCACCTGTAGCTCTGACATCTTTCCCAATGAAATAAGTCTTTTCACTGTTAATAAGGGAATGTTATTTTGGATTTTGGCTGTTGAAACCGGCTGGATGTTTATAAAGAATGAATGAAATGTTCATTGTATGCTAGGAAAGGCTATTTCTTTTTCTAAGCTGCAGATGACAGCTGCAAGCTCTTGGCTCTTCCTTAGAGACCCAGTTAGGCATTACCAAAGAGAGTGCAGAAGACAGAAGACTTCTGGGTCCATTAACATTCACTTTATAGCAGATCTGTCCTTTTCTTAATACAAGCTCAGTCAATTCTACGGCAGACAATAAAAACTGCCATTGCAGACTCTAGATTGCTTCTTAGAAAGCTTAGACCTCATCTGGGAATTAGAGTCTACTCTGGTTCTGCTAAGATGGTAAGTAAGGAAGGAGATGGGGATCAGAGGGCAAAGCATTTGGCTCCATTCCTGAATCTGCTTCAGCTATGCACTTGGTGGCAGTTTCCATTATGAGTCACAGATTACCAGAGCTTAAATGAAAGGCCAGTTTCCTACCTTTAAAACGAGCCATCAACCACCTCTCTACGTGCTCCACAGCCCAAGATATAAAGAAATGACTGACCAGAAAGTTAATGGGTGGGAAGCTGACTTGTGACATTCCTTAGGCTTCTCCTGCATATTGCCGCTGGCGAGCACAGCCTCAGACTCCCTCAGTGTGTGAGGGAGACAGGAAGTCCCTCCTCCTCTTTGCTGTGTGAAGGACCAGCAGAGAAGGGGGGGTAGGGGGGGTGTCAGAGTGGCCCTGTGAGCGGGCGGGGCTTAAGCACCTCTGCGGGTGGGCGGGGCTTAGGCACCTGCGGGTGGGCAGGGCCACATGGGGCTGTAAGGGAATGGGCCAAGGGGGGCCTGCAACTGGAGGGACCATGGGGTCCATGAGTGGGAGTGACCAATGGGGCTGAGACACAGGGCAGATTGACTGACAGGTTTCAGAGCAGGAAGTGCAGGGGACCTGGTGATGCTGCTGCCATATCACACACAAAAATGTAAATATCTTCAAAACTATGCAAAATAAACAATGGAAATAAATTGCAAAAACTCTCAGGAGAGCAATTCCTATCAATTTACCTAAAGTCATTTTTGGACCACAGTTCCTCTTTAATTTAGGCAGATGCTCACTGGCCAAGCTGATGTATCGAGCCAGGGTAGTGACTAGCTTGCTACCAATCTCTGCCCATTGATTGAACTTGTTAATTATAGGCTGGAAATCAACTATGTTAATTAAAGCTGGCACAAATAGGCTGAGTGCAGACCCACCATGCAAAAATTAATTTCAGGTAGGTACCGCCTAAGCAAAAAGTACTCTCTCTAGTACACTCTCTAGTACTCTCTCTAGTGCTCTTTCTACTAGACTCTCAAGTACACTTTCTAGTTCTCTCTCTGTTCTTCTCTAGCAGGCAGGACCGGATTTCCCACTAGGCCACAAAAGCCGTGGCCTAAGGTGGCAGAGTTGCTAGGGGCGGCACAAAAACGTGCAGGCATCATTGGCTCTCCTTTGTGTAACTGTAGGGGCCCGGGCCCCCACATGAGATTGGAGGTCGAGCCCATGACACCCCCCCTCTCCAGGCGTCTAGGATAAGCTATTTTTAAAACAGCTGATCGCGCGAATGAAGGAAACATATGCGCGATCAGCTGTTTAATAGACTGGATCCCAATCTTCAGCGCATATGTTTCCTTCAGACACATCATCAGATCACAGAGGTTTTTGTGAGTCCTTCTACCTTCCAGGCCCCCCACAGTGGCAGGGGCTGGTAGTTACCCCACTGCTCTCTAGCAATCTCTTTTGCACACTCTACTGCTCTCTCTAGTACATTCTCTAGTACTCTCTCTAGTACACTATCTAGTACTCTCTCTAGTACTCTTTCTAGTGCTCTCTAGACTAGTAGTCTATCTTGTACACACTCTAGTACATTATCTAGTACTTTCTCTCACACTCTCTCTAGTACACTCTCAGGTAATCTCACTCTCCAGTACACCCTCTCAGTGGTGTAACTATCGGGCCGGCAAAGGCAGGGGGTGGGGCAGGGACAAAAAGGGTCGGTGATCAGCTGTTGTTAAACAGTTGATTGTGCATATGCATTTAAGATACACACAATCAGCTGTTTAAAATGTATGCTGGTATCAGTCTTTTAAACAGCTCGCATACCATGGCCTATCTCATGCATCCTGGAATACCTCGCTATGTCCTGCAGGGGGAAAGGGGGATTCCAGTAACACAGGTTCACACACACACTACTGGAATGGTGCAGACTTCTCACATTCCCACCTCAATAAGGAACAATCCACTGAATAAAATGCAGTCATACTTTCAAAGCTAATCAATTTAATGTGAACCATGCTGTCAGGTGGGGGGATTGGTCATTACAGGCACATGGCTGGGCAGGTTAGGGCAAAGTTTTGTGGTCCAGAAAGGAGCTTAAAGGGTAACTTTGGTCCAAAAATTACTTTAGGTAAATTGACAGGAATTGCTTTCCTGAGTATTTTTTTACATACAGAAGTTTTGAAGATATTTACATTTTTATGTGTGATATGGTAAAAGCATCACCAGATCCCTGCACCTTCTACACCCTGCTCTAAAACCACATGACAGTCCCTCTTCCCTGAGTCTCCTCCTCCTCATGGCCTCCCTGGCACCTCCCTTGCAGTCCCTTGAAACCCCCTGTGGGGCCCACTCCTCCTTCAATGAATGTAGCTCAATCTCTTCCTGGTTTCTTCTGTGTTCTCCTGCAGTGAACATGTGCCAACCGCAGATTAGAGGAGGAACTATTATTTTGACTGCAGATTCAGAACCTCCCAATCTATGAGTTCTTCATATCTTGGGTTGTGAAGCATGTAGACAGGGCCACATCTACCATTAGGCAGAGTGAGACATTTGTCTCAGGCAGCACTGAAGAAGAAAGGCGGCAGACAGGCAATAGTGGGGGGGGGGGGGGGGTTCCCCCTTGACCGGTCAAAAAAAAGAATTTTCCTTAGTAACAGTTGATGTTGTTAAAATAATTTTATTTGGTTAGGTTAGCTTTAGTTAGTTTGTAAGGCAAGGTTAGACTACTTAGGTTAGGGCTGAAAGAATCTACCATGATGTGGTGGCAGGTTTACAAATCTTTTGTCTAAAATCTTTTATACTGCAGAAAACATTGTATTTCTAATGTATTGTAACAGCTAAACCAACATGTATAGCAGAAATTATAAAATAAATTATATTGATTTGAGCAACAAAAACCTGAAAGGAGCAATATGGTAGTGGCAACACAAGCTGAGAAAGGGATGTCATTTACATTATTGATAATTGACTGTCTGAGGAACAGTTTAAATACCTATGTAATAGGAAGTTCAAAATTGTAAAATTTAAGCCATGCCCACCAACAAACCACGGCCACCGAAAAAGCCACAACCAATTTAACACAGCGACGGCACACTTCGTGCCGCGTATGGAAATAATCAAGGACGGAATTCAAAAGTTCAGCTCAGGCAGCCAAAACCCTAGAAGTGCCCCTGCATGTAGAGAGTTGGTTGATGGCTCATTTTAAAGGTAGGAACCTGGCCTTTCATTTAAAATCAACTTGGTTGGAGACCACACTTCCCCTTTAACCAGATCTTGCTTTGTTGATAAACATAAGCAATTTCAACTAGGGGGCTACTTCACAGATTTTGATTTCCATAATCATATAAATATGTATGTGCTATGTATGGACTATGTAGACATATAATGGTAATGTGCAGGTCCTGGAATAAACATTGATCTCTTTCCTTTGTTATTATAAATCTTTTGTCCAAATGTAATGTTCCTTTTAATCTGATAATATGATTGTT
Source organism: Hymenochirus boettgeri (assembly GCA_019447015.1). Taxonomy (NCBI): domain Eukaryota; kingdom Metazoa; phylum Chordata; class Amphibia; order Anura; family Pipidae; genus Hymenochirus; species Hymenochirus boettgeri. The sequence continues at coordinate 136,174,657 of CM033477.1, forward strand.
TGCTGTGGATATATTGGACTAAGACAAATTTCCCAGCCATATGGCAGCCATACTAAAGCAATAGGTTTTACCTTCCTTACCTGCTTACAGTAAGTCTTCTGTGTTCCTTCCACCATACCTGGCAATGCTGTGTGAGCAACATTTGGTCTTTCGTGTTTTTAGATGCCTGCTTAATCTTCATAACCTGCACAAGAAGGAAATAAATACGGAACATTAGATGGAATCGATGGCATTGATCTTTATAGATTGGGGCTGGAAGAGAAGAACCAAGTAGTCCTCTTACTCCTCAACAAAATTTCCAATAGCTGTAGGGAGTTACATTGTAACCATAGCTGGAAATATCGTTAATGCACAACTTTACCCCCCCCCCCCCCCCCCCCCCCCCACAAAAGGGAAGAGACCGCACCTTCTGGACTTAAATCATCCATCTTTATTCAAACCATTTAAAAGAGCAATGTACAGGCTATAACTGCCTGACGCGTTTCGGGCATGCGCCCTTTCTCATTGGCATATCAGTTGGATACCTATGGGGTGTTCTTAAAGGAACCACAGAACATGCCCATAAAAACATAAAAGTCACAGTGTACCATATATAAGACACGTCTCCATAAACAAGAATAATACAGACACAGTTTGGCAAAATGTATTATTCCTTCCTCGCTTCCCAGGGTGAGGACCTGAACCACTATGTCCTTATCCCTAGGTACATAGTACCTAGGGATAGAAACTGATACTTGTTATTTCTGCATCTCACGGCATGTCTTCCCATTGGACTTGTCACTGACAGTCCGTAGGGCAGAGTTAGATCGGAACAGGAAAGGGAAAGTATTGGTAAGTCTATCAGAAGGTAAAGACTGTACCCATGGGTGACGATTTAGTGGTTTAAATCCCTTACCCTGGTTTCTTTTAAAGGGGAGGAATTAAAGAATTAAATTGTCCTTAAAATAAGAGCGCCTTTCCCAAAAAGAAATGCCCAAAATAAGTAATAAAAATCGCAGATGTTATTAAATAAAAAAATGTAAAGGTAAATCACGCTTTTTTGAGGAGTAAGCACCAACACTTACTGGGAGATTCAAAAAAAGTTCTTATGGTTAAAAATGGTGCTAATTTTGCCCCACCCAATCAGATCTTATTTAACATTTGAAAGCTAACATCTGATTGGCTGCAAAGAATTGTATATTTTGTAAATCACGTCTCCCCAACCTCAAAACTGCAATAGTTAGAACATTGAGAGATGTAAGACTAACCTAGAATGGTGCCTCTTTCTGAGGTCTTCTAGTTAACAGCTGTCTGATTGCAATGACTGAATGTTATTTCCCTAGCTGCCTATTTTGAGCAAGTACAAGCTTGGAGCATTTAAAGAGGAGCTGGAAACCTTTGAGAGGTGAAGCGAAGGGGGAGAGCATAACTTTCTGCATAACAGATCATTCAGCTTTCTAACTAAATACATACATAGTATTGGAGGTTGAAAACATCCATCCACCTAGTCCAACTTTATATATTTTTTTGAGGAATGAACATGTCCTTTAAACTATTAATCCATATAAACCAATCGGCTAATAGATTTTTACTGGTCTACTGTGGGTCTAAAACATCTGAATGGTTTCTACAGGTCAATAGCAGACAAACCTTTGTCTATTTCTAAGGTAAATCACAAACAAGAAAAAGGGGAATGGTTCGCTGCACCTACCACTCGTGATGTGTCCGGTCCGTGACTAGAAATCAGGCAGTAATTTCTTTCAATAAAAGATCATATTTATTTCCAAATCAACTTTAAAAACCAGGCTGGCACCAGGTAATGGGAATAGAAGGTGGTCTAACGCGTTTCAGGTTTTACCCCTTACTCATAGACCTAATCCACATATCAAAATGTCAGTCCCTCCTTATAAGAGGGAAACCGACCAATTAAAAAGGCACATACCTCATAGTATAATCTTTAACCCTTCGCACCTAAATCAGAAACTGGATTGTTTCTATAAATTATCTTGTATAAATCAAATCATATCATAAATATTGCAACAACCTAAGAGAGACAAATTTATGGTAAATGACTGACATCGATACATTTGTTTCTGTGAATTATCTTGTATAGATCAAATCATATCATAAGTATTGCAACAACCTGAAAGAGATAAATTTATGGTAAATAACTAACATCAATACATCTGTGAAACAATAAGTGTTTTTAAAATAGGCCACATGTTTAAAGCATGGACAACGTTAAGGGAAAATCAAATCAATAACGATATGTCCCATCTTCTATTGAGACCCTTAGGAGATCTTGTTTCTAATTCTAATATCCAGTAGGCCTCCCTCTTGTTGAGGTGTCCAAGTTGGTCACCTCCCCTGAGGTTCCTTCTAATACGTTCAAGGCCCTGGAAAGTACAAAAGGACAAATCACCATTGGAGCAATTTGAAAAATGTCTACCTACTGGTGTTCTTATATCTTTTTTCATAATGCTATTAAGGTGCTCCCGGATGCGCTCCTTTAAAGGTCTCACTGTTCGACCCACATACTGTTTATTACACTTTTCACAGGTAAGTAAATACACTACTCCTTTAGTGCAGCAATTAATGTAGTCCCTTATTTCATACACCTTCTGTGTCACTTCTGATTTAAACGTGGAGCCTATTTTTACAACATTGCAAGACTTACAACGTGTATGTCCACATCTGAACATGCCTGCTGTGGACAGCCAGGTCTTTTGCTTATTTCTTTTCCGGTCAGACCAACATAGACTGGGAGCTGTTAGATCTCCCAGAGATTTTGCTCTTCTCGCCACAAATTTGAAACCGGTGTCTAAAATTTTTTCCAAATTGCTGTCTCTACGAAGAATGTGTAGATTCCTATGTATAATATGTTTAATGTCATTAAATTCTTCACTATATTGAGTGACAAAATATATGGGAGATAATGTATCATTGTTTATTACTGTTTTCCTTTTATTGCCATATAATAGCTGCTGTCTATCCCTTCTCTTCACAATGTCATAGGCCTGATTTATCTTATTTCTCCTATAGCCCCGTTCCATGAATCTATTTTTTAGATCCAGAGCTGCATTCTCGAAGTCCCTAGTTTCCGAGCAATTACGTTTAATCCTAGTAAATTGCCCAATAGGGATCCCTCTGATGGTATGTTTAGGATGACAGCTCTTAGCTTGTAATAGAGTGTTGCGGGCAATGGATTTCCTATATACATCTGTCTCAATTTTACCTGTATTAGTATTACCAAATAGTACCAAGTCCAAGAAGTGGACTTTATCAGTGTGTATCTGTGCTGTGAACTCCAGACTTCTATCATTCGTATTAACAAAATTCACAAATCCTTGGGCAGATTCTAGTGATCCACTCCATATAAGGAGTAGATCATCTATATACCTCCCATACCAAGTTATTCTATCTCTGAATGGATTAGTATCTCCAAAGATGTGGGACTCCTCCCACCAACCCATGAATAGGTTGGCGAAGGTGGGCGCAAAAGACACGCCCATAGCAGTCCCACATCTCTGGAGGTAGTAAGAACCATCAAAGAAAAAATAATTGTGTTTTAATAAAAATTCAATTGACTGTAAAATAAAATCACATAAGTCATCAGTATATGCAGATTGGTATTTTAGAAAATATTCTATCGCTAATAAGCCTTGATCATGTTTTATTATGGAATACAGGGATTTAACATCCAGGGTTATCCATAAATTATTTGATAACCACACCTGTCGATCCATTTTTTGTAAAACATCCTTAGTGTCCTTTAGATAAGATTTCAGGGATTTCACTAGGGGCTGCAGGTAGAAATCTACCAATTTAGATAAGCCCTCGCCCAGAGAGCCTATACTGGAAACAATAGGTCTCCCCTCAGGTCTCTCCGCATTCTTATGGACTTTGGGCAAATGATGGAAAATCGGGACCCTAGGGGTCTCTGTTGTCAAAAACTTTTTATCATTTTCTGAGAGAACTCCCAGTTCATAGTATGTATCTATGAGTGATTTCAGTTTCCCATTAAATATTTTAGTGGGATCAATACTCAATTCGGTGTATGTATTATGATCTTTCAATTGTCTATAGGCTTCATTCATATATTGGACTGTATCTAGGGCTATCACTGCACCCCCCTTATCGGCCATTTTAATAGTAATCGATTCATCTTTTATAATCTGTTGCAATGCAATCCATTCACTCTTGGATATGTTATTAGGTAATTTACTTTTCGTTGTTCGAACCTTACTCTGTAACCTCCTCAATGGGAGGTATATAGATGATCTACTCCTTATATGGAGTGGATCACTAGAATCTGCCCAAGGATTTGTGAATTTTGTTAATACGAATGATAGAAGTCTGGAGTTCACAGCACAGATACACACTGATAAAGTCCACTTCTTGGACTTGGTACTATTTGGTAATACTAATACAGGTAAAATTGAGACAGATGTATATAGGAAATCCATTGCCCGCAACACTCTATTACAAGCTAAGAGCTGTCATCCTAAACATACCATCAGAGGGATCCCTATTGGGCAATTTACTAGGATTAAACGTAATTGCTCGGAAACTAGGGACTTCGAGAATGCAGCTCTGGATCTAAAAAATAGATTCATGGAACGGGGCTATAGGAGAAATAAGATAAATCAGGCCTATGACATTGTGAAGAGAAGGGATAGACAGCAGCTATTATATGGCAATAAAAGGAAAACAGTAATAAACAATGATACATTATCTCCCATATATTTTGTCACTCAATATAGTGAAGAATTTAATGACATTAAACATATTATACATAGGAATCTACACATTCTTCGTAGAGACAGCAATTTGGAAAAAATTTTAGACACCGGTTTCAAATTTGTGGCGAGAAGAGCAAAATCTCTGGGAGATCTAACAGCTCCCAGTCTATGTTGGTCTGACCGGAAAAGAAATAAGCAAAAGACCTGGCTGTCCACAGCAGGCATGTTCAGATGTGGACATACACGTTGTAAGTCTTGCAATGTTGTAAAAATAGGCTCCACGTTTAAATCAGAAGTGACACAGAAGGTGTATGAAATAAGGGACTACATTAATTGCTGCACTAAAGGAGTAGTGTATTTACTTACCTGTGAAAAGTGTAATAAACAGTATGTGGGTCGAACAGTGAGACCTTTAAAGGAGCGCATCCGGGAGCACCTTAATAGCATTATGAAAAAAGATATAAGAACACCAGTAGGTAGACATTTTTCAAATTGCTCCAATGGTGATTTGTCCTTTTGTACTTTCCAGGGCCTTGAACGTATTAGAAGGAACCTCAGGGGAGGTGACCAACTTGGACACCTCAACAAGAGGGAGGCCTACTGGATATTAGAATTAGAAACAAGATCTCCTAAGGGTCTCAATAGAAGATGGGACATATCGTTATTGATTTGATTTTCCCTTAACGTTGTCCATGCTTTAAACATGTGGCCTATTTTAAAAACACTTATTGTTTCACAGATGTATTGATGTTAGTTATTTACCATAAATTTATCTCTTTCAGGTTGTTGCAATACTTATGATATGATTTGATCTATACAAGATAATTCACAGAAACAAATGTATCGATGTCAGTCATTTACCATAAATTTGTCTCTCTTAGGTTGTTGCAATATTTATGATATGATTTGATTTATACAAGATAATTTATAGAAACAATCCAGTTTCTGATTTAGGTGCGAAGGGTTAAAGATTATACTATGAGGTATGTGCCTTTTTAATTGGTCGGTTTCCCTCTTATAAGGAGGGACTGACATTTTGATATGTGGATTAGGTCTATGAGTAAGGGGTAAAACCTGAAACGCGTTAGACCACCTTCTATTCCCATTACCTGGTGCCAGCCTGGTTTTTAAAGTTGATTTGGAAATAAATATGATCTTTTATTGAAAGAAATTACTGCCTGATTTCTAGTCACGGACCGGACACATCACGAGTGGTAGGTGCAGCGAACCATTCCCCTTTTTCTTGTTTGTGATTTACTACAGTAACGAGCAGAGATCCTCGGGTTTGCGGGCACACACCTTGATGTGGTTAGCGTGGACGAGAATTGGTGCAGGAGGGACGGGAGCCGCCACTCAGTTGCTTTCTATTTCTAAGGCACACGTATTTTGGATTACCGTAAAAATATTCAGCCTCAAGGAAATGTTACTAGTTACTGAACTCTACAATATTACCTAAATTCATTTTTCATGAACAACTCTTTATTTTATCCTCAAGTCTCCAATACATCCCAATAACAGAGCTGCAGGTTTTTATAGATTGTTTGTTATTGCCTATAATTCAAATGACATAGCTACGCACCCATTATAAGTGATGACATAGCCAAGTTCTGATTTTAAGTATATAATTTACAGCATTTTACGGCTCTTGTACACTACAGCACAGTTCTGGGTTATATATGTGTGTATGGCCAAGGGTATGAATGGTTATCACCCACAATTCTAGTAGACAATGGGACTAGAGAAGTAGAAAATAAATTTTATTGGGTTTTCTATTGATGGCTATAGGACTAGCTACCTACAAAAGGAGATTATCTCCTAGACTTGCCAGTGGTTTGTAATGGTCTTTCAGGCAGTAAACAGGTAAACACACACACACATGTTTTTTCTAGATATATTCTGCCTTTCGTTCTCAGGGTCAGATATGATTAGTAAATGAGTTGCCTTTCCTGGAATGAGAGCTCCATTTAGATTAGAAGATCAGTAATTAATTAATCAGAATTACATATACATTAAGAGACAGGCTAGATCTTCAGTTAGAAGAAAGCAATGCAAATTGAATTGCACATGTAATTTATCTGTCAAAAACAATTAGAGGATTCAGAGGAAATTCCAACTTATACTGATAGAACTTTTATCTTTGAATGTGAAGGACAATATAGCAGCACAGATTGCAATTACTTCCCATAGTGTTATAATGATTGGTGGCAGGATGGCCAAGGAGAAACAGAATTACAGAAAGGGGCCCATACACCATAGAGTTTACCTGCAGACGTTCCCACAACATTCTGGAAATGGCCCAGCCTGATGACCTGCATTTCAGACGTACTGCCGGTTGTAAAGCATTATGCAGGTAAGGAATGTCACGGGAATGTCTCAGGTAAGAACCGCTGCTCTATTAAACATTACAACCAATTCGCCATTCAAATTTTTGAACACCAAATAACTGTATGGCCAGATTAAGCAATGGTATGTGTATAACACAAGACCTTGTGGATTAAGGCTGGGTACACACCAGCTGCCCAGCAGAGTTTTTGTTCCAACAGAGCGTTCGCTACTAGGGAGCACTCGGCTGGTACAAATGACTGTTGGTCGCCGCAACAGTGGCAATGCCTGACAGTTCATGTGAACGATCCTGCGGTCCCATAGGGAAACGCACTATCGGCCGTGATTTACCAACAGGCCTCTTTGGTGCCGGCTGCAGCCACTAGCCTATCATCTTTCTTCCTTCTTCTTCGCTTCCTCATTGTTTGCTGAACCCTTTTTACTCAGTTGCTTTGGATGGAGATGTAATTACTTCATTCTCTCCAGATATGAATTTACCAGTACAGTAATATCCTATGTATATGCAAAACAAACAGGGAGGTTGGAACCAATTATATTGTGTTCATTGCACTGGGAATAAATCATTTCCTATTTATACCATGGGAAGAAGGAGGGGTGCTGGTGAATATTTCATGTTCTATGGCCAAACAATCCAAAATGTTCCAATTTGTCTAGATTCATACAAAATAATTTCAAATGTTACTGTAATGATTTATATCACAACAATATGTTATCTATTCATGAGAGGCTCATGACAATGAAACATATAGAAAAAAGGGGGTGAAATAGGATTGCTTTACCTTGATGTTTAGGAGATAACTGTTAGTATAATTAAAAGGGATGAAGCAATTCATTTGACACACAGATCCATTTTGGGGTTCATAATGTTCACCCATCAAGCATTGTACAACTGCAGAGTGCTGACAGGGAATGCTGGGAGTTGCAGTTTTCAAAACATAGCATAAATATCTACACTCATATAAAGGTGTAGATATTTCACTGCAGCTCAACCTACTCCCTACCCATAATCCTCTGTTATGGTACCTGCTCATTGTAACTTTAACTGTCTCCCATAATGCAAGTTTACACAGTGGGTGGTAATTAAAACATATGAAATGTATATTCTGCAGGACATAGTAATTACATCAAAGATAGGTTACCAGATGTTTTAAAACTATAACTCCCAGCATTGCTTGGCTATAGAGTGAATGCTGGGAGTTGTCGTTTTCAAACCATCTGGATAACTACTGGTTACCCATCCCTGTCACAGAACAACAATAAAATAGTTGCAGATAAAGATTTAAAATGAGCTGAGGCCCATGGGTAGGTACAGTAGTTGGGGACAGTAGGGATACATTATATAGATAGAAAGTTTCCTTTACTTCGTGTTGATGGGAGAGGGATCACCATGCCCTGTACTGTACATTGCACTCTATACCCAGGATCTATTACCTGTGGGCCTACATTTGTTTGAAATATATAACTCCCAGCATTCCACTACAGCACTCACAATATCCGAAGGCATCCAGGGAATGCTGGGAGTTGTAGTTTATGGTCATGAATAAAATATTTATTTTAACTTTTACTGTATGCTTTTTTTAAAGGGCATGTCCACCCCCCAAACTAAAATTTAACCCACTACTGGTCCCACTGTGTATGTGTAGTCTAATATGACTACCTCAAGTTACTCTAAATTCAATTACTCTAAAGCCAACAAAAAAGTAGGTAACGATGAATGGCTAGTTCAGCTGATAATTGCATGTTTGTGGCCATTTGGTTGGGTATTAATTCAATGATCCACAGGGCCAGACCACCAACGACGTCCAATCGAACGGCTGCATATATGCAATTTGTGATGTGCCAGCAAATCCCAGGCTTTCCTTCAGTGCTGATTCCCCAATCTTCACCACCGTCTTCACCTTTAGCCAAGCCTCCTTTTGTTGCCAGGCAATTAGTGCCTAGATTAACACAGTTGCTCCCACTGTGCTAGGAAGGTGGAAGGTTAGACATGGCGTTTCCTGACACGATTATTATCAGAAACTGCCATTTGCTGCGCGCATGTTTGCCGGGCCTGATCTTTGTTTTTTCAACCAGAAAAACGGAAAAAAGTTTACAATATTTTGAGCGATTCCATTGAATTACCAAATCGCTTGGAATATCTTGCCCTATTTTACTATGTTGTTTGGACTGTTCATTAGATAATTGCTTCAAATAACATTTATCTAACGATCCATTAAACAGACAGGCTACTTGAAGGCGAGTAGCCTGTGCTGTACTACGGGAAGAGATTGGTAGAACAATGCTCTTGCTCAATGACATCATTAAGCGTTCATCCTGCAGGTTGATGATGTCAGCAGATGCCTTTAGTTACATTTCCGGGTAGTTGTTTCTGCTGCCAGTGTGAACAGAGCATTAGACATCTGAATGAAATAAAAGGCTTAAGAAGAACTTAGTGTTATTTCTTAATTAGAAGTATTGACTATTAAATGATTTTTTACTGTTGTGAGGCAATGCTAGATGTACAGTAGAGAGAAATGAAATACCTTCCACTCTTTCCAATACAAGGAATTTGTTTATCTCCGTGTAACCTTTCTGACTCAATTGTTTGGTTTACACTCAGGCCTGGTACCCATCGGTCAACCAGAGCTTGAAATTCCCAATTGTACTGATAATGATACCAAGAATCCCTCAGCGTATTAAGAAAAAACCAGTAACATAATTGGTTAGTACCAGTTAATACCAAAATGTAAAAACACGTTCATTCATCTACATTCCGTGTAGCATGGAAAACGTAGCCAACATTTTAGACTGATCAGCCAAAATATCAGGGAGTTTTCTAAATCTGAATCTAGTGCATAGTAGAGATGGGATCCGGGTATGACTTGGACCTGGATCCGACACGGAACCCCTCGGTCCGGATCATCCGGATTTCTGGACTTCAAAGCCTATTTTCTATAATTATCGAACGTTCAAGGTTATTTTCAATAATCCCCTCGAACATTTGATTATATTCAAAAATTTGTTCCATTTTCGGATCTTCAGCATTTCCCCAAAGTCCGGGAATCCGAAAACAGAACAAAACTGTTGAGTTTCGGCCATCTCTAGCGCATAGCAATGCGTTCTCTACAGGGGCAGATTTACACTTCTGGAGCCTGTGGTGTAGACACAAAAAGCTTGGTCCCCTTTAGCCCCACCCATGAACACAGACCACCCCCAAACCACACCCATTTTCTTTCTTTTGGGAAGAAAATAGACTAGGGGGTGGAGGGGTGGGGGGAGATTGACAGCCGCCCCTCCAACCACAGGCAGGTGGTGCGCCTACGGTGCCTAATGATAATCTGGACCTGGTTCTCTAAGCTGTTTATTTACGTACACACACTAATTGTGTGTGCAAAATTCCCAGCACCCCTTTAAAGTTAAAGGCCAACACTATGGAGTGACTATTGTAAAACAGATTAAGGATCTGTATTAAAATATAAACATACAAGTTTGTTGCCATGAGCACCACAATCCCTGTGAACTGATTAGAGAAATAAGTGGATGTGCACACAGAGCCAGTGAATTTATCAGATATCCATAATAAAATACCTAATAAATTCACTTGTCTTGTTAGTGTCTCCACTTCCCCTTTATTGTATTTTCCACCCTGGGGTGAAGACTGGGCTGCACCGTATCCAACCATTGAGCGCAGAGCAATGTCTTTGTTTATGATGGGAGGAATTTCTCAATGTTTGGGAAAAATCATTTTCCAGCTTTAAACCACCGATACCTCATTATACAGAATAAAGTGACAAGCCAATGATAATCAACCGCAAATCAATATTCACATATTTATAACGCTGGTTGGAAGAAAAGAAAATCTCATTCACTTTAATTCCCATCTGCACTTATGGTTTCCATTTACAACAACACATTTACAATAATGCAGGCAAGAATTGTATTTTGTGGGACAACGATGCTTTTCATTTCATTGACATAGACCCGTAGTGAAAAGAACTATTTCATTACATGACTGTATGTTTTATCTGTTCCAAAAGTGCAGTAAGACCATATGATCAGGAAATAACAAATATATAATGTATTTTATTGGTTAGTCTAGGTTGGTACATTCATCGGGGTGGCAACTGACCCCATAGTTTTACCTAGAAACCTAAAAGGCAAGTTCAGTCATTATAACAGCCAAGACTACTAAACAACAATAATAAAGGAGTGCCAAGGCTTTTGTGTACAATATAAATATTGTGTTATCTGTGACCTACATTAGGAAATCTTTGTTGACTTCCCCCCCCCCCCCTTTTTTTATTATACTATAGAGTAGCAAGAAGGTTGTCGTCATAATGTTACGTTGGCTCTCTACAATCAAGCAGGTAACAGCTATGGGGGCCACCATAGCGTTTAACACTTTATGTGATTTGATGGCTACATATTGGGAGATTTTAGTGGGTTTCTTGCTTTGTCCATCTAGATTGAATTTACTGTGAAGCTGTTCCCTGTAAGATATCAATCATTTTACCAAACTAACAAAAAACACTCCCGTCACACCACACCTGTCAAAGGTAAGCACAGCCCCCATTATCTGCCACAATCTTTCCTTTATGTAGGCAGTGAAAATTCATGCCAGCATGTCAATCAACTAAATGAAGCATACTGGGACACTAGCAGCATGTTAAAGCTCATTTACATTTTGCAATCTATATTTTTGCTGTCTTTATTTGGACTCTGAAATATTCTTCACATTTAGAACATATAATTCAATCGAATTGGGTTCCTTGAGCCCTGAATTCTGTTTCGTAGTGAAAATAGCTACATATTAACTCAAACAACCTTAGATGACTTTGAAATACAATTTTCTATGATATAAAAAGAATAATAATCAATTCATTTCTTCCCATAAACCTCCATCCCGTACAATACCGTGGGAGATAATGATATCAATATTAGAGGAGAGCCAGCTCTTCAATGTTAAGGTTTACAATGCAATTGTTTCATATAAAACACAGGAAGTGAATCACTGCAACATTAGCAAACAGCCAATTCATCACAACAATATTATCTAACAAAATAATTTGCAATTCTTCCAGAGTTCACCCATTCTGCAAGAATCCTGGGGAACATTTCAAAGGCAATTCATTCCTTAATAGACAGATTAGGCGGGCCATACAGAAACAAATTATACCTCCCAATGTTCAACAGACGTCCAACCAACCGCCTGGCACAATGCCAGGGTGAGGAACGTTGCTGGAACATCAGGAGGGTAACTGTTCCCATAAACCAGGAACTTACCTTCCGCCCATACACTAGGAACCACGTGGCCCCTTGTTTTTTTTTCTGTGACCAACGTCCAATCCCAAAATGAGTGGGTAAGGTGGGGAATGTTGCAGGAAATTAAAACTGCTTAACTGCTGGCCAGCAAACACTCTTTATACATTTCATAGACTCAGTGATCAAAAGTCGAATCTATTAAGTGTATATGTTATGTATGGGCAGCACAAAGTTGGGTACAGATTTGTGATTGCACACTCGATGCCCAACTCCACAACGAATCAGCATTTTGCAAGACAATTCGTTGGTGAATCCATTGGGTCAGATCGGTAACAATGCCCAGCCAATTAAATCAATGGATTATCAGCCAAAATGGCCATTCATTATGTAGTTGATTGTCAGTTTTTTTGTGTGCAGTCGCACATCTGTACCTACCTTTAAGGTGCATACACATGTGCGATCGCAGGGTCCAACTCATACTGCATGATGTGTTTGCCCAGCCGGTTCGCCCAATGATAGTGCCGTGTATGAGCACTTTGTCGGGTGAAATGGCCGTTGATGATCCGCCAGGATCGGGGAATGAGCCCTGGCGGAATGACATCTCCCTGTATGTTAGATATATAAATAGAACAGATTCAATAGATGGATTAGAAAAACAGATTACATAAATAAAATGATAGGATGGTAGATATATGCAGTCTGTTGACTATATTAAATAGATAAGTACCATAGTACTGTGATATAGATAAATACCATAGTACTGTGATATAGATAAGTACCATAGTACTGTGATATAGATAAGTACCATAGTACTGTAATATAGATAAGTACCATAGTACTGTGATATAGATAAATACCATAGTACTGTGATATAGATAAGTAACATAGTATAATACAAAAAAACAATATGACAATGTCCTAGCAACAATAATATGGGCCCACATCGTTTGAGTCCTCTATTAAAGTATAATTCATGTCTCACAACTTATTAAGGAGAAGCTTACTTATATTTGATAGTGGTCCGGGTGCCCTTTCCCCGGACCCTTCGCTTAACCCCCGGCTACTTTCGTAATATTGATGCTGAATGTCATATACGAATAATGCGTTTGTTCATAGTAACAACTACTCACCCGTCCATCTGGGTGGTCCAGGAGCTGCCAGCCCCGGACACTTCACTTCATCCGTATCCAATATCAGAAAACACCTCACCCCAATCATAGGCACCGGCGCACACCGGAAAAAGCAAGATCACTGTGGTGGTGTGATTAAGCAAACAGAATTTATTTAAGCCATGACATTTAAAAACAGGCTACACTCATGGCCTGCCGCGTTTCACACCTAACGGTCCTTACTCATAGTAACATAGTAACATAGTAACATAGTAATTAAGGTTGAATAAAGACATTCGTCCATCAAGTCCAACCTATTCCTCTCCTACTCTCCTAACTTGAAGATGAAACTTCTTTTCTTCCAACCTTAAAGGATGTCCACGAGTCCTCTGATATGACCTATTAGTGAACAATGCACCAGAGAGTTCACTGTATGGCCCATTAATATATTTGTATAAGGTTATCATGTCCCCACGCAACCGCCGCTTCTCCAATGTAAACAGCCCTAACTTGTCTAATCTGCCTGCATATTCAAGCCCCCCCATTCCCCTTATTAATTTAGTTGCCCTTCTCTGAACTGCCTCAATTTCCAAGATGTCCCTTTTGTATATGGGATTCCAAAACTGCACCGCATATTCCAAATGTGGCCTTACCAGTGCCTTGTAAAGAGGGAGAATAATATTTTTCTCTCTTGATTCCATTCCCCTCTTTATACAAGACAATATCTTGCTAGCTCTAGCTGTTGCTACCTGGCATTGTTTGCTACAGCTAAGTCTGTTATCTACCAGAACCCCCAAATCTTTTTCCATTTCAGATGCACTTAACACAGAGTTATTTATGGTGTAGGTGGCACAGGGATTATTAAATCCCAAATGCATCACCTTACATGTATCAACATTGAATCTCATCTGCCATTCTGCTGCCCATTTTGATAATCTATCTAGGTCTGCTTGCAGCACTTGCACATCATTGGAAGTTTCCAAAGCTCTGCATAATTTAGTGTCATCAGCAAACACAGAGACCTTGCTCTCAATGCCCCCTTCTAAGTCATTTATAAACAGATTAAACAGAAGCGGCCCCAGTACAGAACCCTGAGGAACTCTGCTTAGAACTTTAGCCCACATAGATTTAGCTCCATTAACCACCACTCTCTGTTTGCGGTCCAATAACCAGTTCTCTATCCATGAACAAATGTTTTCTTCAAGGCCAACAGTCCTCAGTTTATACATTAGTCGCCTATGTGGCACAGTATCAAAGGCTTTTGCAAAATCCAAATATACCACATCCACAGCTGTGCCTGAATCTAACTTCTTACTCACTTCTTCATAAAAACCAATTAAATTTGTCTGGCATGATCTATTTCTCATAAATCCATGCTGACTACTACTAATAAGATGATCTCTGGAGACAAAGTCAAGGATATGATCCCTTAACAAAGTTTCCATCACCTTCCCTACCACTGATGTTAGGCTTACAGGTCTATAGTTACCAGGCTGTGAACGACTACCTTTTTTGAATATTGGTATTACATTGGCTTTTTTCCAATCAAGCGGCACATCCCCAGACAAAAGCGAATCTGAAAAGATGAGACACAGTGGTCTTGCTAGAACTGAACTAAGCTCTTTTAAAATCCTAATGTCTGGCATGTTCTGGTTATGGGGGATTTTAACTACCCTGAAATAGATTGGAGTAATGGAACTGCCAGCACCTCAAAAGGTATAAAGTTCTTAAATTTCCTATATGAGCATTTTCTTTCACAGATGGTAGAAGTTCCTACTAGAAAGAATGCGTTGTTGGATCTGGTGATATCTAATAACCCAGAGCTCATTTTGGAGATGAAGGTAATGGGAAGCTTAGGGAATAGTGACCATGATATAGTGTCATTTAATATAGGTTGCAGAAAACTAAAGTGCACTGGCTTAACAAAAACTTTTAACTTTAGGAAAGCTAATTTTATGCTTTTAAAGGAATCGCTCCTGCTCATAGACTGGGGGGAACTGTTTCTAGGTAAAGATACTGACCAGATGTGGACCACTTTTAAAGGGATATTAAACTATAACATTTCCAAATCGGTACCTTTAGGAAACAAGTGTAAAAAAATTAGGTCCACTCCTGCATGGCTTAATGCTCAGGTAAAAAGGGAAATGGAAAAAAAGAAAAGGGCTTTTAAAATTTTGAAAGCAGAAGGCACAGAACAGGCTTACAGGGACTTCAAAAGTTGTAATAAAGAGTGCAAGAAAGCAATTAAACTAGCTAAAATAGAAAATGAAATACGGATTGCCGAACAAAGCAAGTCCAACCCCAAGATGTTTTTTAAGTATATAAATGGTAAAAAAAAATGAGGACTGAGAATGTGGGACCATTAAATAATGGAGCTGAGGTGGTTGTAGAGGATGCCGAAAAGGCTAATCTGCTAAACCGTTTTTTTACATCGGTTTTTACTGTTGAGAATCCTTACAGTAGGGATTGTAACAATGTGCAGGGAGGAAATGAAGAGTTTTCACATTGGATAACAGAGGATATGGAACGGAATCAATTAGACATACAAGGTTATATTTTGAGATGCACATTGCTCATTGATTTACAGTGATATTTTAAAATATATATGTGAGATTATGTATTTGCAGTTAATATGTATATTTCATCTGTCTTTTGTATACAGTTATCGTAATAAATGCATATATTGTGGGTGAGTTTGTGTCATTTTCTTTATTTCATGTTTATGGGTTGTTCTAGTTGGATAACCACTCCTCCGGAGTATGATGTAATAGGAAGGGGAGTGGTTTTACCTTTTTTAAACTAAAGCTCACTTGTGTTCAATGTGCCTATGAGTAAGGACCGTTAGGTGTGAAACGCGTCAGGCCATAAGTGTAGCCTATTTTTAAATGTCATGGCTTAAATAAATTCTGTGTGCTTAATCACACCACCACAGTGATCTTGCTTTTTCCGGTGTGCGCCTATGATTGGGGTGAGGTGTTTTCTGAAGTAACATAGTACTGTGATATAGATAAATACCATAGTACTGTGATATAGGTAAATACCATAGTACTGTGATATAGATTAATACCATAGTACTGTCATATAGATAAGTACCACAGTACTGTGGATAGTAGTAATATAAAAGCTAAAAACCTACATGTGTTTCACAAATAAATATAATAACAAAAGAACTCATCTCTCACAGATTACATAAGAACTATGGCAGACCAGTGTGAGCCACGTCACTAACCACATATTGCAGACCAGTGTGAGCCACGTCACTAACCACATATTGCAGAACAGTGTGAGCCACGTCACTAACCACATATTGCAGACAAGTGTGAGCCACACCAATACATTACAGACCAGTGGGAGGCACACCACTAACCACACATTGCAGACCAGTGGGAGGTACACCACTAACCACACATTGCAAACCAGTGTGAGCCATGCTACCAACCACACATTGCAGACCAGTGGGAGGTACACCACTAACCACACATTGCAGACCAGTGGGAGGTACACCACTAACCACACATTGCAAACCAGTGTGAGCCATGCTACCAACCACACATTGCAGACCAATGGGAGGTACACCACTACCCACACATTGCAGACCAGTGTGAGGCATGCCACTAACCACACATTGCAGACCAGTGGAAGGTACGCCACTAACCACACCTTGCAGACCTGTGTGAGCAATGCCATTAACAACACATTGCAGACCAGTGGAAGGTACGCTACTAACCACACGTTGCAGACCAGTGGGAGGCACACCACTAACCATACATTGCAGACCAGTGAGAGCCATGCCACTAACCACACATTGCAGAGCAATAAGAGGTACACCACTACCCACACATTGCAGACCAGTGTGAGCCATGCCACAAACCACACATTGCAGACCAGTGGAAGGTACGCCACTAACCATACATTGCAGACCAGGGGGAGGCACACCACTAACCATACATTGCAGACCAGTGTGAGCCATGCCACTAAGCACACATTGCAGACCAATGAGAGGTATGCCACTAAGCACACATTGCACACTAGTGTAAGCCACGCCACTAACCACACATTGCAGACCAGTGGAAGGTACGCCACTAACCACACATTGCAGACCAGTGGGAGGCACACCACTACCCATGCATTGCAGACCAGTGTGAGGCACGCCACTAACAACACATTGCAGACCAGTGGAAGGTACGCCACTAACCACACGTGCCGACAGTGATAGGTACGCCACTAACACAACGTTGCAGATCAAGTGAAGGTACGCCACTAACCACACGTTGCAGACCAGGGGAAGGTACGCCACTAACACACATTGCAGACCAGTGGAAGGTACGCTACTATCACACGTTGCAGAACCAGTGGAAGGTAAGCCACTAATAACACGTTGCAGACAGTGGAAGGTAAGCCACTACCCAACACGGTGCCATCGACCAGTGGAAGGTACGCCACTAACCACATGTTGCAGACCAGTGGAAGGTACGCCACTAACCACACGTGCCGACAGTGATAGGTACGCCACTAACACACGTTGCAGATCAGTGGAAGGTCGCCACTAACCACACGTTGCAGACCAGGGGAAGGTACGCCACTAACGACACATTGCAGACCAGTGGAAGGTACGCTACTAATCACACGTTGCAGAACAGTGGAAGGTAGCCACTAATACACGTTGCAGACAGTGGAAGGTAAGCCACTAACCACACGTGCAGACCAGTGGAAGATACGCCACTAACCACACTTTGCAGACCAGTGGAAGGTATGCCACTAACCACACGTTGCAGACCAGTGTAAGGTACGCCAGTAACCACACGTTGCAGACCAGTGGAAGGTACGCCACTAACCACACGTTGCAGACCAGTGGAAGGTACGCCACTAACCACACGTTGCAATCATGTGGAGAGGTACGCCACTAACCACACGTTGCAGACAGGGGAGGGTACGCCACTACACACATTGCAAACCATGGAAGGTACGCACTATCACACACACGTTGCAGACCAGTGGAAGGTACGCCTACCACACTTGCAGACCAGTGGAAGGTAGCCACTAACCACACGTTGCAGACCAGTGGAAGGTACGCCACTAACCACACTTTGCAGACCAGTGGAAGGTGCCACTAACCACACGTTGCAGACCAGTGAAGGTACGCCATTAACCACACGTTGCAGACCAGTGAAGGTACGCCACTAACCACTCGAGAAGTACGCAGCGACGTTGCAGACCAGTGGAAGGTACGCCACTAACCACACGTTGCAGACCAGTGATAGGTACGCCACTAACCACACGTTGCAGATCAGTGGAAGGTACGCCACTAACCACACGTTGCAGAGCAGGGGAAGGTACGCCACTAACCACACATTGCAGACCAGTGGAAGGTACGCTACTAATCACACGTTGCAGACCAGTGGAAGGTACGCCACTAATCACACGTTGCAGACCAGTGGAAGGTACGCCACTAACCACACGTTGCACTGCAACATGTGGTTAGTGGCGTACCTTCCACTGGTCTGCAAAGTGTGGCTAGTGGCGTACCTTCCACTGGTCTGCAACGTGTGGTTAGTGGCGTACCTTCCCGGGTCTGCAACGTGTGATTAGTGGCGTACCTTCCACGGTGCGCTGCAACGTGTGATTAGTAGCGTACTTCCACTGGTCTGCATGTGTGGTTAGTGGCGTACCTTCCCCTGCTCTGCAACGTGTGGTTAGTGGCGTACCTTCCACTGATCTGCAACGTGTGGTTAGTGGCGTACCTATCACTGGTCTGCAACTGTTGGTTAGTGGCGTACCTTCCACTGGTCTGCAACGTGTGGTTAGTGGCGTACCTTCCACTGGTCTGCAACGTGTGGTTAGTGGCGTACCTTCCACTGGTCTGCAACGTGTGGTTAGTGGCGTACCTTCCACTGGTCTGCAACGTGTGGTTACTGGCGTACCTTACCCTGGTCTGCAACGTGTGTTAGTGGCATACCTTCCACTGGTCTGCAAAGTGTGGTTAGTGGCGTATCTTCCACTGTCTGCAACGTGTGGTTAGTGGCTTACCTTCCACTGGTCTGCAACGTGTGATTAGTGGGTACCTTCCACTGGTCTGCAACTGTGTGATTAGTAGCGTACCTTCCACTGGTCTGCAATGTGTCGTTAGTGGCGTACCTTCCCCTGGTCTGCAACGTGTGGTTAGTGGCGTCCCTTCCACTGATCTGCAACGTGTGGTTAGTGGCGTACCTATCACTGGTCTGCAACGTGTGGTTAGTGGCGTACCTTCCACTGGTCTGCAACATGTGGTGTGGCGTACCTTCCACTGGTCTGCAACGTGTGTTAGTGGCGTACCTTCCACTGGTCTGCAACGTGTGGTTAGGGGCGTACCTTCCACTGGTCTGCAACGTGTGGTTACTGGCGTACCTTCCACTGGTCTGCAACGTGTGGTTAGTGGAGTACCTTCCACTGGTCTGCAACGTGTGGTTAGTGGCGTACCTTCCACTGGTCTGCAATGTGTTGTTAGTGGCGTGCCTCACACTGGTCTGCAATGCATGGGTAGTGGTGTGCCTCCCACTGGTCTGCAATGTGTGGTAGTGGCGTACCTTCCACTGGTCTGCAATGTGTGTGTGTGCGTGGCTTACACTAGTGTGCAATGTGTGCTTAGTGCCTACCTCTCATTGGTCTGCAATGTGTGCTTAGTGGCATGGCTCACACTGGTCTGCAATGTTGGTTAGTGGTGTGCCTCCCCCTGGTCTGCAATGTATGGTTAGTGGCTTACCTTCCACTGGTCTGCAATGTGTGGTTTGTGGCATGGCTCACACTGGTCTGCAATGTGTGGTAGTGGTGTACCTCTTATTGCTCTGCAATGTGTGGTTAGTGGCATGGCTCTCACTGGTCTGCAATGTATGGTTAGTGGTGTGCCTCCCACTGGTCTGCAACGTGTGGTTAGTAGCGTACCTTCCACTGGTCTGCAATGTGTTGTGTTCAGTAGTAACAACCCTTTCAGTAGTAACATCCCTTTCAGTAGTAACAACCCTTTCAGTAGTAACAACCCTTTCAGTAGTAACAACCCTTTCAGTAGTAACAACCCTTTCAGTAGTAACAACCCTTTCAGTAGTAACAACCCTTTCAGTAGTAACATCCCTTTCAGTAGTAACAACCCTTTCAGTAGTGAATGAGAACCTTCACAGCATCTATGTAACAATCTTTGTAACAGTCTATGTGACAGTCATATAACAGTCTATGTAACAATCTTTGTAACAGTCATGTGACAGTCTATGTGACAGTCTATGTAACAGTCTATATAACGTCTATGTAACAGTCTATGAACAATCTATGTAACAGTCTATGTAACAATCTGTTTAACAGTAACAGTCTATGTAACAATCTATATAACGGTCTATGTAACAGTCTATGTAACAATCTATAGACACCAGGAAAGGTAGAACAGCACACTGCACTGAGAAGGCAAAAAGGGGGGATTCCAGGCACCCTTTAACACGCCCCTGCTGTTCTGATGTCATATGTACTTGGTAATATTATCTAAATATACTGTAAATTGTGATTATAATAAAAATACATGTCATTTATGAATAGGTTAAGTCTCTATGTATGAAATCGAGTAGCATATACATGTTTATTGTTTAATAAAAGCACAGACTGCTTCTCTGCATATTATATGAATATATTATTATATATTATTATTATTATTATTACAATGTAAATCGTCAAATTTAGAAGAGATTTTGATGCTTTATAAACATCTCCTGCATTAAACCTAACTTAATACATACGTACTATTTAATAAAGGTGCAAGTTTGCCTCAGCCAATCAGAGATATATTTTTACGCACTATTACATTTAGAAAACATTTGATAACATCTAGTGGTAAATTAGTTAACTAATTATTGCACTGCGGGAACCTGGAAGGGAAATATTTATCGCAGTATAATAGAATCCAAGCCGTGCTAATATACAAGGATCTGATACCCTCTATTTCTTGGTAGGAGCTTGGCAGGAAAGAATGGCTTGGCTGTGTTTCTACATGAATTTTTACATGGGTCCTGACTAGGAAACCAAAATATGGAACTTTCATCTAACAATAGCTCTCCCTGGATGTAGTTTTCAGGAACTGCATTCAACAATGAAAGCAATATGGCAGCTCAACTAAAGTCCACATGCATTTTTTCAGCAGGTTTAACGAATAATCAGGGAGATTCATAAAAGTTCTTATCGTTTAAAATGGTGCTAATTTTGCCCAACCAATCAAATCTTATTTAACATTTGAAAGCTAATATCTGACTGGTTGATGCAAAATTAGCACCATTTTAAACAATAAGAACTTTATGAATAACCCTGAATATTTTTCACCTAAAAGGCTGTTTTTATGGTTTTTATATTAACTGTGAGTGCGTATAATTAAATTTCCAGTATACATTATGTGTGCACAGCATAAATAGAGATTTTTTACATAAAAGGTTTTAAAGAACTGTGCAAAATGTATTTTTAAAAGAAAGAAAAATCTAGGATTAACTGATAATAAAATGGTAGGTAGATCTATAATACAGTCAAAAGCACACAAATATACTAGTTTACGATTAAGTGTTAAAGGTTAGTTACTGTGAAAGCATCGAAAACCTTGGTATCCGCAAGTTCGCTCAACAGATAGTCCTTCTAGCAATTAGACAAACCATCACAAGGCTGTTTTGTGGGTAATAATTGTGCAGGAAATGATAGATCAGGTTTGTACTCTAGTGAACCTGTCCGGGGTCAAGTCAAACGCAACGAATTTCTAAAACACCAACAAGGAGTGAAAGAAAAATAATAGACAATGCGACACAATGAAATTACTCTATTTGATGTGAATATACTGTAAGCACTGCAATACGCAGATAGTGGCGTAGCTCACACTGGTCTGCAATGTGTGGTTAGTGGTGTGCCCGCACTG
The DNA here is from genome assembly GCA_019447015.1 of Hymenochirus boettgeri. NCBI lineage: Eukaryota > Metazoa > Chordata > Amphibia > Anura > Pipidae > Hymenochirus > Hymenochirus boettgeri. The sequence goes on from CM033477.1 coordinate 136,196,979, forward strand.
GTCTGCAATGTGTGGTTAGTGGCGTACCTTCCACTAGTCTGCAATGTGTGGATAGTGGCATGGCTCACACTGGTCTTCAATGTTGGTTAGTGGTGTGCCTCCCACTGGTCTGCAATGTGTGGTTAGTAGCGTACCTTCCACTGGTCTGCAATGTGTGGTTAGTAGCGTACCTTCCACTGGTCTGCAACGTGTGATAATGGCGTACCTTCCCCTGTCTGCAACGTGTGGTTAGTGGCGTACCTTCCACTGGTCTGCAACATGTGGTTAGTGGCGTACCTTCCACTGGTCTGCAAAGTGTGGCTAGTGGCGTACCTTCCACTGGTCTGCAACGTGTGGTTAGTGGCGTACCTTCCACTGGTCTGCAACGTGTGATTAGTGGCGTACCTTCCACTGGTCTGCAACGTGTGATTAGTAGCGTACCTTCCACTGGTCTGCAATGTGTGGTTAGTGGCGTACCTTCCCCTGCTCTGCAACGTGTGGTTAGTGGCGTACCTTCCACTGATCTGCAACGTGTGGTTAGTGGCGTACCTATCACTGGTCTGCAACGGTGGTTAGTGGCGTACCTTCCACTGGTCTGCAACGTGTGGTTAGTGGCGTACCTTCCATGGTTCTGCAACGTGTGGTTAGTGGCGTACCTTCCACTGGTCTGCAAGTGTGGTAGTGGCGTACCTTCCACTGGTCTGCACGTGTGGTTACTGGCGTACCTTACACTGGTCTGCAACGTGTGGTTAGTGGATACCTTCCACTGGTCTGCAAATTGCAGACCAGTGGAAGGTACGCCACTAACCACACGTTGCAGACCAGGGGAAGGTACGCCATTAATCACACGTTGCAGACCAGTGGAAGGTACGCTACTAACCACACATTGCAGACCAGTGGAAGGTACGCTACTAACCACACATTGCAGACCAGTGGGAGGCACACCACTAACCACACATTGAAGACCAGTGTGAGCCATGCCACTATCCACACATTGCAGACTAGTGGAAGGTACGCCACTAACCACACATTGCAGACCAGTGCGGGGCACACCACTAACCACACATTGCAGACCAGTGTGAGCTACGCCACTATCTGCGTATTGCAGTGCTTACAGTATATTCACATCAAATAATGAGTAATTTCATTGTGTCGCATTGTCTATTATTTTTCTTTCACTCCTTGTTGGTGTTTTAGAAATTCGTTGCGTTTGACTTGACCCCGGACAGGTTCACTAGAGTACAAACCTGATCTATCATTTCCTGCACAATTATTACCCACAAAACAGCCTTGTGATGGTTTGTCTAATTGCTAGAAGGACTATCTGTTGAGCGAACTTGCGGATACCAAGGTTTTCGATGCTTTCACAGTAACTAACCTTTAACACTCTGTAAACTAGTATAAATTTGTGTGCTTTTGACTGTATTTATAGATCTACCTACCATTTATATTATCAGTTAATCCTAGATTTTTCTTTCTTTTAAGAAATACATTTTGCACAGTTCTTTAAAACCTTTTATGTAAAAAAATCTCTATTTATGCTGTGCACACATAATGTATACTGGAAATTTAATTATACGCACTCACAGTTAAATATAAAAACCATAAAAACAGCCTTTTAGGTGAAAAATATTCAGGGTTATTCAATAAAAGTTCTTATTGTTTAAAATGGTGCTAATTTTGCATCAACCAGTCAGATATTAGCTTTCAAATGTTAAATAAGATTTGATTGGTTGGGGCAAAATTAGCACCATTTTAAACGATAAGAACTTTTATTGAATCTCCCTGATTATTCGTTAAACCTGCTGAAAAAATGCATGTGGACTTTAGTTGAGCTGCCATATTGCTTTCATTGTTGAATGCAGTTCCTGAAAACTACATCCAGGGAGAGCTATTGTTAGATGAAAGTTCCATATTTTGGTTTCCTAGTCAGGACCCATGTAAAAATTCATGTAGAAACACAGCCAAGCCATTCTTTCCTGCCAAGCTCCTACCAAGAAATAGAGGGTATCAGATCCTTGTATATTAGCACGGCTTGGATTCTATTATACTGCGATAAAATAATTTCCCTTCCAGGTTCCCGCAGTGCAATAATTAGTTAACTTAATTTACCAACTAGATGTTATCAAATGTTTTCTAAATGTAATAGATGCGTAAAAATATATCATCTGATTGGCTGAGGCAAACTTGCACCTTTATTAAATATGTACGTATGTATTAAGTTAGGTTTAATGCAGAGGGAGATGTTTATAAAGCATCAAAATCTCTTCTAAATTTGACGATTTACATTGTAATAATAATAATAATAATAAATAATAATAATATATTCATATAATATGCAGAGAAGCAGTCTGTGCTTTTATTAAACAATAAACATGTATATGCTACTCGATTTCATACATAGAGACTTAAACCTATTCATAAATGACATGTATTTTTATTATAATCACAATTTACAGTATATTTAGATAATATTACCAAGTACATATGACATCAGAACAGCAGGGGCGTGTTAAAGGGTGCCTGGAATCCCCCCTTTTTGCCTTCTCAGTGCAGTGTGCTGTTCTACCTTTCCTGGTGTCTATAGATTGTTACATAGACTGTTACATAGACCGTTATATAGATTGTTACATAGACTGTTACTGTTAAACAGATTGTTACATAGACTGTTACATAGATTGTTACATAGACTGTTACATAGACTGTTATATAGACTGTTACATAGACTGTCACATAGACTGTCACATAGACTGTTACAAAGATTGTTACATAGACTGTTATATAGACTGTCACATAGACTGTTACAAAGATTGTTACATAGATGCTTGTGAAGGTTCTCATTCATCCAGGTCATGGTATATCTGTTGTATTCAATTAGATCAACTGGACTTGAAGTTTAGTTCTTGAAGACGTTTCGCTAGTCATCTGACTGGCTTTCTCAATTCAGAATGACTTGTACAAGAATCTGTGGCAATTTTGTACCCTGGAAAATCCCAATTAGCATATCACAGCCAAGTGTTAATTGCATACTGGCTAAGAGGTGTTATAGGAACGCTCAGGGTAAGGTGTCAAAACAGCATTGTACATGGCAGACAGTTGGTGTCAAACCCCCCCACCTCTATTTAGGCTTGGTTTCTTTATTTTCACATAAATGGCCTCCTTAACACCTCTCTTGAACCAGTCACGTTCCTTTGCCAATATGTTAACATTACAATCTTCAAAGGTATGTCCTTTATCCTTAAGATGCAGGTACACGGCTGAGTCCTGACCCGAGGAATTGACTCTTCTGTGCTGGGCCATACGTTGATGCAGTTGCTGTTTGGTCTCCCCCACATACAAATCAGAGCATTCTTCACTGCACTGCACTGCATATATGATGTCGCTTTTCTTGTGTTTCGGTATTGGGTCTTTCGGATGTACCAATTGCTGCCTCAGTGTGTTGTTCGGTTTAAAGCAGACAGGGATACGGTGTTTTTTGAAAATTCTTCTTAATTTCTCGGAGACCCCTGCTACATATGGGATGACCATGTTCTTTCTCCTGTCTTGCTTTTCTCCTTCAATGTTGGTATTCGTGTTCTTTTCTTTTTTTCTACTTCTTTGACAAAGGCCCAGTCTGGATATCCACAAGTTTTAAGGGCTCCTCTGACATGTTTCATTTCTTTAGCCTTCGCCTCTGTGCTAGTAGGGATGTTCTCAGCTCTGTGTTGCAGGGTTCTGATGACACCCAGCTTGTGATCTAAAGGGTGGTGGGAGTCAAACATCAAATACTGATCTGTGTGTGTTGATTTTCTGTAAACCTCTACTTCCAGTTTACCATTTTCCTTAACTTCTACCAAGCAGTCCAAGAAAGCCAGTTTGTTGTTTTGTACCTCTTCCCTTGTAAATTTGATGATTTGGTCTACCGCATTGATGTGTTCTGTGAAAGCTTGTACTTCCTTCTGGTGGATTTTAACCAAGGTGTCATCCACATATCTGAACCAGTGGCTGGGTGCTATGCCCTTAAAGGTATTAAGCGCCTGCTTTTCTACCTCCTCCATGTAAAGGTTGGCCACAATAGGTGAAACATAGCACATCCGTGTTTTTGCTTATAGAACTTATCCCTGTATTTGAAATAGGTGGTATTCAGGCACAAGTCCAGTAAGGAACACACCTGTTCTGGGTTGAAACACAAGAAAAGCGACATCATATACGCAGTGCAGTGCAGTGAAGAATGCTCTGATTTGTATGTGGGGGAGACCAAACAGCAACTGCATCAACGTATGGCCCAGCACAGAAGAGCCAATTCCTCGGGTCAGGACTCAGCTGTGTACCTGCATCTTAAGGATAAAGGACATACCTTTGAAGATTGTAATGTTAACATGTTGGCAAAGGAACGTGACTGGTTCAAGAGAGGTATTAAGGAGGCCATTTATGTGAAAATAAAGAAACCAAGCCTAAATAGAGGTGGGGGGGGGGCTCGACACCAACTGTCTGCCATGTACAATGCTGTTTTGACACCTTACTCTGGGCGTTCCTATAACACCTCTTAGCCACTATCCAATCACGCCCTTAACACTTGGCTGTGATATGCTAATTGGGATTTTCCAGGGTACATAATTGCCAAAGATTCTTGTACAAGTCATTCTGAATTGAGAAAGCCAGTCGGATGACTAGCGAAACGTCTTCAAGAACTAAACTTCAAGTCAAGTTGATCTAATTGAATACAACAGATATTGTTACATAGACTGTTACATAGATTGTTACATAGACTGTTACATAGATTGTTACATAGACTGTTACATAGATTATCATATAGACTGTTATATAGACTGTTACAAAGATTGTTACATAGACTGTTACATAGACTGTTATATATATTGTTACATAGACTGTTACATAGACTGTTACATAGACCATTATATAGATTGTTACATAGACTGTTACTGTTAAACAGACTGTTACATAGACTGTTACATAGATTGTCACATAGACGGTCACATAGACTGTTACATAGATTGTCACATAGACTGTTACATAGATTGTCACATAGACTGTTACATAGATTGTTACATAGATTGTTTCATAGACTGTTACATAGATTGTCACATAGACTGTTACATAGAGATCTGTATCAACATTAACCCTGCAGCTGCCTGCTGTGATTGCTGAGACTGGGTTTATATTCAGTACTTACTGTACCTACTACACTGTGATGGAGCTTAGTGATCAGGAAGAGAGACATTAAGAAATCCTGGAGGTAGTTGTATAATGATTGTCAACATCATATTATGTATGTATTATATATACACAAGAGTGATTGTTCTATATATTCTTTATAAACAATGATTGTTCAATGTGCCCACACATGGTCCAATGTTATTGTCTCTTGTAGTAAGGGGAACCATTACTCTGACTTTGAAAGACATTAATGATAACGAAGTGCAAATGGGTATTTCTCAGTATAACAGAACTTTCATCCCCAGCATTCACCAATATCATCGGTTGCAGCAAATGTCTCCTATGGACCGCACAATCGTTGGTGATTTACCGTCATGTCCGATCACACGCTCAGATTTTTCGGCCCAACCAGTCAATGCAAAGAAATATCAATCAGTTATGGAAAAAAATCTGCTTGTGTGCACCCAGCCCAGATTTAATAAATATACATTATAACAAAATTAAAGGGGATATCTGTGTTGGCACGATAATTAATTATGGCCAGTAGAGAATGTATGTAATATTCCATAAGTAGTAGGATATATGGATGTATTTGGTCATGGACTCCTACTGGGCTTGTTTAGTGTTTGCCCCTGTACAGAATGCTTTAAAACAATGTAACACACAGACACATCTAACTTCTCTGTATGTAATAACGTATCTCGCTTATTGCATTCCTTAATGTTACACCATGTGACTTGTTCAGTATTTTAAAGACCCACAAAGACAGCCCAAGCTTTCAGCTGCTATAGCCCTGCCTGGCCCATTAGTATTTCTTTCATCTCATGTCACATTCATTTGTTAATAGTAATCCACAGCAGTGTGAAACTCAGCATGGAATTTCTACAAAAGAACTTGGGGATTTTAATTCATATGAAAGTAACACCAATTAGACAGGAAGTTCAGAACTGAAGACAGATTTCAAAGGCCAGTGCAACGCAATATAATAAAACAAGGGAAATGGAACTAAAGATACAATATTCACTGCGTATAACTATATACATATACCCTATACGAAACTTATGGTGGCCATAGAGGTAGCATTCAATATCCAGTTTCAAACAATAATCTCCCAATGTATGGTGTCTGCCAATTAAATCGGCCCGGCCTAAATAAATTTGATTGCACTGACCAAATTTCATGCGATCAATGTTATTACCAGTGAATAGAAGCTCAGGATCCAATGCATATCAGAATGTCAACTTTGCTTAATGACTTCAAGCATGGAAAATAGATTAGTTCACTAAGAAGCAAAGGGGCCTATTAACAGAGAGAGCTGTATGTACGGCTAACTCATAGAGTCAGGGTGGGCACGCCCATGAAGCAGGGTGAAAATCCTGCTCAGGGTGTGGTGATCTCTTCTAAGAGAAGTCAATTATGGCCACCACCTTCTATTGAAAGGGGAGCAGCACCAGACGCAATCTGCTCCTGGCACCAGTGCTACAGTGCAGAGATCATGACTTTATATTGCGTTTGCGGCAGTTTTTTGCACATATAAATGCTAGGAAATAGCTGGTGTTAAAGTCATTCTGGTGGTAGGGGGAGGAGTGATTATGTCTCTCTGTAAATAGGTTCCTCAATGAGCAAAACAATTGCAAGCCACACACTTAAAATGAAGCAATAATACTATGATGGAAAGACTTGCTTAGTGCAGAGTATAGACATGGACCAATAACAATAGTGAAGTCACCTTGCAGATCTGTTTTATATATAGAAAAGAAATCAAGCTGCAGGCACTTGCTTTTAAATGGTCATTGAACTCATTACAGAGATGTCACCAGGGACAGCTATTATTTTCTCTTTTATACTATTCCCTATAATAGTCATTCTTTAAAGGGCAACTGTTGTCTCCAAACAAGTTAGGGTTCAATATAAAGTCTTTCCTTTACAATGAGCCCTGAATCACATCTCTGGCTGCAGCCAGTGAGAATGTTTAAACTTCCTACTAAATAGCTTTAGCGGCATAACCTGACCTCATCTGCTCCTCCCCTCCAACCCAGGGACAGAGCATGCTCACTTAAGAGTTAGGGGGAGAGGCGATCTCGTCCGTAAAGGGATCAAAATGCGTTAAACCCACTCTTCCCAATGTTATATCAGGTTAGCGGGGGTTTAACTCATTATTTGCAGGGCCTGTGTCATTTCTGATTAACAGCACAGGCGCAGATGCAAAAAGCATTTGTTTTTGCGCTACTTAATATAGCGAAAATGACCATCTTTAAAACACAGACAAACCCTTAGCGCTCCATACCTTCCTGGTTCCTGCATTGAGGTACAGTAGCTCATGAGGTAGCTAAGTGAGTACTCCAGTGCGAGAACCCGGAAGGAAAAGGAGCACGGAAGGTAAGTACTGCATGTGCCCTTAATGCTGGGAAAGACAGGAACTACCTGCAAAGAAAAAAAAAATTAACAGTTGAGAGGGGGGGGGGTCCTATTAATGTGGGCAGAGGATGATCACTTGACTATTATTATTATACGGTTATTTAACCATAACTTATTTGGATACCACAGTTGCCCTGTAAAGGGGAAGTTCAGTGTAAAAAAAGAAAAACAGTATTTTCCATCCCAATGACCATAACCTGCCCATTCAGGATTTTGTCTGTGTATAAATAAATGCTTCCGAAATACTGACTTCCTGTTTGCAGGACCCCTAATAGAGACAGTTATGGTCTTGCCCTTGACCCAGCGCCTGGGTTGATACAGTTGCTCAGTAGAGATCTGAGCAGGTTTGACCCAATAGACAATCAGTAGAAATTACTGTTAGGAACATTCCGAGGATGTGGTGCATTCTGGGAATGTTAGAACCTGAAATGTCAGCTCACTAATGTCAACAGCAGGGAATAGCAAAGGGTATAAATTCAACTGATTTTCAAAACGGAAAAAAATATGTAGAATTTGATATTTTCCTCTGAACTTTCCCTTTAATGCTAGAATTAACTAAAAGTATTTTAATTTTAAGAGAGTTGTTTAAAAAGGTCAACAGGCCCTATAGATAATGTAAGGCTGTGGTTCTCAATTTGTTTCAGACCATGGCACACATGTTGCACTTATATTGTATTTTATGCACTTTACATTACAGTTTTATTGTAAAAAATATGTCATCAATGTAGTGTAAAGTTAAACTACATTCTCTCTGAAGGTACACCAGTGTGCCCCAAAACAGCCTTTGACAAACCCTGCTGATTGATCCAATAAATGGTGCAAATGTTTGCTAATAATCTAAAGCAACCAATCCGATGTTACTTAACTGTACAACCACTTAAAAGCTAACATCTGATTGGTTGCTGCAAATAGCATGGGCAAACTTTACTGCATCAGTCCCTTGGTTGCACAGGGAGATTCAATAAAAGTTATTCAGGGTTATTCAATAAAAGCTCTTATCGTTTAAAATGGTGCTAATTTTGCCCCAACCAATCAGATGTTAGCTTTTAAATGTTACATAAGATCTGACTGGTAGGTGCAAAATTAGCACCATTTTTAACAATAAGAACTTTTATTCAATCTCCCTGATAATCTTTAAAAATGGTGCTAATTTTGCCCCAACCAATCAGATGTTAGTTTTTTATATGTTAAATAAGATCTGATTAGTTGGAGCAAAATTAGCACCATTTTAATGATAAGAACTTTTATTCAATCTCCCTGATGTGTCTAATCCCAAAACATTTAGATCTAGGAACACACTAAGCACCCACTCTGCCAGATGCTCACATATTGAGGGCTTTATAGCCTTTTTCCAGTGGAATCTGCCATGTTAAAACCAATGTGTATACACACTTGCACGTTCCTTTCTAGAGTAAACTCACATTGAGTCATCACTGGTCACCATAGTAACGCTTAATGTGACTGTAGTGTATAAAATGGATTTCAGCTGCTTACAGAACCTCATGTAAACACATTACATCATCTTTCACACGGTAAAAAAATATTAGTTTATATTGTATGGAAGACTATACATGTCAACATCCCTTCCATTCTGCATTACCCACCAAGAATTGATTTAAAGGCTTACCTGCACATGCCTGACATCCCACCCATTTTGACAATAGGCATGCATGCAGATGGGAGACATCCCACCCATTTTGACAATAGGCATGCATGCAGATGGGAGAAAAATATTCAGGAAATAATAAGCACTGGTGTTGTACTCTGTACGGTTTAAAAGACTAAAATACAAATACAAGGAACAGCAGCTCTGCCATAAGCCTTTCTGTTAGAGAGATCAACTTGTGGTCTCCCAGATTTCGATAGAAGATGCAGAATGAAATTCAAACATAAACTGGACCTTCTTGCAATGTTAAACTACCAGGGAAATGGATCCAAAATGGAAAGAATAGCCCTGAAATAAATGGCAGCTATCTGGGCCTTTTCAGTATTTCTTTTGACCAGAAGTAAAGTAATTAAGTAAAGATATTAAAGAATGGATGTGCCTTGAAACATGGGGGATAATATGGCCTCTCTCCATAGAGTTTACAGAAACTTCTTTCCCATGCAGTATTGCTGGGATGAGAAGTGCGAGGACATATTAGTAATTTCATTGGTTTCAAATCCACATTATTTTTACAATTGGACACAAACTTTCAGGTTGTATAAGAGACTATCTGCAGACATCTTTGAACGATCATCAATATACCACCTGCCGTTCGTATCGTCTATGGATACTATAGGTTGTACTTAGGGTTTGTCTTTTAATAAACCACATCCAACCCAACTACTGGTGTTCTCAACCCATACTTCCTGGACTGGAGATTAAGGTGCCTGTCCAAATGCTAGATCATGGATGGAATACAGCCACACGCATCTATTTCAATGTACTGGTTTGAGACCGTTGTTGGAAAATGTTGTTTTTCTTTGAGTTTCAGCAAGTCTCTGTCTTATGTTCACTAAGTAGAGTATGCTCAGTAAGAAGAGTTGCTCAGTAAGTAGAGTATGTTCAGTATGTAGAGCATGCTCAGTAAGTAGAGCATGCTCAATAAGTAGAGCATGCTCAGTAAGTAGAGCATGCTCAGTAAGTAGAGCATGCTCAGTAAGTAGAGATGCTCAGTAAGTAGAGCATGCTCAACAAGTAGAGCATGCTCAGTAAGTAGAGCATGCTCAGTAAGTAGAGCATGCTCAGTAAGTAGAGATGCTCAGTAAGTAGAGCATGCTCAGTAAGTAGAGCATGCTCAGTAAGTAGAGCATGCTCAGTAAGTAGAGCATTCTCAGTAAGTAGAGCATGCTCAGTAAGTAGAGCATGCTCAGTAAGTAGAGATGCTCAGTAAGTAGAGCATTCTCAGTAAGTAGAGCATTCTCAGTAAGTAGAGCATTCTCAGTAAGTAGAGCATGCTCAGTAAGTAGAGATGCTCAGTAAGTAGAGCATTCTCAGTAAGTAGAGCATTCTCAGTAAGTAGAGCATGCTCAGTAAGTACGTTTCCTGAAACGATTAGTACAGAAACCATGCATTTGCTAGCGCCGCATGTTTGCCGGCCTGATCTTTTTTTTTCACCAGAAAAACGAAAAAAGTTTAAAATATTTGAGCGATTCCATTGAAATTACCAAACGCACTTGGAATATCTTGCCCTATTTATCTATTTGTTGGACTGGTTATTAGATAATTGCTTCAAATAACATTTATTCTAACGTCCATTAAACAGACAGGCTACTTGCAAGGCGAGTAGCCTGTGCATGTACTACGGGAAGAGATTGGTAGAACAATGCTCTTGCTCAATGACATCATTAAGCGTTCATCCTGCAGGTGATGAGTCAGACAGATGCCTTTTAGTTACATTTCCCCGGTAGTTGTTTCTGCTGCCAGTGTGAACAGAGCATTAGACATCTGAATGAAATAAAAGGCTCTTAAGAAGAACTTAGTGTTATTCTTAATTAGAAGTATTGACTTTAAATGATTTTTTACTGTTGTGAGGCAATGCTAGATTACAGTAGAGAGAAATGAATACCTTCCACTCTTTCCAATACAAGGAATTGTTTATCTCCGTGTAACCTTTCTGACTCAATGTTTGGTTTACACTCAGGCCTGGTACCCATCGGTCAACCAGAGCTTGAAATTCCCAATTGTACTGATAATGATACCAAGAATCCCTCAGCGTATTAAGAAAAAAAAAACAGTAACATAATTGTTAGTACCAGTAGTTAATACCAAAATGTAAAAACACGTTCTTCATCTACATTCGTGTAGCAATGGAAAACGTAGCCAACATTTTAGACATGATCAGCCAAAATATCAGGGAGTTTTCTAAATTGAATCTAGTGCATAGTAGAGATGGGATCCGGGTAGACTTGCGCCTGGAGCCGACACGGAACCCTCGTCGGATCATGATTTCTGGACTTCAAAGCCTATTTTCTATAAACGACACGTTCAAGGTTATTCAATAATCCCTCGAACATTTGATTTATATTCAAAAATTTGTTCCATTTCGGATCTCAGCATTTCCCCAAAGTCCGGGAATCCGAAAACAGAACAAAACTGTTGAGTTTCGGCCATCCTAGCGCATAGCAATGCGTTCTACAGATCGCAGGCAGGATGTTACACTTCTGGAGCTGTGGTGTAGCACAAAAAAGCTTGGTCCCCTTTAGCCCCACCCATGAACAAGACCACCCCAACCACACCCATTTTCTTTCTTTTGGGAAAGAAAATAGACTAGGGGGTGGAGGGGTGGGGGGAGATGACAGCCGCCCCTCCAACCACAGGCAGGTGGTGCGCTCGGTGCCTAATGATAATCTGGACCTGGTTCTCTAAGATGTTATTTTACGTACACACACTAATTGTGGTGCAAATTCCCAGCACCCCTTTAAAGTTAAAGGCCAACACTATGGAGGACTATTGTAAAAAGATTAAGGATCTGTATTAAAATATAACATACAAGTTTGTTGCCATGAGCACCAATCCCTGTGAACCTAAAGACATGAGAATAGAGAAATAAGTGGATGTGCACACAGAGCAGGAATTATCAGATATCCATAATAAAATACTACATAAATTCACTTGTCTTGTTAGTGTCTCCATTCCCCTTTATTGTATTTTCCACCTGGGGTGATGAGACTGGGCTGCACCGTATCCAACCATTGAGCGCAGAGCAATGTCTTTGTTTATGATGGGAGGAATTTCTCAATGTTTGGGAAAAATCATTTTCCAGCTTTAAACCACGAATACCTCATTATACAGAATAAAGTGACAAGCACAATGATAATCAACCGCAAATCAATATTCACATATTTATAACGCTGGTTGGAAGAAAAGAAAATCTCATTCACTTTAATTCCCACATGCACTTATGGTTCCATTTACAACACACACATTACATAATGCAGGCAAGAATTGTATTTTGTGGGACAACGATGCTTTCATTTCATTGACATGACCCGTAGTGAAAAGAACTATTTCATTACATGACTGTATGTTTTATCGTTCCAAAAGTGCAGTAAGACCATATGATCAGGAAATAACAAATATAATGTATTTTATTGGTTAGTCTAGGTTGGTAATCATCGGGGTGGCAAACTGACCCCATAGTTTTACTAGAAAACTAAAGGCAAGTTCAGTCATTATAAACAGCCAAGACTACTAAACAACAATAATAAAGGAGTGCCAAGGCTTTTGTGTACAAATAATATTGTTATCTGTGACCTACATTAGGAAATCTTTGTTGACTTCCCCCCCCCCCTTTTTTTATTATACTATAGAGTAGCAAGAAGGTTGTCGTCATAAGTTCGTTGGCTCTCTACAATCAAGCAGGTAACAGCTATGGGGGCCACCATAGCGTTAACACTTTATGTGATTTGATGGCTACATATTGGGAGATTTAGTGGGTTTCTGCTTTGTCCCATCTGATTGAATTACTGTGAAGCTGTTCCCTGTAAGATATCAATCATTTTACCAAACTAACAAAAAAACACTCCCGTCACACACCACACCTGTCAAAGGTAAGCACAGCCCCCATATCTGCCACAATCTCTTCCTTTATGTAGCATGTGAAAATTCATGCCAGCATGTCAATAACTAAATGAAGCATACTGGGACATAGCAGCATGTAAAGCTCATTTACATTTTGCAATCTATATTTTGCTGTCTTTATTTGGACTCTGAAATATCTCACATTTAGAACATATAATCAATGAATTGGGTTCCTTGAGCCTGATTCTGTTCGTAGTGAAAATAGCTACAATTAACTCAAACAACCTTAGATGACTTTGAAAACAATTTTCTATGATATAAAAGAATAATAATCAATCAATTTCTTCCCATAAACCTCCATCCCGTACAATACCGTGGGAGATAATGATATCAAATTAGAGGAGAGCCAGCTCTTCAATGTTAGGTTTACAATGCAATTGTTTCATATAAAACACAGGAAGTGAATCACTGCAACATTAGCAAACAGCCAATATCACAACAATATTATCTAACAAAATAATTTGCAATTCTTCCAGAGTTCACCCATTCTGCAAGAATCCTGGGGAACATTTCAAAGGCAATTCATTCCTTAATAGACAGATTAGGCGGGCCATACAGAAACAAATTATACCTCCAATGTTCAACAGACGTCCAACCAAACCGCTGGCACAATGCCAGGGTGAGGAACGTTGCTGGAAACATCAGGAGGGTAACTGTTCCCATAAACCAGGAACTACCTTCCGCCCATACACTAGGAACCACGTGGCCCGTTTTTTTTTTTCTGTGGACCAACGTCCAATCCACAAATGAGTGGGTAAGGTGGGGAATGTTGCAGGAAATTAAAACTGCTTAACTGCTGGCCAGCAAACACTCTTTATACCTTCATAGACTCAGTGATCAAAAGTCGAATCTATTAAGTGTATATGTTATGTATGGGCCGCACAAAGTTGGGTACAGATTGTGATTGCACATCGATGCCCAACTCCACAACGAATCAGCATTTTGCAAGACAATTCGTTGGTGAATCCATTGGGTCAGATCGGTAACAATGCCCAGCCAATTAAATCAATGGATTATCAGCCAAATGGCCATTCATTATGTAGTTGATTGTCAGTTTTTTTGTGTGCAGTCGCAAATCTGTACCTACCTTAAGGTGCATACACATGTGCGATCGAGGGTCCAACTCATACTGCATGATGTGTTTGCCCAGCCGGTTCGCCCATGATAGTGCCGTGTATGAGCACTTTGTCGGGTGAAAATGGCCGTTGATGATCCGCCAGGATCGGGGAATGAGCCCTGGCGGAAGACATCTCCCTGTTGTTAGATATATAAATAGAACAGATCAATAGATGGATTAGAAAAACAGATTACATAAATAAAATGATAGGATGGTAGTAGATAATGCAGTCTGTTGACTATATTAAATAGATAAGTACCATAGTACTGTGATTAGATAAATCATAGTACTGTGATATAGATAAGTACCATAGTACTGTGATAGATAAGTACCATAGTACTGTAATATAGATAAGTACCATAGTACTGTGAGATAGATAAATACCATAGTACTGTATAATAAGTACCATAGTACTGTGATTAGATAGTACCATAGTACTGTGATAGAAGTACCAAGTACTGTGATGTGATTAGATAGATCCATAGTACTGTAATATAGATAAGTACCATAGTACTGGGATATAGATAAGTACCATAGTACTGTGATATAGATAAGTACCATAGTACGTGATATAGATAAAGTACAAGTACTGTGAATATAGATAAGTACCATAGTACTGTGATATATAGATAAGTACCATAGTACTGTGATATAGATAAGTACCATAGTACTGTGAATATGATAGAATACCATAGTAGTGATAAGATAAGTACCATGTACTGTGATATAGATAAGTACCATAGTACTGTGATATAGATAAGTACCAAGTACTGTGATATAGATAAATACCATAGTACTGTGTATAGATAAATACCATAGTACTGTGATATAGATAAAGTACCATAGGACTGTGATATAGATAAGTACCATAGTACTGTAATATAGATAAGTACATAGTACTGTGTATAGATAAATACCATAGTACTGTGATATAGATAAACCATAGTACGTGATATAGATAAATACCATAGTACTGTGAATAGATAAATACCATAGTACTGTGATATAGATAAGTAACATAGTATAATACAAAAAAAACAATATGACAATGTCCTAGCAACAATAATATGGGCCCACATCGTTTGAGTCCTCTATTAAAGTATAATTCATGTCTCACAACTTATTAAGGAGAAGCTTACTTATATTGATAGTGGTCCGGGTGCCCTTTCCCCGGACCCTTCGCTTAACCCCGGCTACTTTCGTAATATTGATGCTGAATGTCATATACGAATAATGCGTTTGTTCATAGTAAAACTACTCACCCGTCCATTGGGTGGTCAGGAGCTGCCAGCCCCGGACACTTCACTTCATCCGTATCCAATACAGAAAACACCTCACCACTCATAGGCACCGGCGCACACCGGAAAAAGCAAGATCACTGTGGTGGTGTGATTAAGCAAACAGAATTTATTTAAGCACAGACATTTAAAAACAGGCTACACTCATGGCCTGCCGCGTTTCACACCTAACGGTCCTTACTCATAGTAACATAGTAACATAGTAACATAGTAATTAAGGTTGAATAAAGACATTCGTCCATCAAGTCCAACCTATTCCTCTCCTACTCTCCTAACTTGAAGATGAACACTCTTTTCTTCCAACCTTAAAGGATGTCCACGAGTCCTCTGATATGACCTATTAGTGAACAATGCACCAGAGAGGTCACTGTATGGCCCATTAATATTTGTATAAGGTTATATGTCCCCACGCAACCGCCGCTTCTCCAATGTAAACAGCCCTAACTTGTCTAATCTGCCTGCATATTCAAGCCCCCCATTCCCTATTAATTTAGTTGCCCTTCTCTGAACTGCCTCAATTTCCAAGATGTCCCTTTTGTATATGGGATTCCAAAACTGCACCGCATATTCCAAATGTGGCCTTACCAGTGCTGTAAAGAGGGAGAATAATATTTTTCTCTCTTGATTCCATTCCCCTCTTTATACAAGACAATATCTTGCTAGCTCTAGCTGTTGCTACCTGGCATTGTTTGCTACAGCTAAGTTGTTATCTACCAGAACCCCCAAATCTTTTTCCCATTCAGATGCACTTAACACAGAGTTATTTATGGTGTAGGTGGCACAGGGATTATTAAATCCCAAATGCATCACCTTACATGTATCAACATTGAATCTCATCTTGCCATTTGCTGCCCATTTTGATAATCTATCTAGGTCTGCTTGCAGCACTTGCACATCATTGGAAGTTTCCAAAGCTCTGCATAATTTAGTGTCATCAGCAAACACAGAGACCTGCTCTCAATGCCCCTTCTAAGTCATTTATAAAACGATTAAACAGAAGCGGCCCAGTACAGAACCCTGAGGAACTCTGCTTAGAACTTTAGCCCACAAGATTTAGCTCCATTAACCACCACTCTCTGTTGCGGTCCAATAACCAGTTCTCTATCCATGAAAAAATGTTTTCTTCAAGGCCAACAGTCCTCAGTTATACATTAGTCGCCTATGTGGCACAGTATCAAAGGCTTTTGCAAAATCCAAATATACCACATCCACAGCTGTGCCTAAATCTAACTTCTTAATCACTTCTTCATAAAAACCAATTAAATTTGTCTGGCATGATCTATTTCTCATAAATCCATGCGACTACTAATAATAAGATGATCTCTGGAGACAAAGTCAAGGATATGACCCTTAACAAAGTTTCCATCACCTTCCTACCACTGATGTTGGCTTACCGGTCTATAGTTACCAGGCTGTGAACGACTACCTTTTTTGAATATTGGTATTACATTGGCTTTTTTCCAATCAAGCGGCACATCCCCAGACAAAAGCGAATCTGAAAAGATGAGACACAGTGTCTTGCTAGAACTGAACTAAGCTCTTTTAAAATCCTAATGTCTGGCATGTTCTGGTTATGGGGGATTTTAACTACCCTGAAATAGATTGGAGTAATGGAACTGCCAGCACCTCAAAAGGTATAAAGTTCTTAAATTTCCATATGAGCATTTTCTTTCACAGATGGTAGAAGTTCCTACTAGAAAGAATGCGTTGTTGGATCTGGTGATATCTAATAAACCAGAGCTCATTTTGAGATGAAGGTAATGGGAAGCTTAGGGAATAGTGACCATGATATAGTGTCATTATATATAGGTTGCAGAAAACTAAAGTGCACTGGCTTAACAAAAACTTTTAACTTTAGGAAAGCTAATTTTATGCTTTAAAGGAATCGCTCCTGCTCATAGACTGGGGGGAACTGTTTCAGGTAAAGATACTGACCAGATGTGGACCACTTTTAAAGGGATATTAAACTATAACATTTCCAAATCGGTACCTTTAGGAAACAAGTGTAAAAAAATTAGGTCCACTCCTGCATGGCTTAATGCTCAGGTAAAAAGGGAAATGGAAAAAAGAAAAGGGCTTTTAAAATTTTGAAAGCAGAAGGCACAGAACAGGCTTACAGGGACTTCAAAAGTTGTAATAAGAGTGCAAGAAAGCAATTAAACTAGCTAAAATAGAAAAATGAAATACGGATTGCCGAACAAAGCAAGTCCAACCCCAAGATGTTTTTTAAGTATATAAATGGTAAAAAAAATGAGAATGAGAATGTGGGACCATTAAATAATGGAGCTGAGGTGGTTGTAGAGGATGCCGAAAAGGCTAATCTGCTAAACCGTTTTTTACATCGGTTTTTACTGTGAGAATCCTTACAGTAGGGATTGTAACAATGTGCAGGGAGGAAATGAAGAGTTTTCACATTGGATAACAGAGGATATGGAACGGAATCAATTAGACATACAAGGTTATATTTTGAGATGCACATTGCTCATTGATTTACAGTGATATTTTAAATATATATGTGAGATTATGTATTTGCAGTTAATATGTATATTTCATCTGTCTTTGTATACAGTTATCGTAATAAATGCATATATTGTGGGTGAGTTTGTGTCATTTTCTTTATTTCATGTTATGGGTTGTTCTAGTTGGATAACCACTCTCCGGAGTATGATGTAATAGGAAGGGGAGTGGTTTACCTTTTTTAAACTAAAGCTACTTGTGTTCAATGTGCTATGAGTAAGGACCGTTAGGTGTGAAACGCGTCAGGCCATAAGTGTAGCCTATTTTTAAATGTCATGGCTTAAAAAATTCTGTGTGCTTAATCACACCACCACAGTGATCTTGCTTTTCCGGTGTGCGCCTATGATGGGGTGAGGTGTTTTCTGAAGTAACATAGTACTGTGATATAGATAAATACCTAGTATGTGATATAGGTAAAACCATGTACTGGATATAGATTAATACCATAGTAATGTCATATAGATAAGTACCACAGTACGTGGATAGTAGTAATATAAAAGCAAAAACCTACATGTGTTTCACAAATAAATATAATAACAAAAGAACTCATCTCTCACAGATTACATAAGAACTATGGCAGACCAGTGTGAGCCACGTCACTAACCACATTGCAGACCAGTGTGAGCCACGTCACTAACCACATATTGCAGAACAGTGTGAGCCACGTCATAACCACATATTGACAAGTGTGAGCCACACAATACATTACAGACCAGTGGGAGGCACACCACTAACCACACATTGCAGACCAGTGGGAGGTACACCAATAACCACACATTGCAAACCAGTGTGAGCCATGCTACCAACCACACATTGCAGACCAGTGGAGGTCACCACTAACCACACATTGCAGACCACGTGGGAGGTAACCACTAACCACACATTGCAAACCAGTGTGAGCCATGCTACCAACCACACATTGCAGACCAATGGGAGGTACACCACTACCCACACATTGCAGACCAGTGTGAGGCATGCCACTAACCACACATTGCAGACCAGTGGAAGGTACGCCACTAACCACACCTTGCAGACCTGTGTGAGCAATGCCATTAACAACACATTGCAGACCAGTGGAAGGTACGCTACTAACCACACGTTGCAGACCAGTGGGAGGCACACCACTAACCATACATTGCAGACCAGTGAGAGCCATGCCACTAACCACACATTGCAGAGCAATAAGGGTACACCACTACCCACACATTGCAGACCAGTGTGAGCCATGCCACAAACCACACATTGCAGACCAGTGGGAAGGTACGCCATAACCATACTTGCAGACCAGGGGGAGGCCACCACTAACCATACATTGCAGACCAGTGTGAGCCATGCCACTAAGCACACATTGCAGACCAATGAGAGGTATGCCACTAAGCACACATTGCACACTAGTGTAAGCCACGCCACTAACCAAACATTGCAGACCAGTGGAAGGTACGCCACTAACCACACATTGCAGACCAGTGGGAGGCACACCACTACCCATGCATTGCAGACCAGTGTGAGGCAGCCACTAACAACACATTGCAGACCAGTGGAAGGTACGCCACTAACCACACGTTGCAGACACAGTGGAAGGTACTCACTAACCACACGTTGCAGACAGTGGAAGGTACGCCAGTAAACCACACGTGCAGACCAGTGGAAGGTACGCCACTAACCACACGTTGCAGACCAGTGGAAGGTACGCCACTAACCACACGTTGCAGACCAGTGGAAGGTACGCCACTAACACATGTTGCAGACCGTGGAAGGTACGCCACTAACCACAGTTGCAGACCAGTGATAGGTACGCCACTAACCACACGTTGCAGATCAGTGGAAGGTACGCCACTAACCACCACGTTGCAGACCAGGGGAAGGTACGCCACTAACGAACACATTGCAGACCAGTGGAAGGTACGCTACTAATCACACGTTGCAGACCAGTGGGAAGGTACGCCCCACTAATCACACGTTGCAGACCAGTGGAAGGTAAGCCACTAACCACACGTTGCAGACCAGTGGAAGATACGCCACAACCACACTTTGCAGACCAGTGGAAGGTATGCCACTAACCACACGTTGCAGACCAGTGTAAGGTACGCCAGTAACCACCGTTGCAGACCAGTGGAAGGTACGCCACTAACCACACGTTGCAGACCAGTGGAAGGTACGCCACTAACCACACGTTGCAGACCAGTGGAAGGTACGCCACTAACCACACGTTGCAGACCAGTGGAAGGTACGCCACTAACCACACGTTGCAGACCAGTGATAGGTACGCCACTAACCACACGTTGCAGATCAGTGGAAGGTACGCCACTAACCACACGTTGCAGAGCAGGGGAAGGTACGCCACTAACCACACATTGCAGACCAGTGGAAGGTACGCTACTAATCACACGTTGCAGACCAGTGGAAGGTACGCACTAATCACAACGTTGCAGACCAGTGGAAGGTACGCCACTAACCACACGTTGCAGACCAGTGGAAGGTACGCCACTAGCCACACTTTGCAGACCAGTGGAAGGTACGCCACTAACCACATGTTGCAGACCACATGGAAGGTACGCCACTAACCACACGTTGCAGACCAGGGGAAGGTACGCCCCTTAATCACACGTTGCAGACCAGTGGAAGGTACCTACTAAAACACACATTGCAGACACAGTGGAAGGTACGTAATAACCACACATTGCAGACCAGTGGGAGGCACACCACTAACCACACATTGAAGACCAGTGTGAGCCATGCCACTATCCACACATTGCAGACTAGTGGAAGGTACGCCACTAACCACACATTGCAGACCAGTGCGGGGCACACCACTAACCACACATTGCAGACCAGTGTGAGCTACGCCACTATCTGCGTATTGCAGTGCTTACAGTATATTCACATCAAATAATGAGTAATTTCATTGTGTCGCATTGTCTATTATTTTTCTTCACTCCTTGTTGGTGTTTTAGAAATTCGTTGCGTTTGACTTGACCCGGACAGGTTCACTAGAGTACAAACCTGATCTATCATTTCCTGCACAATTATTACCCACAAAACAGCCTTGTGATGGTTTGTCTAATTGCTAGAAGGACTATCTGTTGAGCGAACTTGCGGATACCAAGGTTTTCGATGCTTTCACAGTAACTAACCTTTAACACTCTGTAAACTAGTATAAATTTGTGTGCTTTTGACTGTATTATAGATCTACCTACCATTTATATTATCAGTTAATCCTAGATTTTTCTTTCTTTTAAGAAATACATTTTGCACAGTTCTTTAAAACCTTTATGTAAAAAAATCTCTATTTATGCTGTGCACACATAATGTATACTGGAAATTTAATTATACGCACTCACAGTTAAATATAAAAACCATAAAAACAGCCTTTTAGGTGAAAAATATTCAGGGTTATTCAATAAAAGTTCTTATTGTTAAAATGGTGCTAATTTTGCATCAAACAGTCAGATATTAGCTTTCAAATGTTAAATAAGATTTGATTGGTTGGGGCAAAATTAGCACCATTTAAACGATAAGAACTTTTATTGAATCTCCTGATTATTCGTTAAACCTGCTGAAAAAAATGCATGTGGACTTTAGTTGAGCTGCCATATTGCTTTCATTGTTGAATGCAGTTCCTGAAAACTACATCCAGGGAGAGCTATTGTTAGATGAAAGTTCCATATTTTGGTTTCCTAGTCAGGACCCATGTAAAAATTCATGTAGAAAACACAGCCAAGCCATTTTCCTGCCAAGCTCCTACCAAGAAATAGAGGGTATCAGATCCTTGTATATTAGCACGGCTTGATTCTATATACTGCGATAAAATAATTTCCCTCCGGTTCCCGCAGTGCAATAATTAGTTAACTTAATTTACCAACTAGATGTTATCAAATGTTTCTAAATGTAATAGATGCGTAAAAATATATCTGATTGGCTGAGGCAAACTTGCACCTTTATTAAATATGTACGTATGTATTAAGTTAGGTTTAATGCAGAGGGAGATGTTTATAAAGCATCAAAATCTCTTCTAAATTTGACGATTTACATTGTAATAATAATAATAATAATAAATAATAATAATATATCATATATATGCAGAGAAGCAGTCTGTCTTTTATAAACAATAAACATGTATATGCTACTCCTTTCATACATAGAGACTTAAACCTATTCATAAATGACATGTATTTTATTATAATCACAATTTACAGTATATTTAGATAATATTACCAAGTACATATGACATCAGAACAGCAGGGGCGGTGTTAAAGGGTGCCTGGAATCCCCCTTTTTGCCTTCTCAGTGCAGTGTGCTGTTCTACCTTTCCTGGTGTCTATAGATTGTTAAATAGACTGTTACATAGACCGTTATAAGATGTTACATAGACTTTACTGTTAAACAGATTGTTACATAGACTGTACATAGATTGTTACATAGACTGTTACATAGACGTTATATAGACTGTTACATAGACTGTCACATAGACTGTCACATAGACTGTTACAAAGATTGTTACATAGACTGTTATATAGACTGTCACATAGACTGTTACAAAGATTGTTACATAGATGCTTGTGAAGGTTCTCATTCATCCAGGTCATGGTATATCTGTTGTATTCAATTAGATCAACTGGACTTGAAGTTTAGTTCTTGAAGACGTTTCGAGTCATCTGACTGGCTTTCTAATTCAGAATGACTTGTACAAGAATCTGTGGCAATTTTGTACCCTGGAAAATCCCAATTGCATATCACAGCCAAGTGTTAATTGCATACTGGCTAAGAGGTGTTATAGGAACGCTCAGGGTAAGGTGTCAAAACAGCATTGTACATGGCAGACAGTTGGTGTCAAACCCCCCCCTCTATTAGGCTTGGTTTCTTTATTTCACATAAATGGCCTCCTTAACACCTCTCTTGAACCAGTCACGTTCCTTTGCCAATATGTTAACATTACAATCTTCAAAGGTATGTCCTTTATCCTTAAGATGCAGGTACACGGCTGAGTCCTGACCCGAGGAATTGACTCTCTGTGCTGGGCCATCGTTGATGCAGTTGCTGTTTGGTCTCCCCCACATACAAATCAGAGCATTCTCACTGCACTGCACTGAATATTTGATGTCGCTTTTCTTGTGTTTCGGTATTGGGTCTTTCGGATGTACCAATGCTGCCTCAGTGGGTTGTTCGGTTTAAAGCAGACAGGGATACGGTGTTTTTGAAAATTCTTCTTAATTTCTCGGAGACCCCGCTACATATGGGATGACCATGGTCTTTCCTGTCTTGCTTTTCTCCTTCAATGTTGGTATTCGTGTTCTTTTCTTTTTTCTACTTCTTGACAAAGGCCCAGTCTGGATATCCACAAGTTTTAAGGGCTCCTCTGACATGTTTCATTTCTTTAGCCTTCGCCTCTGTGCTAGTAGGGATGTTCTCAGCTCTGTGTTGCAGGGTTCTGATGACACCCAGCTTGTGATCTAAAGGGTGGTGGGAGTCAAACATCAAATACTGATCTGGTGTGTTATTTTCTGTAAACCTCTACTTCCAGTTTACCTTTTCCTTAAATTCTACCAAGCAGTCCAAGAAAGCCAGTTTGTTGTTTTGTACCTCTTCCTTGTAAATTTGATGATTGGTCTACCGCATTGATGTGTTCTGTGAAAGCTTGTACTTCCTTCTGGTGGTGTTAACCAAGGTGTCATCCACATATCTGAAACAGTGGCTGGGTGCTATGCCCTTAAAGGTATTAAGCGCCTGTTTCTACCTCCTCCATGTAAAGGTTGGCCACAATAGGTGAAACATAGCACATCCGTGTTTTGCTTATAGAACTTATCCCTGTATTTGAAATAGGTGGTATTCAGGCACAAGTCCAGTAAGGAACACACCTGTTCTGGGTTGAAACACAAGAAAAGCGACATCATATACGCAGTGCAGTGCAGTGAAGAATGCTCTGATTGTATGTGGGGGAGACCAAACAGAACTGCATCAACGTATGGCCCAGCACAGAAGAGCCAATTCCTCGGGTCAGGACTCAGCTGTGTACCTGCATCTTAAGGATAAAGGACATACCTTGAAGATTGTAATGTTAACATGTTGGCAAAGGAACGTGACTGGTTCAAGAGAGGTATTAAGGAGGCCATTTATGTGAAAATAAAGAAACCAAGCCTAAATAGAGGTGGGGGGGGGGCTCGACACCAACTGTCTGCCATGTACAATGCTGTTTTGACACCTTACTCTGGGCGTTCCTATAAAACCTCTTAGCCACTATCCAATCACGCCCTAAAACTTGGCTGTGATATGCTAATTGGGATTTTTCAGGGTACATAATTGCCAAAGATTCTTGTACAAGTCATTCTGAATTGAGAAAGCCAGTCGTGGTATGACGGAAACGTCTTCAAGAACTAAACTTCAAGTCAAGTTGATCTAATTGAATACAACAGATATTGTTACATAGACTGTTACATAGATGTGTACATAGACGTGTACATATTACATGACTGTTACATAGATTATCATATAGACTGTATATAGACTGTTACAAAGATTGTTACATAGACTGTTACATAGACTGTTATATATATTGTTACATAGACGTTACATAGACTGTTACATAGACCATTATATAGATGTTACATAGACTGTTACTGTTAAACAGACTGTACATAGACTGTTACATAGATTGTCACATAGCGGTCACATAGACTGTTACATAGATTGCACATAGACTGTTACATAGATTAGATTGTCACATAGACTGTTACATAGATTGTTACATAGATTGTTTCATAGACTGTTACATAGATTGTCACATAGCTGTACATAGAGATCTGTATCAACATTACCTGCAGCTGCCTGCTGTGATTGCTGAGACTGGGTTATATTCAGTAATTACTGTACCTACTACACTGTGATGGAGCTTAGTGATCAGGAAGAGAGACATTAAGAAATCCTGGAGGTAGTTGTATAATGATTGTCAACATCATATTATGTATGTATATTATACAACAAGAGTGATTGTTCTATATATTCTTTATAAACAATGATTGTTCAATGTGCCCACACATGGTCCAATGTTATGTTCTTGTAGTAAGGGGAACCATTACTCTGACTTTGAAAGACATTAATGATAACGAAGTGCAAATGGGTATTTTCAGTATAACAGAACTTTCATCCCCAGCATTCACCAATATCATCGGTTGCAGCAAATGTCTCCTATGGACCGCACAATCGTTGGTGATTTACCGTCATGTCATCACACGCTCAGATTTTTCGGCCCAACCAGTCAATGCAAAGAAATATCAATCAGTTATGGAAAAAAATCTGCTTGTGTGCAACCAGCCCAGATTAATAAATATACATTATAACAAAATTAAAGGGGATATCTGTGTTGGCACGATAATTATTATGGCCAGTAGAGAATGTATGTAATATTCCATAAGTAGTAGGATATATGGATGTATTTGGTCATGGACTCTACTGGGTTGTTTAGTGTTTGCCCCTGTACAGAATGCTTTAAAACAATGTGAACACACAGACAATCTAACTTCTCTGTATGTTAATACGTATCTCGCTTATTGCATTCCTAATGTTACACCATGTGACTTGTTCAGTTTTAAAGACCCCAAAGACAGCCCAAGCTTTCAGCTGTATAGCCCTGCCTGGCCCATTAGTATTTCTTTCATCTCATGTCACATTCATTTGTTAATAGTAATCCACAGCAGTGTGAAACTCAGCATGGAATTTCTACAAAAGAACTTGGGGATTTTAATTCATATGAAAGTAACACCAATTAGACAGGAAGTTCAGAAACTGAAGACAGATTTCAAAGGCCAGTGCAACGCAATATAATAAAACAAGGGAAATGGAACTAAAGATACAATATTCACTGCGTATAACTATAATACATATACCCTATACGAAACTTATGGTGGCCATAGAGGTAGCATTCAATATCCAGTTTCAAACAATAATCTCCCAATGTATGGTGTCTGCCAATTAAATCGGCCGGCCTAAATAAATTTGATTGCACTGACCAAATTTCATGCGATCAAGTTATTACCAGTGAATAGAAGTCCAGGATCCAATGCATATCAGAATGTCAACTTTGCTTAATGACTTCAAGCATGGAAAATAGATTAGTTCACTAAGAAGCAAAGGGGCCTATTAAGAGAGAGCTGTATGTACGGCTAACTCATAGAGGCAGGGTGGGCACGCCCATGAAGCAGGGTGAAATCCTGCTCAGGGTGTGGTGATCTCTTCTAAGAGAAGTCAATATGGCCACACACCTTCTATTGAAAGGGGAGCAGCACCAGACGCAATCTGCTCCTGGCACCAGTGCTACAGTGCAGAGATCAGACTTTATATTGCGTTTGCGGCAGTTTTTTGCACATATAAATGCTGGAAATAGCTGGTGTTAAAGTCATTCTGGTTGGTAGGGGGAGGAGTGATTATGTCTCTCTGTAAATAGGTTCCTCAAGAGCAAAACAATTGCAAGCCACACACTTAAAATGAAGCAATAATACTATGATGGAAAGACTTGCTTAGTGCAGAGTATAGACATGGACCAATAACAATAGTGAAGTCACCTTGCAGATCTGTTTTATATATAGAAAGAAATCAAGCTGCAGGCACTTGCTTTTAAATGGTCATTGAACTCATTACAGAGATGTCACCAGGGACAGCTATTATTTCTCTTTTATACTTCCCTATAATAGTCATTCTTTAAAGGGCAACTGTTGTCTCCAAACAAGTTAGGGTTCAATATAAAGTCTTTCCTTTACAATGAGCCTGAATCACATTCTGGCTGCAGCCAGTGAGAATGTTTAAACTTCTACTAAATAGCTTAGCGGCATAACCTGACCTCATCGCTCTCCCCTCCAACCCAGGGACAGAGCATGCTCACTTAAGAGTTAGGGGGAGAGGCGATCTCGTCCGTAAAAGGATCAAAATGCGTTAAACCCACTCTTCCCAATGTTTAATCCGGTTAGCGGGGGTTTAACTCATTATTTGCAGGGCCGTGTCATTTCTGATTAACAGCACAGGCGCAGATGCAAAAAGCATTTGTTTGCGCTACTTAATATAGCGAAAATGACCATCTTTAAAACACAGACAAACCCTTAGCGCTCCATACCTTCCGGTTCCTGCATTGAGGTACAGTAGCTCATGAGGTAGCTAAGTGAGTACTCCAGTGCGAGAAACCGAAGGAAAAGGAGCACGGAAGGTAAGTACTGCCTGTGCCCTTAATGCTGGGAAAGACAGGAATACCTGCAAAGAAAAAAAAATTAACAGTTGAGAGGGGGGGGGGGTCCTATTAATGTGGGCAGAGGATGATCACTTGACTATTATTATTATACGGTTATTTAACATAACTTATTGGATACCACAGTTGCCCTGTAAAGGGGAAGTTCAGTGTAAAAAAAGAAAAACAGTATTTTCCATCCCAATGACCATAACCTGCCCATTCAGGATTTTGTCTGTGTATAAATAAATGCTTCCGAAATACTGACTTCCTGTTTGCAGGACCCCTAATAGAGACAGTTATGGTCTTGCCCTTGACCCAGCGCCTGGGTTGATACAGTTGCTCAGTAGAGTCTGAGGCAGGTTTGACCCAATAGACAATCAGTAGAAATTACTGTTAGGAACATTCCGAGGATGTGGTGCATTCTGGGAATGTTAGAACCTGAAATGTCAGCTCACTAATGTCAACAGCAGGGAATAGCAAAGGGTATAAATTCAACTGATTTTCAAAACGGAAAAAAATATGTAGAATTTGATATTTTCCTCTGAACTTTCCCTTTAATGCTAGAATTAACTAAAAGTATTTTAATTTTAAGAGAGTTGTTTAAAAGGTCAACAGGCCCTATAGATAATGTAAGGCTGTGGTTCTCAATTTGTTTAGACCATGGCACACATGTTGCACTTATTGTATTTTATGCACTTTACATACAGTTTATTGTAAAAAATATGTCATCAATGTAGTGTAAAGTAAACTACATTCTCTCTGAAGGTACACCAGTGTGCCCCAAAACAGCCTTTGACAAACCCTGCTGATTGATCCAATAAATGGTGCAAATGTTTGCTAATAATCTAAAGCAACCAATCCGATGTTACTTAACTGTACAAACACTTAAAAGCTAACATCTGATTGGTTGCTGCAAATAGCATGGGCAAACTTTACTGCATCAGTCCTTGGTTGCACAGGGAGATTCAATAAAAGTTATTCAGGGTTATTCAATAAAAGCTCTTATCGTAAAATGGTGCTAATTTTGCCCCAACCAATCAGATGTTAGCTTTTAAATGTTACATAAGATCTGACTGGTAGGTGCAAAATTAGCACCATTTTTAACAATAAGAACTTTTATTCAATCTCCCTGATAATTTTAAAAATGGTGCTAATTTTGCCCCAACCATCAATGTTAGTTTTTATATGTTAAATAAGATCTGATTAGTTGGAGCAAAATTAGCACCATTTTAATGATAAGAACTTTTATTCCATCTCCCGAGTGGTCTAATCCCAAAACATTTAGATCTAGGAACACACTAAGCACCCACTCTGCCAGATGCTCACATATTGAGGGCTTTTAGCCTTTTCCAGTGGAATCTGCCATGTTAAAACCAAGTGTATACACCTTGCACGTTCCTTTCTAGAGTAAACTCACATTGAGTCATCACGGTCACCATAGTACGCTTAATGTGACTGTAGTGTATAAAATGGATTTCAGCTGCTTACAGAACCTCATGTAAACACATTAAATCATCTTTCACACGGTAAAAAAATATTAGTTTATATTGTATGGAAGACATACATGTCAACATCCCTTCCATTCTGCATTACCACCAAGAATTGATTTAAAGGTTACCTGCACATGCCTGACATCCCACCCATTTTGACAATAGGCATGCATGCAGATGGGAGACATCCCACCCATTTTGACAATAGGCATGCATGGAGATGGGAGAAAAATATTCAGGAAATAATAAGCACTGGTGTTGTACTCTGTACGGTTTAAAAGACTAAAATACAAATACAAGGAACAGCAGTCTGCCATAAGCCTTTCTGTTAGAGAGATCAACTTGTGGTCTCCCATTTCGTAGAAGATGCAGAATGAAATTCAAACATAAACTGGACCTTCTTGCAATGTTAAACTACCAGGGAAATGGATCCAAATGGAAAGAATAGCCCTGAAAAATGGCAGCTATTGGGCTTTTCAGTATTTCTTTTGACCAGAAGTAAAGTAATTAAGTAAAGATATTAAAGAATGGATGTGCCTTGAAACATGGGGGATAATATGGCCTCTCTCCATAGAGTTTACAGAAACTTCTTTCATGCAGTATTGCTGGGATGAGAAGTGCGAGGACATATTAGTAATTTCATTGGTTTCAAATCCACATTATTTTTACAATTGGACAAAAACTTTCAGGTTGTATAAGAGACTATCTGCAGACATCTTTGAACGATCATCAATATACCACCTGCCGTTCGTATCGTCTATGGTACTATAGGTTGTACTTAGGGTTTGTCTTTAATAAACCACATCCAAACCAACTACTGGTGTTCTCAACCATACTTCCTGGACTGGAGATTAAGGTGCCTGTCCAAATGCTAGATCATGGATGGAATACAGCCACACGCATCTATTTCAATGTACTGGTTTGAGACCGTTGTTGGAAAATGTTGTTTTTCTTGAGTTTCAGCAAGTCTCTGTCTTATGTTCACTAAGTAGAGTAGCTCAGTAAGAAGAGTTGCTCAGTAAGTAGAGTATGTTCAGTATGTAGAGCATGCTCAGTAAGTAGAGCATGTCATAGTAGAGCATGCTCAGTAAGTAGAGATGCTAGTAAGTAGAGCATGCTCAGTAAGTAGAGATGCTCAGTAAGTAGAGCATGCCAACAGTAAGATGCTCAGTAAGTAGAGCATGCTCAGTAAGTAGAGCATGCCTCAGTAAGTAGAGCATGCTCAGTAAGTAGAGCATGCTCAGTAAGTAGAGCATTCTCAGTAAGTAGAGCATGCTCAGTAAGTAGAGCATGCTCAGTAAGTAGAGCATGCTCAGTAAGTAGAGCATTCTCAGTAAGTAGAGCATGCTCAGTAAGTAGAGGCAGCTCAGTAAGTAGAGATGCTCAGTAAGAGAGCATCTCAGTAGTAGAGCATTCTCAGTAAGAGAGAGCATTCTCAGTAAGTAGAGCATTCAGTAAGTAGAGATGCTCAGTAAGTAGAGCATTCTCAGTAAGTAGAGCATTCTCAGTAAGTAGAGCATGCTCAGTAGTAGAGCATGTCAGAAGTAGAGCATGCCAGTAAGTAGAGCATTCTCAGTAAGTAGAGCTGTCAGTAAGTAGAGATGCTCAGTAAGTAGTGCATGTCAGTAAGAGAGCATGCTCAGTAAGTAGAGCATTCTCTAGTAAGTAGAGCATGTCAGTAAGTAGAGCATGCTCAGTAAGTAGAGCATGCTCAGTAAGTAGAGATGCTCAGTAAGTAGAGATGCTCAGTAAGTAGAGCATCCTCAGTAAGTAGAGCATTCTCAGTAAGTAGAGCATGCTCAGTAAGTAGAGCATGCTCAGTAAGTAGAGTATGCTCAGTAAGTAGAGTATGCTCAGTAAGTAGGGCTTGCTTGGTAAGTAGAACATGCTTGGCAAGTAAAACATGTTCTGTAAGTAGAGTATGCTCGGTAAGTAGAGCATGCTCAGTAAGTAGAGTATGCTCATCAAGTAAAGCATGCTCTCAGTAAGTAGAGTATGCTCATCAAGTAAAGCATGCTCAGTAAGTAGGGCTTGCTTGGTAAGTAGAACATGCTTGGTAAGTAGGGTATGCTCAGTAAGTAAAGCTTAAACCTTACTTTCTTGTGGATTCCATCCTCTGGAATTCTATTCCCCTCTCTCTATGTCAAGAAACCTCAGGTTTAAATCTAGCCTTACGTCCTACCTATCTGGTGACCAGAACAGTATTTGATTGTTTTATTTGCACTGCATACGTCTCACTCCAGCACTTATACCCACTCCATTGTATCTGTATGTTACCCACCTTACCAGATTGAAAGCTCTGTGGGGCAAGAACCTTCTCTTGTAGCAAAGCTCTAGCATTTCTTTTTATATAATTTATATATTTATGTACTGAACTATCGATGTATTTATCCCCCTTGTATGAATTTATTGTATTTTGTTATTGTACAGCGCTGCGTCCCCAAGCGGCACTTTATAAATAAACAATAAATACATACATTTAGAAGAGGTTCTCCCAGATTTAGATATCAGTATAAGGAAACTCACCAACACACACCGGTCTTCAATAGTGCATAAGTGCTGTATTTATCAGCTCACACAGCGAATTGAAGACAGCCCTCTAGTGGCTGGACAGACATGAAACATTGTAACATCCATCTATTGGTAAATAGTGCAACTGTTGCAAGATGAAATAATTAATAAAAAGTGAAACATGTAAAAACATCGAGTGATAATATAAAGTGATAAAATAGTGATTAGTGACATATTCAAGGATAATATATTAAAAGTGAGTAATAAAATAATAATGTAAAAGGGTTGCCATTAATAAATTCTGGCCCATCATTGAAGGGGACATGGATTTGAATAATGAGATCAAACAAAAACCCCTCCGTGTGTACAAGAAGGGACAAACATTATATACCAGCTTAATACAAGCAGACCCAGTACAGAAATATAGAGGTAATGAGATTATCTTATAAAACCAGTTGCTACAAAGGTTACAACTGTAATATATGTAATGCCATGATTACAGGTAACACTTTTGGACACCCATGGACTGGAAAGCAATACAGGATTTATGACTATTTCACTTGTAATACTGATTATTGTGTTTACTTACTTCGATGCCCTTGTGCAAACACACAGAAGGGCCATTAAATTGGCACATGAAATAAAAGGGAATGTATTGGCTAAACATGAACTCCCACCGGTAGCAGCACACTGCTTGGAAATATTCAGAACAACACATAGAAACCCTGCACAGACGAAAATAAGGTGCCAATTTAACCCCCACATTTGGGTTTAGTCGCTATAAAATCAAGTGTAAGAATGGCATATATAAAAGATAGGACTCACTCCTGGATCCAAATGGGTCGGGTGGATTCACCCCCAGCCCCTTCGCATAGACACTCACTGCAACAGCGGAACATATAAACTCAGCAGGTTCAGTAATCAGGTGTCCAACATCTTATAAGATACAGTTAAAACACTGAATGGGTTCACCTTTATTATCGGCTTGCCCGGGTGCGTTCACGCCCCAAGCCCTTGGCTAGGCCCGATACCAATGTACACAAGCAGTGAACCTTTCACCAAGGACGGCGCATCCACCGGGCGAAAAACATCCATCAAAATGAAAATATAACTTTTATTTTAGTTTCAACAAACCAACATTAGTTCATCCACTAGTCCCACCTGACACGTTTCATGCTGAGAACAGCACTTCATCAAAGACGTCTC
Organism: Hymenochirus boettgeri; assembly: GCA_019447015.1. Lineage (NCBI taxonomy): Eukaryota > Metazoa > Chordata > Amphibia > Anura > Pipidae > Hymenochirus > Hymenochirus boettgeri. The sequence continues at coordinate 136,229,449 of CM033477.1, forward strand.
TAATGAAGTGCTGTTCTCAGCATGAAACGGGTTATGACAGCTGCATAGCGATTTGCATAAAGGGGCGGGGGGTATGATACATCAATGCACAGCTTGTATTGAAAGAAGTGCAATGCCATATATATATATATATATATATATATATATATATATTTGTATGTATGTTCTTTTATTGAAGAATGGGAGGTAAAGGATCTGTGTCTTACCTCCCACTCTTCAATAAAACCTGCAGGAGCCGGGAATGAAGGGAAGCAACTTACCGATCGCTCGCTCTTCTGCCGCGTAGTCTGACAGGTCCCGACGGGCTCTGTACTCTATCAGGGTTATTCAATAAAAGGTATTATCGTTTAAAATGGTGCTAATTTTGCCCCAACCAATCAGATCTTAGAAAGCTAACATCTGATTGGTTGGGGCAAAATTAACACCATTTTAAACGATAAGAACTTTTATTGAATAACCCTGAATGTGCGTGCGCATCCCATTTGCGTATGCGCATAGACTACCAAGTCCGTTGGGACCTGTCAGATGAAGCAGCGGAGGTGTGAGCGATCGGTTAGATCCTTCCCTTTATTCCCGGCTCCTGCAGGTTTTATTTAAGAACAGGAGGTAAGACACAGCTTCTTTACCTCCTGTTCTTCAACAAAACTGAATAGCAAAAAGGGGGTTTTACCAGTGGAGAGACCCTTAAAGGAAAGACAATAAGAGATGTGGATGGGATGACACTGCTCACACTGCAATACAACTGGGGCTCATTTTACTTCATAGCTTGTCTCTCTTTTCCCCACAAACTACTGAAACCCCAGTATTAAAGGCCACGTACACACTCTTTTCACTCACCTTTCTTTTCCATGGGTCGTTGTTTTTTCAAGTATAAATTTTATGTGGCATCTGAATTGTGTTTTCTAGGGGACATTGTTTGTCAATAATTCAATTTGTTCGATTACAGTAAAAAATAAATTAATGTGAGATGTTGTATCCAATTGTTGCTGTACATCTGTGTCCCAAGCTACAGTAGCGATCCCAGTGGGTAAGGAGTGCTGGTGTACATCGCTGTGATCAGGGGAGGGAGATGTACCAATGGCGGGAGTGCACATTGGACTGCTAGTTCAGATCAGATTCTTTGTGCAGATCGTCAATGGGCTTACATACTGTCCATCTCCCTCCCTCTCTTATCAACCAAAGATACAGATAAAAGACCATTGCCAGGAGCACTGCTGACTGCTGATGTGCTTCCCTGGTCACTGACAGATCAGATCTATTGAAGAGCCGGTTCAGAAAATAAAGTACCTAGTGAAGGTGATGGCTTTGTGTCTGGGAACTGGTGGAAGGTGAATGCTGCATGCACTACTGAATACACATTGGGGGCACATTACAGCCAGGTGAATGGGGAAGCATGCAATCAAGTCCCAGGTTTCAGAATCTTTATAAAAGTGAGTGCAGCCTTTCTATGCTTCATTGTCAGTGTTTCAGGATGCCAGAGATTGGCTCAATATTTTAGTAATTATATTAGTTTGGACGTGATTTTCATATCTTTTATAAGTTTATATGGTCTGGTATAAATAATCAGTAATGTTTAAAGGGCATCTCTACCCCTACTATAAAATTTTGATAAACTGTAGTCCACCCCCTAAAACCAACATAAAAAAGATAATCAATGCACATTCCTGGGCCCCATACAATATCATATTATCTGCACACTGGCATACATTATAAATAAAGGGGTTTTAGTATACATTACTGTGATCACATGAATGAAAAGCCTTCCAACCACGTCAAGGTAACCCCAGTCTAGAAGGACTGGAAATTATTCATATATCAATGTCTAATCAAATCATGACAGTGTTATTTGTAGCATGATAAAGAATTGGCCCCATGGCACACTGCCTTACCATGATGTATAGTTGGTATCCTATGGTAGGGGTTATAACAATACTGCTTGTGTATTAGGTCACTGGTTGTACTTGTTCTACCACTGAAATTTTTTCTATAAATTATTTTTATTACCAAAGACCCAGCAAATCATAGAAGTTATGGCACAAAATATCCTACTGGCAATCAGTATAACCAACCGTTCAATCAAAGGTACCCAGAAGTGGTGCCAAATTCATTATTAACCAGTGTTCAGAAAGGCAAACAATACCTTTGTGTTTCCTGTCCTCAGCCACTAATGATAATTATTCCTGTTTTTTCTTTACCTTGATATAAGGTGCCCTCACATTAATCCACTTAACTCCCAAAGTTCCCAAAACGTTCTGGAAACCGCCTGTGTCACTCATTTTGCGGTAAGTTGTATTCAAACAACGTCAGCAAGTTAAAACCACCAATGCTACAATTGAATGGACATTCATAACTTTTAGTAAGTTATACTAACTAGCTTTCATTGGTGTCTAGTTATTTCTAATTTAAAGACCAAGACATGTCCACTCCCCAGCTAAAAAGCCCCAGGACTGCAATACCTTACCTAGCTGCAGGGTGTTCCAAACGACAGATTTTCAGTCCAATGTTCATCACCCCTTCTGTCTTCTTCCCAACAGCTGACATTATGGCCAATGACTGGCCACTGTTCCCTGAGTCTCCTCATCTGAGCATGTGCAAGCTCATAAAGCTTTAAAAAGACGCAGAAACCTTTACGGAAAGGATCAGCAAACATCATAATGAACATATACACAATCCTGCAGCACAATACTGCGGTCTTGTGTTTGGGGGGTGGTGAGCAAGTAGAAATGTTCGCTTGGGGGGAGATCTTGCCCTATAAATGTAATTTTTATGAAAAGAAAGTAAAACTCACTTTGTATTTTTTACTTTGTCTTTACTCCGCTACGTTTCCAACATTGCACGTGAGAGCTAATATGATTTCACATCTGCTTTTGGCATTTCTAAATAGTGACTGATAATTCTCCATCTGAAGATGCTCTCCGTCAGCTGGATCCTTTAAATCACCATCTTCAGCGGCTGTCAAGATCCTTCTACATATCATTATTATATTTCACCAGCTTCAGATTAAACAGTTTCCACTAACGGCTTCAACATCTGTTCTGGCCTAGATCCTATTGACTTGGTTAGAAGACGCAAGTATAACAGCTGCACCAATACAATGCACCCTTTGCTTTACCCTCTAAATACATTTTCATGCATCAATAGTGCATATTAATACATGGATCTGTAATGAAATAAACAGGAACGAAAGCCTAAAGCAATTATCCTCGGAAAGAATTTCTTTAAGACTCCCAAGCAGGTTCTCCGTTGAGTCCAAATAAGCACAATCCACACTGATGAAAGCAGAATTTACTAATGTTAAGGGGAACAGCTGTTACTGATCCACCCCACATACAGAGCGATGCAATATCCTGTGCTAAGGGGAAAAATAAGAGCAAAACACATGCTAACCGATGTAATATCAGGTAAGTGAGGGTTTTCTACTGATTTTGCATTGCTTGCACCATTTCCAAAGACTTTTGGAAATAGCACAGTGCAAGGGATGCAATAAATTTAGTCCTGATTTTTGCACCCGTTTTTTGCACAATATTAAAGCCTTTTCAATTGTTTATTTAAAGCCGTGCAAAATATTGCAACTTACCACTGGCATTCACACGATGCAATAACAGTCACAAAGTGGTTACTACATTGTGGGAACAAGTGCAGGTCAGTTGTGATAGGGAAATTTATTGCATCTCCCACTAAGAACCTGGGTATAATATCCGTTAAATCTAGACCACAAATGAAGAGCAGAAGTTGGACTGTATCCTAAACATCACTAATGTTTGATTTCCTTCTCTAGGTCAGTTAATCAAACAAATTTCAGTGCATTGGAGACAGCTATTGTAAAGAATAATGTCTACTTAGGGCACGGCCACACTGCAACGCAAATGCAATCGCATGCAATTTCATGTGAGATTTTTTTGCGTTTGCGCTAACAGTGATGAAACTAGTGCTGAACCACTGCTCTACTACACCCCAATCACCACCAACCCAGTGGGTGAGCCTCCAATCAGCTGTTTAAAATAGCTGATCATGTGAGCATTCACGATCAGCTGTTTTTCGACCTCGCACACAAGCCTTCACATGCCTGACTTGTTGCTAATGTAAAACACTATTTGTCCTGCTTTTGCAACAAAGATTATAAACAGCAGAGATGAATAGCATAGGGACCACTGGAACCAGCCAATGGTGCAAAAAAGTTGGAGGCTGCTGATGTACAGGATATTTATGGCTCTTGTGTATTATACAGTATAGGAAATAGATTACTCCATATTGTAAAATGCAAGGATATTAGCAGACCCTTAGGAGTTATAGTTATAGATATAAAAGTGCAAACCTGAGTTCTATTGCACAGGTCAGGGAATTTTCAAGGTGGTTCTAGTAACTTATATTCTTAACCTTACCTTACTCTGATTAAAGGAGAACTGTAGTGTGTATACACTTTTTTCAAAAACAGATAAAATGAAAAGTACCTGGGGCAGGGATGTAGGATTGGTACTTTCTACCTCCCAATTTAATTTCTATGAGAAGTGGCAGCAGAAAGAAAGTTGCTTTTTCCAGGCTTCCTGAATGCTTCAGCCTTATTTTTAATGCGGGAAGTCCCAGGGCAATAACCTGGCAAATGAAAACTGTATGTGCTGTAGCTCCTCAACAAAACAATATTGGGAGGTGGGAATAATCAATCCGACCTCCCTGCCCCAGTTACTTTTCATTTCTAAAAAGTGAATTTTTACTGTTTTAATAAGTCATGTGACACAGGTGACATCATTATACACCGTTAATAAGGAGGAACAGTTGTTATGGATACATATCCTACACTGAAATATAACTGAAATCTTGTATGACCCACAGGCTGTATTTGAGAAGATAACATGAATATGGAGCAGATCAGGAAATGTATATATAATTATTCATGTGTTTGTGAGATACATTCTGAATTCATTAGAAGGCAATGTGTAGAGATTATCTAGCAACAGCCAATGTTCTGCTGGTAATTCTGTAATACAAATAGTAATTGCTGCAACCTGTTTGGGTTGTCATCAGAAGCAGAGATGTTCCCCTTCCTTATATCCGCTCTGTGCAACCGAGTCGCTGAACTCTACTCAATGTCACCATTAATGTTACCTTAGTCCTACCCACTGTACGGACTGTGATTTAGTTACTTCTCTATTTAAAAGCAGGATGAACCTTCTTATTATAGTTGACACTATAGACAGAATGGGCAGGTGTCAGGGTTGCTAGATGTCTTCAACTGCATTCTGAGCCACGCTGTCATTAAAGGGCATGTCCACCCTAAAGGAATCTTCGGATATATTGCAGCTTTCCCTTGCCCACCCCAACCGTCCAGTTAGATTTCTAATAAAAGCTTCAGAATCAAACTTACAGCCCTTTGCTCCCGCGGCTGTCTTCTCCAGCTCTCTGCTAACCGGAAGCAGCAGAGAGGGTCAGCCAATCACAGACGCGGATGCGGGCTATGAAGACAGCTGCAGGATCTGTAAGGGCTTTAAGTATGATTCAGAGGATTTTATTAGAGATCTAACTTGGCGGTTGGGGGTGGGCAGGGCAGAGCTACAATATGCCCAAACGATTTTAAGCTAGGTGGAAGGGCAGCAATAGAGGGATGCAGAGGGCGGGGGGGCTCCCCTGCGCATGTCACACTACCTCCCGGAGGACAGATTAGAGGCAGCACTGGGGCTAATTTTAGTTTTGGGACTGGATATGCCTAAGTCTCGGGCCTTGACACCCTGCACACAAGCCCATGCACTGTTAGAAATATGAACTGCGCTGCAGAGGGTGTGAGGAACCTATTAAAAACCTGCTATTCTGCAAATTAAAGTGACAACAGTGGAAGATTTAAAAGGGTAAGAGATAGATAGCCACCTCTGCAACCACAGGCACCCGTAGGCACATGCCCACTGTGCCTAATGGTTAATCCAGCCCTGACAATATATGTTAAAGGCCATGCCCTTCCCAAATTTACAAATGTATGTTTAAATTCAGGACCATCCCCAACCTAAGCTTCACAATACTTACCTTTTATTACATAACTAAACTTACTTACAAGGAGTCAATCCTTGCCACAGATCTCTTCCTGGTTCCTTAGGGTAACCACCAGTCAAGGCCATGACGGGACAGCATGGCCAATTGCTACTAAAGAAGTCACCTCCTGTGCTGCTGTGCGAGCTCCTAACCAGCTTGCAACAGCAGAAGAGGAAGCATGAACCTGGGGAGTTGTTGTTGGTAAGTAAGTTTAGAGCATCAGGTGGAACAGTTAAAGGAGAATTATACTAATGCAGTAACTGACTGCTTACTAGCAGTAGCTGGCAGTTTTTTAACTCCTCCCCTTCCTTCATTAACATATGTTCTCCAATGTTAGAGACGGGAAAATGGCCAGTGACATGTGGGAGGATCCAAAAAAGTCAGTTAGTAGTCTCCTTAAGTATTGACAAACTTAGGTGGAGGGAGAGGGTCCTGCATTTAAATATACATTTTTATTGTCAGGGTTTCAATGACATGCCCTTTATGATCTTTATAATGTTTGCACATTAATTATATAAAAAAAATGAAAATATTTGTTAGATACATATTGAGGGTTATTTAACTAAGAGATGCAAAATTCTCCCTGTGCTGCAACCAATCAGATGCTATGAAATAATTGCTTACTGTAGTAGAGCAGTAAAAAGCTAATATCTGAGTGTTTGCATCACTTATTAAATAAGCCTATTTAAGTATATTACAACTATACAGGAATGTTAACGAGTAAA